>CM035161.1:126276805-126620798 GCA_020205615.1 Panax quinquefolius | reverse complement strand
GAGTTATCACGATTCGTCCCCACTGGTGGATAATGAAGAGAATGGCGCGAATGTTTTAAGAGGTTTGAAGCGAGATATCGTCGACATCTTATTTCTCATAAACCGTGTTTTTATTCGGATGTTGTAAATAGGGCTCGATTAGTGGAGCGCGATAACGAGTCAACGCAACTAAAAGAGCGTGCAAAAAATTATAATACCGGTAGTAGTCATCGAAGCGGTGACAACAAGCGTGGAGGAATCAACGGGCGAGATATGGTAACCACTTCGGTGGTAATCGGGGCCAAAATAATAAGAATGGACATTTCAAGAAAAGGAGATTCAACAATGACGGAAAGACATCAAGACCAAAGACTTGTTGTTAAGGAAGGAGAAGGACCACCTATCATATATGCTTCAAATGCGGAGGAGAGGACACATCAGTCCGAATCGCGCCATGCCATCCAAAGCATGTTATAATTGTGGAAGAGAAGGCCACTTAGCTCGATTTTGTCGTTTCATCAAGACGAATTCAACTAGGATGGAGGCACCAAAGGTCATCCCGGACAAACCAGGCCCAGTAGTTTAAGAGAGCGTTTTTTTTTTCTCGTGACGAGGAACCCGAATAAAATTATCACGGGTAAGTTAATCATAAGCTCTTGCGAAGTCTATCTAGTGTTGAATCTAGGTTTCTACCATTCTTTTATCTCTCTTGCTTATGCTCAACGTTTAAATTTGACTCGGAGAAGTTAGACTTTGACTTATTGGTTGAAACTTCGTTAAGAGGAGCCTTCATTACCGCTTACTTATTATTTTTTAATCTTGTTGTTTCAAATAAACACTTTCACGTTACTCCGTCGATCTTATCTCTTTGAAAATACTTGCCTTTGAGGTAATTTTTTGAAAAACGATTGATTAACTACTCATTATTCTTTTTGTAAGGTTGTTAGCTTTCATATTCCTAACCAACTCTGTTATCTGAATTCAAAGTAACCAAACCCTAAAGTTAATCATCGTTATATTAAGCCATAAGTAAAGAGCCCCAAACCTTTCGTTGTTGACTTCCTTGTGTGGAATGCACCGCCGGACTTTACAGTAGGCGACGCCATGATGAAGATGGCAAGTTTATAGGTATCATTGTGAGGTCTTATCTAGGTTAAGGGATAGAAGTCACAGTTAGATCGATGTGACGTCTTATCCAAGTCTTGGATGAAATGTAATAGCTTTTGAATTATATTTCTATCATTAATAAATTTCTTGACGTATTCTTGAAGATTTCCTAGCCTACCCTAGAGCGTGAAATCGAATTTTGTATTGACCCGAAGACAAAAACCCATTTCTTAAACCCTCAAATATTTCTTCAACTAAATGAATCAGCTTTTCGTGGTTTATGATGAAAATCATAATAAAAGCATTGGAATAATGAAAATCATGGGTATATGAAGTATTAGTAAGTTTTATGATGAGTTATGTTGGTTGGTATGTGAAAACATGAAAGTTTCTTAGAAATCACAAAGAGTTGAAAATCGATTTTTGGTGAAAAACGTAACATGAAATTCAATTGACCATATCTCCTATTATATTTTGAATTTTTGAGTATGGTCAAGTTCTAGAGTTAGATCTATGAGTTACCTAACTAATCCAAGTGGAATTACTGGAAAAGGTGTTGTAGATTTTGTGTGTGGACTGATTTTAGCAAATGAGGCCAAAGCTGTAAATTTCGAAAATGCTCTTGCCCGAAACTTTAAGGGACTGTTTTGGCCACTTAAATTATGAGAAACATTCTGGCCTTTTGGGACATGAAAGTATATGGTATAAAGTACCTCCTGTCCAAAAATGAGCTCATTCTGACTTAAAATGAGCTCATTCTGACTTAAAATGAGCAAGTTATGACTATTTCAATATTTAGGTTTTTCCGACGAAAAACGCTATAACCGGAGTTCTATAACTCCGATGACCATGAAATTTAAACTGGAAGCTCACGTTAATATGTGTAAGGTCCTGCCAAGATTTGGGAATTTTGGAGTTAAACTTGAGGTAGCTAGTTTCTTAAGAATTAAGTGGAAATTGATTTTAAAAAATAGTAAATAAATTTTAAAAATTCCGAGAAAATATATTTTCATTATGGGACTATATTATGCTAAATCCCAGAAAAGAAATATTTTTTGGGGCTGATTTGGTATTTTTCATGAAAATAGTTTAGTTACTTAACATATGAGTTAAATATGTTATGTGAAGTAACAAAGTTGAAAATAAGATTTTATGGCTAGAGAATCCTATATAGAGTATATGCATATTTTTTGATGAGGATTTGATAATTGGTGATGATATTTTATGAGTATGACATTTTGAATGATTAAATGCATTATATGGTAAAAGCGTAAACAATTAAGATAAATTGTTTATAAATTTAAGTGATTAAAATATTGTTATAATATTAATGATATTAGATTATGAGATTATTAAGTGATTGAAAACATGGGGATATTCTTGAATCTGGATAAATTATATTATAAATGTTTAATATTTATCCTTTATCTCATTTGATTGATTCTTTATATCATTATCCTCATACTTATATTATGTTGAAAGTCATCTCGTGGCACGTAGATGGACTTGGTATGATTATGACCAGGATTGTTGTTGGATAATCATAACCGTAAATGAATACACAATTATCTTTGGCCGTAGTGCATGGATAATTTGTGGTCGTGATATTAATGAATACACAATTATCTTTGGTAGTAGTGCATGGATAATTTGTGGTCGTGATACTAATGAATACACAATTATCTTTGGTAGTAGTGCATGGATAATTTGTGGTCGTGATACTAATGAATACACAATTATCTTTGGTAGTAGTGCATGGATAATTTGTGGTCGTGATATTAATGAATACACAATTATCTTTGGTAGTAGTGTATGGATAATTTGTGGTCGTGATATCTTAATGAATACACAATTATCTTTGGTAGTAGTGTATGGATAATTTGTGGTCGTGATACTAATGAATACACGATTATCTTTGGTAGTAGTGCATGGATAATTCGTGGTCGTGATACTTAATGAATATCCTCGGCACGTAGTGCGAGGATGATTCGATGATATGGATTAATTATTGAAATGAGTCTCAAAGAATGAAATATTAATTCATGGATGTGGTAAAAGTTATCTTTGGTCAGTGCATTGATAGACTTGGTATGATTATGACCACGGATTATTCTAAGTATAATCATGACCATCAGAATTGAAAACACGAATATCCTTAGCCAAAGAAGTGCATGGATAATTCATGGTTGTGATACTTATTAAAGAGTCTCAGATATTATTGGTTTCTGATTGTATATCTTTGGCCCGTAGTGCAAAGATGAATTGTTAATGAATATCTTTGGGCGGATTGCAAAAATGAATTTAATGTTTTCAACGATAAAGGTATTCAAGGTATCCTCACCTCTTTATCATATCAGTATCGCATTACCATTAATTTCGAGGGAGAAATTCCATAAGGAGGGAGATTGTGAGACCCCGAGATTTTATCAATAAAGATTTAAATTTTGTTGAAATAATTTTTAATATTATGGTGTGAATTTAAGATAATATTATAGTTGTGGGTAGTATTTATAAATTTTGCAAAGTATGCAGTGGTTATATTATATTCGATTGGTGAGGGAATATTCTATTTAGCGGGGAATATTCGTACAACTACTCAATCATTGGTGGACCCTACAATGTAATTATTGTCCGGATTGAGAAAACGACAAAAATATTTTATTGAAATAACGGCGGAAGTTTTACTGTGGTTACCGTTGAACTACTTTCATTAGTAAAAGTACGATGTCGATGTGTGGTTGCATAGTAGCGCAATGCGGTATTGATTATCGATGCTTATGTGAGAAGTCACTCGGTTTGATTCCATTATTGTTGATTAATAATATGAATTATTATAGCGATAATGACGCTTTGTTTTATTCATATTATTAACGTAATAAAATGTAAAACATCTTTTATATAAAATAGAATACTTTATTAAAGTTATTCATAAATAGAATATATTATATTTTATTATGCGTAGTGTTGCGTAGTGTTTTTGCGTAGTGTTTTGCATAGTATTGCATAGTGTATTTGCGTAGTAAAATGTTTTTATATAAATAGAATATATTATATTTTATTTAAAAGATTTTCTTTAAATATGGACCGTCAGATTAAAAGTAAATCAATCTGACCGCTCATGGATTAGTTACTATGCATTCCATTTTCCTATAAATAAAGCTCATTCCTTCATTATTTTCTTACTTAATTCATTGAAACTGTAGAGAGAAATTATAGAGAGAAGCTATAGAGAGAAAAATTATAGAAAGAAGAAGAGTATTCTCGCTACTTCACTACTTCTATATTCAGTTCTTTTACTAAATGAGAACATAGTTTGGGGACGAGTCTGAGGAACGGAGTAATGGTCCGAGGATAGCATTAGTAGTCCTCACTATTCGTGAAATAGTGTGATAATAGTTGTAATGAGGACTCCTTTTGAGTTTGTATAATATCTAGTAGATAATATTTGTATTCAAACTCACGCTTTATGTCGTGATTGTACCCACGCTTATATTAATAAGTTGTATTTGAATTTATGTACCATGTAAGTGGCGACCCAAGATGGGTGACGATACCTAATTTTGGGGGCGTCACATCAACAAATCGATCCCACATCGACCACCGTAAGAGCTATACTCGATCTTATCTCCTATACCTTCACATTTCTGGGGTTGATATATCGGGTCCACTACCAAGGCAAAAGGTCAAGTCGGTTTTGTTATAGTTGCCATCGACTATATGACCAAGTGCGTTGAAGCAAAACCACTTAGGTTAATAACGAACAGAATGCTTGAAATTTTGAAAGAATCGATAGTATTTCATTTCGGATTCCTAAGGTGGTAATATCGACAATGGACGTCGGTTTAATGGGATCAAAATTTGAAGCATTTTTTGAAGAACTGGGGATTCAAGACAGAAAGACTTCATGGCTCATCCACGACCAAATGGACAAGTTGAAGTGAACAACGAGCACGCTGGCGAATGGGATCAAGCAGCAGATTGGACGAAGCGAGGCGAGATGGCGGAGGAGCTAATTAAGCGTGTTATGGGCTTATCGAACTACTCCAAGGACTACAACGGGGATTCACCTTTTAGGCGGCCTATGGTATCGATGCCTTAGTTCCGGTTGAAATTGGATCTCCAGTCTTGGTCGTCGATCAATTCTGAAAGATCTACAATGAGGAGGGCTCAAGGCCAATCTTGATTTGCTTGAGGAAGTAAGAGAAATGACTTTAATCAAATTGGCGACTTTATCGTCAAGAGTGGCCAAGCATTACAACAAGGGGGTAAAGTTTGAAGGTTCAAGTAGGAGATTTTGTCCTCGAGAAGCCAAGCATCTACACCTCGAGAACTGGGAAAAGTCGATGCCAAACCGGGAAGGACCGTATGAAATCACTTGAAGTCTGAAGTCGGAACTTATCGGTTGAAGGCATTAGATGGGTCGTGAATTAAAAATACTTGGCACATCAAGGCGAGGCTTAGGAAGTACTTTCAAGAAAATGATGTCGATTGACAATGGAAGTCTGTAAATATGTATGTCATCATCAATAAAAGTTCTCTTTTTCTCAAACAAATCTTGTCTTCGTTCTTTGATCGATTCAACGGAGTTAGGAGGTTCGGGTGGACTCATCGGCCATTCGATGGCGACCTTTTCGGCGAGTGGTCCTTATGAGTTTGTCGAGCCCTTCGTGGTAGGCAAAACGTCATTGGTGTTAGGAGGTTCGAGTAGACTCACCGGCCATTCGATGGCGACCTTTTCAGCAGTGGTCCTTATGAGTTTGTCGGCCCTTCATGGTAAATAAACGTCATTGGTGTTAGGAGGTTCGTGTGGACTCACCGGCCATTCGATGGCGACCTTTTCGGCAGGTGGTCCTTATGAGTTTGTTAGGCCCTTCGTGGTAGGCAAACGTCATTGGTGTTAGGAGGTTCGGGTGGACTCGCTGGCCATTCGATGGTAGCCTTAATGGCCGGTGGTCATTTAGACCTTTTCAGGCCCTTCGGAGTAGGCAAGTGTCATCTTTCAGACCTTGTCAGGCCCTTCGGGGTAGGCAAGTGTCATCTTTTAGATCTTGTCAGGCCCTTCGTGGTAGGCAAGCGTTGTCCTTTAGACTTTGTCAAGCCCTTCGTGGTAGGCAAATGTCATCTCTTGGTTTTGTTAGGCCTTTCGGGGTAAACAAATTCCTAATGAAGCAGATCTATCTCACACTTCGGTAACTAATAAGTATCTCTTTACTTTATTACCTAAATTTTTTCTAAGTGTCGAATTCGGAATGCCTCATTCTTTAACTTCATCTTATCTGTTATATGACATGTTTAGTTGTTACTTAACAGTTCGGGTTTAGTCCATGAAGGAGTTTGTGCATCTTTCCAGTTAAATTAATATTGGAGTATTGGCAGAAAATAAATACACCGAAGTCATAAGGAATGAAGCCATTTTTCATTAATGTTCAATCTAATCACAATATTATGTAATTTTTACAAGTCCTATAATCAGCTTCAGGCGCCATCTTCGTCATCCGAAGAATCGAGTAAGGATGGATCCAAGTTGGTCAGAGTCGACTTCTCCTTGCCACGACTCTCGTGAGCTCGTAACTCTCGTAATATATCTTCATTATCTCCCGTTGATTTCGGTCCGAAGTTCCGGTACTCTTCACATATTTGTTTGCGAAGATCATCGGTTAGAGGAGGCCCAAGGTCCCAAGAGCCTTGAGTTCTCGGATTTCTTCTTCGAGCTTGAGCCGCCTTATTCATATGACGAGTCTCTGCCGCCTCCAGTTTATGGATGGTCTTGGTCAGAATTTTAGCATCAGCCTTTAATTCCTCGATCTTCTCCATCCTTATCTCGCTCCTCTGAACCAAGTCAATGTTCATTTTGACGATCTCCTCGTCTTCAGACTTTGATTGACTTTAGCTCTTCATTGGAGGCCTTCACATCTCTCTTGGCTTGAGCTAATTCTTTTTGAAGCCCTTCATTTGTATGAAGAATGCATTCAAGTTGAGTCTTTTCCTTAGCCAAGGCAGACTTGAGAAGGGCATTCTCCTTCCTCAGGGCCTCTTCCTCGATTCGCTTCGAGGGACCTCGACGAAGATTTTGATGTGACGACCCCAAAATTAGGTATCGTCACCCATCTTGGGTCGCCACTTACATGGTACATAAATTCAAATACAAACTTAATTATACATCCGTCAGCATAACATACGACAATACATAAATTGAGAGTTCTAATAGGAATATTGTCATTTAGACAATATCCATACTCAAGGAGTCCTCATTACATTTATTGTCACACTATTTAATGTAGAATAGTGAGGACTACTAATGCTATCTTCTGGACCATCACTTTTTCCCGGACTCATCCCATTTATATTCTCATTTCACGAAGAGAACAAAGAAAAGAAAGGGTGAGCTCAACTAGCCCAAGAAGAAATATTATAACTAAGATAATGCGAGAATAAATTATCAATAGTCTTCAACAATGTTAAACCGATAAAATACAATAGACAACCAGGTTTAATCTGCAATGAATATCTGATCCATTAAATGAGTCAAGTAGAAAATAAAGTCTACTATCTTTTAGGTTTTAAAAGGCTTTCATCAATTTTTATCACTAAGACTCAGTTTAATGAATAAACCACAATATCTAATCATCCACATCGCCACGGTCCAAGGATTTTCATCAAATTATCAATGGTCATGACTATACTTAGAATCACCCCGGTCATAATCATACCAAAAACTATCCATCATTTGCATTACACGCCATGAGAGGACTTTTGTCACATCATTTATATCAAGCCATGATTATACCGAATGATCCACAATTCATAATCATACTAAGTTCATCTATGCACGTAAGCGAAAGATAACATAATATAACATGAGGATGATGATAATGACATAATGATTCAATAAAACAAGTTCACGAATTAATTTATTCAGGGAACTAATAACGTCCAAATTATTAACATGATCTTGCTTTGTAGAGTAAAATTCAAGAATGTTCGGAAAAATATTTTCATTAAAAATCTTTGGATGAAGCGCAAATATCAAGGATATTCCACTAAATTCATGGAGTATAAAGTCAAAAAATTTTAACCAACCGAGTATAATAGCGAATGAAATAACAAAATAAATCACCATGCGGTGCGGATTGCAGATAGGCGAGTTATTCCAACGTAATAATAAATACGTAAATAATAAAATCGGAATCGGTCCTGTAAAACACACGCATGTGATATTCCAATAGAATAATAAAAGACAGAATAATAAAGATTTTAACCGGTCCTGTAAAACACACATGCATGTGATATTCCAATAGAATAATAATAAAAGACGGAACCGTGTCCCACGTAAAGCCTGAGCGAGGATGTTCCAACGGAATAATAAAATAATAGAAGAATATCACCAAGTATATGGGATTCGCGATATACAAAGTTATTCAACCAGAATAAATAAGAATGGAATAATATAAGGATTTCACCAAGTATAGGGTATTCGCATATACTGGTCATGTATAGGGTATGCCACTTTTTTTTACAAGTTATTCAAATAGAATAATAAAGAATGGAATAACGTAAGTTCTCTTCATGAATAAGAAAGAATAACACCCCTTACGAGTACAACAAATAATATTCCCTACCTTAGAAGAGTGAAATATTGGAAAAGTGAAGTAGCAAAATACTTTTCTTCTTTCTCTATAGTTTCTCTCTTTAGAGTTTTAGTGAATTCGTAAGAAATAATGAAGAATGAGCTTTCTATTTATAGAAAAAGCGATGGTGGCTCTTGGTCTTAACGAAGGGTCAAAATGACTCTTGGTAATATTGAAGAGACAACTACTATTTATGAAGGGTAATTAACCCTTGGAACACCCCAAGAGGCGATTAACTCTTGGTAATATTGAAGGAACAACTACTATTTGCGAAGGGGGTAATTACTATTGATTTAAGGTAATTACTATTCATAAAGGTAATTACTATTCACAAAGGTAATTACTATTCACAAAGGTAATTACTATCGATTTGAGGTAAATACTATATTTGACGAAGGTAATTACTATTCACAAAGGTAATTACTATCGACGAAGGACTCTTAGATGATGATATATGGGCCCCCATAAAATAATCAAACTTACCACAAACGTCTCATAACAGCTCTTTATATACATCAAGGATTGAATAAATATTACCACAAATCATTTTATTTTTAATCAACACATATTTAATCTTTCAACAATTATTAATCATTTATAACTTGTCGTCTCAATTAATAATTTAATACTATAACATATTATACGATGATAATCGTGTGACAATAATTGAATCAATAATATAAGAGATATGATGCAAAGAATTCTCGTGTGAATAATTGAGCATAGGTGAGTGACTTCTCACGTAAGCATCAATAATCAATATCGTGTGCTACTATACAACTACGCCAGACATCGTATTTTTACTACCGGTAGTTCAATAGTTTTACTAGTAACACCTCTGCCGTTATTTTTATAAAAAAATAATTTTGTCGCTTTTCTAACTACGACAATACTTCCGCTAGGGTCCACTAATGATTGAGTAGTCATATGAATATTCCCGAAACGAGAAGAATATTCCCAGACCAAACGAATATTTTATAACAACTTGCTTACTTTGCAAAATTTATAAATATTACCCACAACTATAACATTATATCAAATTTATTCCATAATATTCAAAAATAATATTTATAAAAAAATTCATCTTTATTTATAAAAGTCGGGGTCTTACAACCTCCCTTCTTATGAAATTTAAGCCCTCGAAATTAGGGTACGTGCACTGATATGATAAAGAGGTGAGGATACCTTGAATACCTTTATTGTTAAAAATATTAAATTCATCTTCGCAATCCTACCAAAGATATTCATTAACAATTCATCTTTGCACTACTGCCAAAGATATACAACCTAGTAAAACCAATATTCTTTGAGACGCAATTTTTTAATAGTATCACGACCACAAATTATCCATGCACCTTCTGGCAAGGATATTCGTGTTTTTCAATTACTACCATGATTATACCGAATAATCATTGGTCATAATCATACCAAGTCTATCAATGCACTACTACCAAAGATGACTTTTACCACATCCATGAATTAATATTTCATTCTTTGAGACTCAACTCAATAATTAATCCATATCATCGAATCATCCCCGCACTACGTGCCAAGGATATTCATTAAGTATCACGACCACGAATTATCCATGCACTACTACCAAAGATAATCGTGTATTCATTAAGTATCACGACCACAAATTATCCATGCACTACTACCAAAGATAATCGTGTATTCATTAGTATCACGACCACAAATTATCCATGCACTACGGCCAAAGATAATCGTGTATTCATTAAGATCACGACCATAAATTATCCATGCACTACTACCAAAGATAATCGTGTTTTTCAATTACGGTTATGATTATACCAACAATCCACAGGTCATAATCATACCAAGTCCATCTATTCACGTAAGCCACGTATGACTTTCAACACATATAAGCATGAGGATAATGATATAAAGAATCAATCAAATGAGATAAAGGATAAATATTAAACATTTATAATATAATTTATCCGAGATTCAAGAATATCCCCATGTTATCAATCACTTAATAATCTCATAATCTAATATCATTAATATTATAACAATATTTTAATCACTTCAGAAATTTATAAACAATTTATCTCAATTGTTTACGCTTTTACCATATAATGCATTTAATCATTCAAAATGCCATACTCATAAGATATCATCACCAATTATCAAATCCTCATCAAAAAATATGCATATACTCTATATAGGATTCTCTAGCCATAAAATCCTATTTTCAACTTTGTTACTTCACATAACATATTTAACTCATATGTTCAGTAATTAAACTATTTTTATGAAAATACCAAATCAGTCCCAAAAATATTTCTTTTATGGGATTTAGCATAATATAGTCCCATGATGAAAATATATTTTTCTCGAATTTTAAAATTCATTTACTATTTTTCAAAAATCAAATTCTAATTAATTCCTTAAGAAATTAGCTACCTCAAGTTTAACTCCAAAATTCCCAAATCTTGGCAGGACCTTACACATGTTAATGTGAGCCTCCAGATTTAAATTTTATGGTCATCGGAGTTATAGAACTCCAATTATAGTATTTTTCGTCAAAAAACCTAAATATTGAAATGGTCATAACTTGTTCATTTTAAGTCAGAATGAGCTCATTTTTGGACAGGAGGTACTTTATAACATATATTTTCATGTCCCAAAAGGCCAGAATTTTTCACATAAATTTAGTGGCCGAAACAGCCCCTTAAAGTTTCTGGGCAGTAGCGTTTTTGTAATTTGCAGCTTTGGACTCTTTTGCTAAATTCAGTCCACACGAAAATCTACAGCACCTTTTCCAGTGATTCCACTTGGATAAGCTACAAAACTCATAGATCTAACTCTAGGACTTGACCACACTCAAAAATTCAAAATATAATAGGAGATATGGTCAATTGAATTTCATGTTACATTTTTACCAAAATCTGATTTTTCAACCCTTTGTGATTTCTAAGAAACTTTCATGTTTTCACATAATAACCATATAACTCATCATAACACTTACTAATACTTCATATACCCATGATTTTCATTAGTCCAATGCTTTTATTATGACTTTCATCATAATCCTCGTAAACGGATCCTTTTAGTTGAAGAAATATTTGAGGGTTTAAGAAATGGGTTTTTGTATTGGGGTCAATACAAAATTCGATTTCACACTCTAGGGTAGGCTAGGAAATCTTCAAGTATACGTCAAGAAATTTATTAATGATAGAAATATCATTCAAAACTGCTACTCTTATCCAAGACTTGGATAGTACGTTACATTGATACCAACTGTGACTTCTATCCTTTAACCTAAATAGCACCTCACAATGATACCTATCAACTTGTCATCGCTATTCACGACGTCGCCTACAGAAAAGTCCGGCTTCTTGCATTCCACACAAGGAAGTCAACAACGAAAGGATCGGGGCTCTTTACTTATGGTTTGATATAACGTTGATTAACTTTAGGGTTTGGTTACTTTGAATTAGTATAACAGGTTGGTTAGGAATATGAAAGCTAACAACCTTACAAAAAGAATAATAAGTAGTTAATCAATCGCTTTCAAAAATTACCTCAAAGGCAAGTATTTTCAAAGAGATAAGATCGTGAAAGTGTTTATTTGAAACAACAAGATTAATAAACGATGGAGGTAACGAAGGTTTCTCCCAACGAAGTTTCAATAGATAAATCAAAGTCTAATTTTTCCTAGAGTCAAATTTAAACATTGAACACAACTAGGTAGAATAAAAGAGTGGGTAGAACTTGTATTGAATAAAGTATAGACTTCATAATAATTTATAATTAATTTACCCGTAATAACTTCGTTCGGGTTTTCTCGACAAACGCTCTCGCTTAAATTACCGAAGTTTGACTTTACTATAGGGTACATTCCACCCTTAAGTGCTTCTTCACATTCTGATCCATGATTTGAATCATTATTCTCCGATCCATATCGAATTCGGGTTGACCGCTATGCATTGTGGTAATTCTCAATTCGATGTTGGTTCTCCTCAATTCTTGTCCAAAAGCAAAGTCCATTTCATCTATTTTGGCTTTATTGGATCTGGACGTCTTTTTTACACACTATCAACGCGTTGTGCGACTTTTTACCTATGCATCGCTATTCTCCTTCGTTCGATTGTTTCTTCTTTCAAATGATCTTTGATTTTTAAATTCTCGATTCCAACTTTAATATCTTACACCTTTACCAAAGCGTGATTTTGTTCGAGCATCACATATGCTCGGGTAACCCAATTTTGAATTGTTGTATCCCTTTGTTCTACGACCGTTTGCTTCTTCAACCTGTTCTTCTAGCTCACGAACACTATTTTGTAATTCTAAGTTTTGATCATAAATTTATTCGAACCAATTCTCCTCAGGTTCCTCTTCTTCTTCTTCTTCCTTACTCTCAGCTGCTACCTCTACAACTAGCTCGGGTGCAACAATTAGTTCTTCATTCACTACATGGATATCTCTAATTTGTTCCTCGTCTGACACTGCATTAACCTGATTAGTGATTAAAGGTGTCACAACGGTCACATTCACTCCATTGTGAATATTTTTAGCTGCCATTTCCAAACACTGCCACAACACAAGGGTTAATTAATATATCAAATATTATCCCTATACTCTGACTGACCAATTAAATAACAAATAAACTTAGGTAGGTCATACTAGCGAAGGAATTCCCCGTCTCTCCCCTCCTAGTTCTTATCTCGCATCTTAGCCAGGGATCATATCCTAAGCTTTGATACTGTTGTGGCCATGACGCCCAAAATTAGGTATACGTCACCCATCTTGGGTCGCCACTTACATGGTACATAAATTCAAATACAAACTTAATTATACATCTGTCGTGTAACATACGACAATACATAAACTGAGAGTTCTAATAGGAATATTGTCATTTAGACAATATCCAAACTCAAGAGTCCTCATTACATTTATTGTCACACTATTTAATGTAATAGTGAGGACTACTAATGCTATCTTCTGGACCATCACTCTTTCCCCAGACTTGTCCCAAATATATTCTCATTTCCTAAAGAGAACGGTGAAAGAAAAAGGTGAGCTCAACTAGCCCAAGAAGAAATATTATAACTAAGATAATGCGTAATAAATTATCAATAGTCTTCAACAATGTTAAACCGATAAAATACAATAGACAACCGGTTTAATCATGAATGAATACGCAATCCATTAAATGAGTCAAGTAGAAAATAAAGTCTACTATCTTTTAGGTTTTAAAAGTTTTCATCAATTTTATCACTAAGACTCAGTTTAATGAATAAACCACAATATCTAATCATCCCTCGTATCACTATTAAGGATTTTCATCAAATTATCAATGGTCACGACTATACCGAATCACCCCCGGTCATAATCAATCATACCAAAACTATGCATCAACGCATTACGTGCCAATCGAGGACTTTTGTCACATCATTTATATCAAGCCATGATTATACTTAAATGATCCTCGGTCATAATCATACTAAGTTCATCTATGCACGTAAGCCAAAGATAACATAATATAACATGAGGATGATGATAATGACATAATGATTCAATAAAACAAGTTCACGAATTAATTTATTCAGAACTAATAACGCCCAAATTGTCAACACGATCTTGCTTTGTAGAGTAAAATTCAAGAATGTTCTAAAAAATATTTTCATTAAAAATCTTCGGATGAAGCGCAAATATCAAGGATATTCCACTAAATTCATGGAGTATAGAAGTCAAAATTTTAACCAACCGAGTATAATAGCGAATGAAATAACAAAAGAAATCACCATGCATGCGGTATTGCAGATGTAGCGGAGTTATTCAAAATGAATAATAAATACGTAATAATAAAATCTAAATCAGTCCTGTAAAACACACGCATGTGATATTCCAATAGAATAATAAAGACGAGAATAATAAAGATTTTAACCAGTCCCATGTAAAACACACGCATGTGGATATTCCAATAGAATAATAAAGAGCGGAACCCGGTCCCGTAAAAGCATGAATGGATGTTCCAACTAATAATAAAATAATAGAAGAATATCACCAAGTATATGGGATTCCGCATATACTGAGTTATTCCAATGTAATAAATAAGAATGGAATAATATAAGGATTTCACCAAGTATAGGTATTATTAAGCATATACAGGTCATGTATAGGGTATGCCACTTTTACAAAGTTATTCCAAGTAGAATAATAAAGAATGGAATAATGTAAGTTCTCTTCATGAATAAGAAAGAATAACACCCTTACGAGTACAACAAATAATATTCCCTACCTTAGAAGAAATTGAATATTGGAAAAGTGAAGTAGCAAAATACTTTTCTTCTTTCTCTCTATAGTTTCTCTCTTTAGAGTTTCAGTGAATTCGTAAGAAATAATGAAGGAATGAGCTTTCTATTTATTGAAAAACCGATGGTGGCT
Organism: Panax quinquefolius; assembly: GCA_020205615.1. Classification (NCBI taxonomy): domain Eukaryota; kingdom Viridiplantae; phylum Streptophyta; class Magnoliopsida; order Apiales; family Araliaceae; genus Panax; species Panax quinquefolius. Next base: position 126,605,670 of record CM035161.1, on the reverse strand, counting down.
CTTGGTCTTAACGGGGTCAAAATGACTCTTGGTAATATTGAAAAGACAACTACTATTCATGAAGGGGTAATTAACCTTGAACAATCAAGAGGCGCTTAACTCTTGGTAATATTGAAGGGACAACTACTATTTGTGAAGGGGTAATTACTATTGATGAAGGTAATTACTATTCACAAAGGTAATTACTAATCACAAAGGTAATTACTATTGATGAAGGTAATTACTATTCACAAAGGTAATTACTATTGACGAAGGGACTCTTAGATGATGACATATGGGGCCCCCCATAAAATAATCAAACTTACCACAAACGCTCTATAATGACTCTTTATATACATCAAGTATTGAATAAATATTACCACAAATCATTTTATTTTTAATCAACACATATTTAATCTTTCAACAATTATTAATCATTTATAACTTGTCGCCTCAATTAATAATTTAATACTATAACATATTATCTGATGATATCTCGTGACAATAATTGAATCAATAATATAAGAGATATGATGCGGCAATTCATCGTAGCAATAATTGAAAGCATAAATGAGTGACTTCTCACGTAAGCATCAATAATCAATATCGTGTCTTTACTATACAACTACGCTGACATTCTTGTTTTTTACTACCGGATTAGTTCAACAGTTTTGACGGTAACACCTCTACCGTTATTTTTTATAGAAAAATAATTTTGTCGTTTTCTAACTACGACAATACTTCCGTTGTGGGGTCCACCAATGATTGAGCCGTCATACGAATATTTCCCGACAAAAAGAATATTCTCCGACCAAACGAATATTTTATAACAACTTGCTTACTTTGCAAAATTTATAAATATTACCCACAACTATAACATTATATCAAATTTATTCCATAATATTCAAAAATAATATTTATAAAAAAAATTCATCTTTATTTATAAAAGCTGGGGTCTTACACCCGAACACAGCATTTGCCTATGCATTTCCAATATTATTTAATCAGTTTTTAGTTGTATAAGTATGAAGATAAAATCGGAGGTAAAGGGGAGAATCGTTTACCTTCGCTTGAAGTAGCTTCATGCCTCATTGAGTAAATCCCCGTTTGAACTGTTCCCGAACCGATGATCATCGGTTTCACGAACAAAGGCGTTGAACAGTTGAAAGGAAAAATGGGCATTGAATCGGGCCACATCGTTAGAGAGGCCATGGCGTCCTGCTGAAATTCGGTAGTTGGTTGTCTTGGAGGAGAAGGCGGGGGTTCATTACGAACTGGCGAGGAGTCCACATGTATGGTTTCGGGAGAAGGGGACCGAGCAGGAGTGGGTTCGGGGGTTGGCGAAGGTGCAGAACCGGGGTGGCTGTCTGATGGATGTTTTCTTTTTCGAGATGGAGTGGGGACAGATCCGGTCGGTTCATCGTCAGGCAAGTGGATTTCTGTGGACGTAATCGGAGGAATGACAGCCGAAGAGGTGGGAACTCGGAGCTCTTCGGCAGTCAGGGGGGTTATCTTAGTCCTTATTTTCTTTACACGAAGGACCTTAGCCCGATCGTGCAAAGGAATGTCGAGCAGGCTCCTCCTCACCGGGGTAGGTTCAGAAGTTGTAGGATTGGGGTCGGTTGAGGAGGCTGTTTGTGGGGTTGCTTCGGGAAGTGTTTCTGGATCACTTTCGGGGTTTGTTTCTGGTTGGGTGGATTTGGATCTTTTGGCGGATCTTTTTCTTCGGCGAGGTCTGAGGTTTTCTTCGGGTATGTTGGGTTCGTCGGTTTGAGGTTCATCATTTTGAAGGGAAGTAGTTGGTGGATCGATGATAGGGGGATCAACCCGGGAAGATTCTTCAGCCGGATGCTCTTCACTCATATCTGCATTCATCCCTGCTAAAAAATCTTCCAGGTCTCTCACTTCCAAAGAAGTCGGTTTGATCAGAGACACTGCAAAAAACCATATATTAGAACCTGTATCACTTATATATCTCAGAAATTATGTTACAAAGTTATTCGAAACTTATATTTGTGATCATATAGCCAGGCTTGTTTGGTCAGAAGTGTAAAACTCCATTCTTTTGGAGGAATCTTCTTCAAAAAGTCTGCCATCTCCCTCACACGCCCTTCGGAGATGTCTCCAAAGTCAGCAGAGACCCGATCGGGTAGTCCAATCCCGAAAGAGAAGAGATCTCGGTTCCCGTGACAAAAAACCACTTCTCGTGCCAACCCTTGTTGCTGGAAGGGGTATCCATCAGGGGTCTCCTCTCGAATCTGGTGTTGGGTCGAGGAGACTGCTTGCTCAACATTTTGAAGCCTCGTTCTCGAGACTTTCCGGCAGAGAAGAGGGTGAAGAAGATGTCAACGGAGGGAGAAATCCCTAATTCATGACAAAAGGCAATGAATGCCAGGATATGGATGTAGGAGTTGGGCACTAACTGAGCAAAGCCCACTCCTATGAACCCTAGGAGAGTAACGATAAAGACATGGGAGAGGTAAATGAACCCCTTTTCCAAGAAGGTGATGGCATGGCGACCACTCCAACCGTCCGGTCATTTGACATACATCATCGCCATCGAGGCGCGGGGCCCTCATGGCGTACATGTCAGGAATCTGATAACGAGTCCTGAGGATACATATTTCAGATTCTGTGACAGAGGAAGGGATGTTGGCATGAGGGAATTGTTCCCCGTCCTTAAAAAAGTCAGAGGCTGAGACAGTGGGGATCAGAGAAGGATTTCCCCCCATGGTTGTTGATTGGGGGTTGGAACTTGAACCCTCTTGGTTAGGGTTTGGGTTGGGAGAGTTATGGCTGGAATTCACAGTCACCATTGTTGAGATTTCGTGAATCAGAGGAAGAAGTTTGCAGAGGAAAAGAAAGCTCAAAGGTTCAAATTTCAAATTAGCAGGTAAAACCGTCAGAATTGGTAAAGTTTACCTTTTATCTTGTGATTACACTGAGAATCGAGGGTGCACATTTAATTCATCGCAATGATGATGAATGGGAAGAGGTTTAAATTCTGCTTTTGGGTCTAAATATCTTCACCGAGTGGGCTTTTGCGTCTATCGGGCTTCCCACTTCTATTCCTGATATCAATTTGGACCGATTTTGATGGGCTTTGGTAAGTTTCACTTTGGATCTCTTATGACTTATCATAATTTGTTATGTCCCGGGCCTATATCATTTATAGTCTTTCATTAAACACCTGCTTTAATATAAGACTAGGGGGGTAATGTTGGGCCATAATCCTTTTCCTTATTAGGTCGACTTTAATGGGTTCCTCCTCTTGGATCATGTTACGCTTAGTCTGGTTGGTCCGAATGGTTTGGGCCCGCCATTTGATTATTTCATTGGGTCCTTTCGGTTGGATCCCGGTCATTTGGGTCATTTCCATTATTTGGACTTAGTCATTGAATTGGCCCATTATACAAATTGTCACTTAATCCAACTTTGGCCGTAAATCATTATACCAAGTGATAGTTGACTATCTTGTATCCGCCACCTTTCTGCATGGCATTAATGAGGATGGGACTCGGATGGCCGTGATGCAAAACGGTGGTAGCGAGTGTGGAAGCGGTTTCGCATACTTTCGGCGAAATGACCGGGAGTTGGGAAAAGGTGTCGAGGGTGATGATGAGTGACACGATGGCCGGATCTGAGTATGTATAGGGCTAAGATCACGTAAGAAGGTAAGTAACATACAATCATATTATTATTCTCTCTCGGACATTAGACATTATTTTTCTCCATTGTTGACCTTGTGATCGCCGACATCGACTCTCACGGAAAGCTATCCTCTCGACTCTCGGTAGTCCAAGCTTTTGGTGTTGACTTGTTGAACTGTGTAGGATATCGGACGCGTCTTGATGATTGGGACGTGGAGAAAGATCTTGGCGTTAACACTAAGCATGTATTATTAATTACTAACTAACCGTATAAATAATGTATGTATCAAATGAGTTAAACAATCAATACATTTTTAACACATGTAATAAAGAAATTGGTGTTAATCTTTGAAAATTTTAATATGATTAATTAAATAAATTGCATTAATATTTGTTTATCTTATTTTAAATAAAGTTTATTTAAAACTTATAAAAAGACATCAAAACTGGTTAATGCTTTGAAATTAATTCATGATTTCGTTTGATATATAAAAATAAATTTGACTTGAGACTTTGAGCATTTGGAAAATCATTCGATTAAATTATGATAAGTAATCGAAATAAAATTTTAAATTGTATCTAAATATTTTTATTTGAAATTTATTTTTAATTTGGATTATGAATATTTATTGTAATTTATAAATATTATTATAATTAATTTTAAGTTTTTTATTTAATTTTACAAAAAAAAAATAGTTAAAATCCATGACAAAATTATTTTTGGATCTACACCGGTTGAAATTAATCTACTGAAAATATCAAACTTTTTGCTAGCTATTTTGCCCTTTTAAATAATGAAGTTAACATGGAAGATACTTGACATAATTTTTGGATGATTTTCTTGTAACATTAAATGAAAAGGTTAAATTTATTTCTAAGAAATTATTGAGAAATTTATATTTAAATTTTAGTATCCAGTAAAATAATCAAATAAAACACACACAAATTGAAAAAACCAATAGAATTATAATTTTCAGAAGACGTTATTATATTATATTAAGGTATTTACATAACAGAATATGGTTGGTTCCGTAGCTCAGTTGGTTAGAGCGTTCGTTTTGTGAGCCGAAGGTCGCGGGTTCGAGCCCCGCCGGGACCATATCATATTTCCTAATTTTTTCACTTAATCCATACTCTTGCTTTACAAATTTTTTTTTTTGTTTTATTTCCTCATTATATGTACAAATATTGTAAATTATTTAAATTTTTATAATTAGATTAAAAGATTTTCATAATTTCAAATTCATTTTAACTTTTTCATAGTTTTTCAGTTAATCCATGCTATTTCTTTACAATTTTTTGTTTTGTCATTACATGTACAAATATTGTAAATTATTTAATTTTTTTTTAGTTAGATTAAAAGATTTTCATAATTCCAAAATTTAAATAAGTCGTTCAGTTTTGAATTAGAAAAAAATCTTTACTTGATTTTAGAAAATTAAAAATTACTATGAATTAAGGTTGGATTCACACACACAAACTAAGAACGAACTGGAAGGAAATGAATCCAAGAATCTAACTCCATATATAGCAATCTAATTTTTTTATCTTATAAGCGTCAAAAAAAATCGTCGCTATAACCAGTTCACTCCCTTCAATTCGCTGAAGACAGCCGAGCCATATATATATATATATATATATATATATATATACACACGGTAACCATGATTAATTAAAAATGAGTTGGCATACTATAGGGCATATGATGTGCAACCAATGTTGATGTGTTAAAAGAAGACTTATTTTGTAATTGATTTAAATTATTTTATTGAATTAAATGACAAATTAAAATTTAATACTAAACAATATAAATATATTAATCAAAAAACAACTACATAAAAAATAATTGAAAAAACAAACAACAATTAAAAATATATAATTTTTTTGAAAAGAACAATCATTTAATTATATTTCTTAATTTACCCAAAATATACCCATAACAGGAGGAGCATGGAAAAGGGTAGCTCCCGTTCATCTTCTAATTCATGAATATAATAATTGTTTAGTTTCATGAATATAATTAATTTGGGTTCATTTTATGTATTATGTGTGAGAAAGGAGATTAAAGGTTTCTCCCTCAACTTCTTTTATTTTTCCAGACAGAGATGACGAACTGGGAATTATTTTTTTCCTATTTTTTTAGATTATACTTTTTACATAATTTAGTTTTATATACACCTTTATTTTGATTAATGAGAATAGTTTTTGTATAATTAAAAGGTATTTTCTTTTTTAAAAATAATTAAAATAATGTAAACAAAATATAATATTAAAAGTATTTTAGAGTTCAAAGGTTTTTTGTAAAACAAAAGAGTTTAAATGTAGAGTTCGAGAGTTTTTTGGGTCATCAAGTCATTATATATATATATATATATATATATATATATGCATGAAAAAACGCATACGTTAAAATTTAAATACCAATAAAATAATACATGAAAAACAATTTTTTATATACTAATACTATATAGTAATTTAGGAACATATATACAAGTTAATTCTTATACTAATTTACAAGACAGTACTGTATATGAACTAAATAAATGAATTCATTTTAATTTTAATTTTAAAAATATTTGAAATTGACTTTTCAAAAGTCGATCTTATAATTCGGAATGGGGAGAGTATTTAATAATATATTAAATTCTTATATTTATTTATTTATTTAAAAACAGCATAAGAATCCTTACCCTTCTCTTATCAGAGTCAGGTAAGCTATGTTAGACTGCATTATTAAAGAAACCCGGTTCGCCAACTGGGATCTCAACCTTTTTTTCATGGGATGGCCATGCCAACTACAAGAGTAACATGACCAAGAAAATTCTCCCACCAAAACTGGGAAAATTATTATTTAAGCATTTTATACTGGTAATTCATTTATTTGCAGTTAAAAAAAAAGGTAATTAATTAAAAGCATGTCTAGACTAATTAGTAGTATTTACTAGTTAGTACATTAGGGTTAAGGGGAAGGAATGTTCATAAGCTGATAATCATATATATCATTATTATTTCATGTATCTATCCATCTATCATCTATCATCTGGACTTTATGATTCTTCTAATATAATATATATTAGAATTGTTTATTCCCTGATGAAGGGAAGGCTGTGATAGATATATAGATACTCCTAACAATAAGTGGTCTGGATTCTTTGAGGATAGACTATAATTTAAATTATTTAGAAAGGTGGTGGTAATAACTTTAACAATGGCCCAATTGTACTAGGGAAAAAGATAGCTCCACAGTATTGTTTTTTCTATAAAGATAGTACAGTACTACTCACTCATAAACTATACTTTAATAATTGAGTTACCTCACCTCACCTCACCTCACCTCACCTCACCATGTTTATTTGTAAACGGTTAGCATAAAATTTATTTTTGAATAAGTTATGCTGACACGCAGATAAAATTCTGTGTGTCAATATTTTATTAATCAATTGACCAACTTACTAGAATTAAACCATGTTTATTCATTTTGGGTGTTAATCATCATCATCCAAATTAGTACCTAACATCCCATTTCTTTAATCCAAATCCTAATTTATTATATGTCCTACACCTGGGGACTGACTACTTCATGCATAACTAGCACTAAAAATGGTACTCTTGTTTTGGAACATGAGTTACAGACGGGCGGGAGGTGGTCTTTAACATAACTTGTGAAGATTATAATTGTCTCCAGATTCTTATAATGTAATATGCCTGGAGCGATCTAATATGGTGTCATCTGTGAGTCCCCATCAGATAAAGTTAAAACCCTAAACAACCAATAAACCGATTATAAATAAAGAAATGGGGAGAGAAATCGGAGACATGATGGACCCAAAAATTACTACATCGTAATCATTCAAGCTTAATGTTGATATGAAACTATTTTGCTCTCTATGAGTAGTAGTCATCAACCATAAAGAAGTACCAACAACCATCAAGCAATTGTCGCTGTCTCAATAGAAGCCAAGTGTTTTATTTCAAGAAGATTAAATAAATTAAATTTAAATTAAAATTTCCAGCTAGAACAAGAGATTTTTTTTATTAGATGCACAGATTTGCAGGGTAGGGGACCGTGGTGTTTGTTGATGGATAAGTACCAAATATTGGAGGCATTCTTCTTCCATAATTGAGCCTGCGTTTTCTTCACTTTAACCTTTTTATGGGTGGGTTCATTGGTTCCTTCTCGCTTCCTCCAGCAGCTGAAGCCCCAGTTGTTCTACCTTTGGTATGGTATATCCATCACAATGTAGATATAGAAACCTGATCTTAATGCCCAAGTAACCTAAATCTGGTTTTGAAAGTAACATTTCTTCAGACTCCAAGGATTTGGTCAGTAAGGGAAATTAAAATTCTACTATTTCGGGTGATGAGTATTTCATTAAGCCCGCATTTAAATTCTGTAAATTGGGTTTTTCAATATTTGATTCTGTTTACCTTTACTAAACAAGGCTCTTAGGATTCGAATGGTTAGAAGTAAACTGAGCTGTTAAGCAATTAAGCAAACTTCCTGTTCATCGATAAGTACTTCTAGCTTGGTGCTCTTAAAAATCCTAGCAGCTATGGAGATGTAAAGGATCATTTGTTTTTCCAATCTGCTTGGGTGTTTTAGGAATAATATGAACTATATTGTTCAAAATTGACCAATCCTAAACAGACCTTAAAAATTTCCATCATTCTCAAATCTTAAATTGAGAAGGCAACAACCAGATCAAAATAAAATTGGGTATATTTATCCATCAGGATTGCGGAAATTAGTGCCTGATTTGGAAATATCAAAACAGGTCTGAGTTGGGGGAGATATAGAAAGCTCATCACATCATAACAAACAAATTAGCTATCTTTCAATAGTCTTCACTCAAGAAAATGAAATTTAAGCAAACAGGAATAGAAACAAACACAAAGCAAACAATAACAAAGTTTAGAGCTATATATGCTCACAGTACTCAAACATGAAACAGAAAATTAATGACATAAACACAGATAATATAGTAGTAGAATTAGCAAACCGCAATTGTAAAACCTGAAAATGCACTCAGATTTGTTCTTATCACGGTAGCAGCCATCGGATAGAACTCACTTGAAATCCCTTTCTCTCTCTGTATTCTCTTGCTTCTTTCAAATCCAGTAAACAGCTAAAAGATCAAAAAGCCATCATTTCTTGCTTATAGCTTTCACTGAAGATAGATTTAAGTCCTGCAAATTGAATTCCATTACTTTTCTTGAAAAATATACAAAAGATGGAGAAATAAAGTACTTTGAGAAAAGGATATTGGAAATTTTACCTGTTGGAGAGAAAAGATTCAACTTTTGAACTAACTCAATGGCGAGAGTCGGAGGAATCAGAGGACGGCTTGTCGGAGATGCCCTCGTGTTCCTCCTCTTCACCTTGAATTCGTGCCGGAATTCGGAAGCCGGAGAATCCGCCACCAGAGGCGAATTCAATCCCGGATATTGAAGATGGATGGAAAGGTAATGAAGCTTGATTCTGATGATGATGATGATGATCGCTTGCAGCAGAAAATGCTGATGGATCGATCCAAGCACGAACTGAAGGTGTGTTACTGGACTGAAGGGGTCCCCTCTGAGAAAACAACTGGTGGCTCTGGCCAAACAACGGCTGCAGCATAGGCTGCGCCGGCGGCGAGTTAAACACAAACGCTCCTCCTCCACCACTATGGCCGGTGTCTCCACCGGCATTCCAAGACACCATTCTTTGGAACCGACCCATTTCGCTTGGCGGGTTCTCTGACCAGCCCTGCCCGTCAAAACCCAGCTGGGAGTTGCCGTAGTAAAGGCCAGCTGCTTGTTCATTCTGGTGGTGGTGCTGCTGGTTTTGGTGGTTGTGGTGATCTTGAAAGGATTGAAGAGAGAGCCTCAGATCTTGGCTCTGACTACTGGTTCTTGACAGCAAATCCGGCGGCGGAAAATTGTGATGAAACTGAACTCCGGCAGATGATGAATTAGTCTCTGTAGATGCACCCATTGGGAAAAATGACTTGATGGTATCGGCAATGGAGTCAGAGTCCATGGAAGGAGGCAAAAAACTCGAGTTGTTGTTCTCATTTGGTTGATTCTGCTGGTCATTTAATCGACGAGCATTTGAAGTACTACCAACACCAATTGAATGATGAAGATGCTGTTGGTGTTGGTGTTGGAGTTGAAGCTGTTGCTGATGGTGCTGATTGTGATTCTGATCTTCTTGTTCAGAGTTTGGTGGGTTAATAGGAATGGAATTAGCGGTGGGTGTCCAGGCCGGGAGCTCCTCGAGCTTATCAATGGCGGCCTTGGCCTTTTTGATGAGCCAGTCGACCGCCTTACTGGGGCGGTCGTACCCGAGGCGGTCCTGGACGTCGTAGAACTGGATGGCAGTGTGCGCCGAGAGACGGACTCGCCTGTCTCTCGGCCCCTTCGCAGTGCAGACCTTGCTGTGCCGGTCTTTCCGTCCGGTAGACCGGACAATGTGCCCTCCTTGAACCTCCACAATTTCTCCGACGACCCCTGTGTTCCTTAAACCCCCCAATCTTGACGATGTTGTTGTTGTGAGGTGATTTTGAGAAGTAGTAGTAGGGTCTCCCATTTTTCCAAGCAAACCACTCGCATATTCTTTGGTTTGAGAGGAGGAAGAAGGCAAATAAGAGCGTTTCTTTGGCGGTGGAGGTTGCGACGGCGATAATTGCGATTCTAATCTTCCTTCTCCATACAAAAACTGATGTTGCTGATGAAATTCTTGGGCTTGTTGAAAATACTGACTGTGGAATCCATGAAAAGAGGACGGTTCTTCCTTTTCTGATGCTTCTTGCTCTTGCTCTTGCTCTTGTTGTTCTTCTTCTTTCTCTTCTCCTTCTACTACCTGTCTTAAAATCAAAATTTGGTTCTGGGTTTGGTTTTGATTGTGTTGGTGATGCTGAAATTGAAGCTGCTGATGATGATTTTGATGATTCCTTTGAGGATCCAGACTCAGACCCTTTTGGTTGTTCTTTCCCTGTTCCAGTTTTTGATTGGGAAAAATTCTTTTTCTTTTTCTTAGTAACCTTTTTCCTCAGCACAATTAAAACAACTACACTTAATCCTACTAATAATAATAATCTCTCTTTGGTTTTGCCTCTTTTCTTGCTGCTTCTGGTTCTGCCACCACTCTGCAACTTGATATTGCTGATGCTGCTGCCTCTTCTGTCTCTCCCAAAAGGCCGTGCCATTCAACCCTCCAAATTCCATTACCCCAACTCAAAAACTAGACCCCAGAAGCCTAAACATAAACAATCTATCCGGTTAAGCCTAACCCATCTCTCTTTCTCTTTCTTCACACAGCTTCTTTTAATGACAGGCCTCTCTCTATATCTATAATTAGTATGCAGATAGTACTACTACACAAAAAAATTAAATACCCAACGGATAAATTTACAAATTACAAGTACCCAATCCTCATCTCAACAAGAACCCCAAAATTCAAGAGGGTTTCCAGTAAATTTTCTGCAGTCCTTTCATATTTTGAGGAGAGAGAAAGAGAAAAAACTGTGGAGGTGGTGGTGGAACAGTAACTATAGGGGGGTGGTACAAAAAGAAAGAGGAGAAAAGAGAGGAGAAGAGAAGAGGGGAATAGTATTATAGTATAGTAGTAGTACTACTACTTTTTTTGGCCTAGTAGAGCCTTTGATGCCACTGGCAAAGGTTGCAGTGTTTGGTCAGAAAGGAGATTAAAGATCTTTGTGGAGCTCATCACTGCCTTCTGTTGCTCCTGTTTTTGTACAGTTAGCACATCAACAACACAAATAGTACGAAATGTGACGTCTGCATATAACTCATTTTAAGTCACTAAATACATAGTACATGAAATAATTATAATTTTATTATTATAATTATCCTACAAAATACGACAATACATATATTATGAATTTAAATATAAATATTATTTTTTAGACAATATTCACACTCAAATAAGTCGTTATTATAATTATTGATATATTATTTTACAAAATAGTGAGGACTACTAAAACAAATGCCTTGAAAAATCACTCCACATCCCGACTAGTTCCTGCTATATTCTCGTCTCTTGAGAAGAAAAATAGAACTAAAAGGAAAATGGTGAGCTCAACTAGCCCAATAAAGAATATTATGACTAAGATAATGTAGAACAAATTATCTTTAGTACTCAACAGGGAAAAATCTGATAAAATACAATAAACAACAAGTTTTAGATCAACAACTGTAGCGAAAACAACAATTCATTAAAAGAGTTAAGTAGAGAATGTAGTTTACTATCTTCTATGATTTAAAAGTCTATCATTAATATTTTATGTGACGCCCCAAAATAGGTATACATCACCTATTTTGAATCGTCAAATACATCGTACAGAATTCAAATACAACTTAATTATACAATTATCGTGTAAATTACGACAAAACATAAGCTGAGAGTTTCAACATGAACTCAAATTTAATATTATTACATTTATTTTCACACTATTTCACAAAATAGTGAGGACTACTAATCTGAACATTTGACCATGACCCGCTCTCGACTTCGCCAACTATATTCTCATTTCCGTTTCTATAAGAAACAATGAAATTAAAGGGTGAGCTCAACTAGACTAGTAAAAAATATTATGACTAAGATATTGCAGAATAAATTATCGTTAGCATTCAACAGTATTAAACTGATAAAATACAATAGACATCAAGTTTAACTGCAGTGGAACAAACAACTCATTATAAGAGTCAAGTAAAGCATGATATCTACTATTGTAAGACCCCAGCTTTTATAAATAAAGATGAATTTTTCTATAAATATTATTTTTGAATATTATGGAATAAATTTGATATAATGTTATAGTTGTGGGTAATATTTATAAATTTTGTAAAGTATGCAAAGTTGTTATAAAATATTCGTTTGGTATTTATATTCTTTTGTTAGGGAATATTCGTATAATAAACTCAATCATTGGTGGACCCTACAATGTAATTCATTATTGTCGGATTGAGAAAACGACAAAATATTTTATAAAAATAACTACGGAGGTGTTACCGTTAAAAGCTGTTGAACTACCGGTGGTAAAAGAAATGCGAATACTGGCGTGGTTGCAAGAGTAGCACACTAGATTGATTATTGATGCTTACGTGAGAAGTCACTCACTTATGCTTTCAATTATTATCTGATAATTCTTCGCATCATATCTCTTATATTATTGATTCAATTATTATCACAAGATCATCTCATATAATATGTTATAGTATTAAATCAATAATTGAGGCGATGAGTTATAAATGATTAATAATTGTTGAAAGATTAAATATGTGTTGATGAAAAAAAATGATTTGTGGTAAGTTTGATTATTTTATGGGGGCTCATATGTCATCATCTAAGAGTCTCTTCGTCACATAGTATTTACCTTCGTCGATAAGTAATTACCTTCGTCAATAGTAATTACCCTTGTGAATAGTATTTACCTTCGTCGATAGTAATTACCTTAAATCAATAATAATTACCCTTGTGAATAGTATTTACCTTTATCGATAGTATTTACCTTCGTTAATAGTAATTACCTTTACCGGACGTCGAACCACTTGTCGTTTCACATTACAAGCGTCGAACCACTTGTCGCTTCACATTCACGAGCGCCAAACCACTTTTCTTTTCACATCATTAGTCGTCAAAGCCCACTTGCTTTTTCACACGGCGGCTAAGCTTTCAGAAATCTTCTATAAATGAGGGCTGAGGGCTTCATTATTTTCACGAATTCATTAAAGCTATAGAGAGAAAGTATAGAGAGAATAAGAGAAAGAAGAAGAGTATTTTATTACTACACCTTTGCGATATTCAATCTCCTACCAAATGTAAGGGGTGTTATTCTTTCTTATTCACGAAGAGAAACTGTTGTTATTCCATTGCTTATTATTACGCTTGGAATAACTTTGTATACGTGGTTTACCCTATACTTGGTGACATTCTTCTATTATTACATTGGAACATCCTGCTCATGTGTGTTTTACACCCACTGGTTCCGCGTCTTTATTATTTTGTTGGAACATCCATGCGTGTGTTTTACAATTTGACTCGGTTCCAGATTTATTATTCTGTTGGAACATCACATCATGTGTTTTACACCGGACTGGTTCCGCTCTTTATCATTCTCGTTGAAATATCCTATCATGTGTTTTACACCGGATCCGGTTCCATCTTTATTATTCTATTGGAACATCCCGCTTGCAGGGTGTGAATTTCACGACTCGGTTCCGTTATTTATTATTCTGCTGGAATAACTCATGCGTGTGGTCTATCGCATGCGTGGTGATTTCTTTTGTTATTCCATTCTTTATTATACCCAATTTAGTTAAAACTTTGACTTCTATACTCCATGAAATTAGTGGAATATCCTTGATATTTGCGTTTCATCCAAAGATCTTTCATATTCTTATGATCATTCTTGAATTTTACTATACAAAACAAGATGTCATGTTGATAATTTGGGCGTTAATAATTCCTAGATAAAATAATTCTTGAACTTGTTTTATTGAATTCTTATATCATTGTCATCATCCTCATGTTTATATTTTTAAAGTCATCTGTGGCACATAGTGCGTAGATGGACTTGGTATGATTATGACCGAGAGAGGCTATTCTTGTAATCATGGCCAAGTAATGTTACAAATGATATGGTAAAAAATCCTCGATTAGTCAGTAGTGCATTGATGGATGATTGTTGGCATGATCATGATCATTAATGAATACACAAATATTCTTGGCCCAGTAGTGCATGAATAATTGTGGTCGTGATACTAAAGAATATCCTTAGTAGTAAGTGCGGGGTGATTCGATGATGTGGAATATTTATTAAAGTCGAGTCTCAAATTTATAATGATGATGAAAAACCTTTTAAAACCTAAAAGATAGTAGACTTTATTTTCTACTTGACTCTTTTAATAGATCAGATATTCCATTGCAGCTTAAACCGTTGTCTATTGTATTTTATCGCTTTAACATTGTTGAAGACTATTGATAATTTATTCTCGCATTATCTTAGTCATAATATTTCTTCTTTGGGCTAGTTGAGCTCACCCTTTCTTTCACCGTTCTCTTCGTGAAATGAGAATATAAATGGGACGAGTCTGGGAAGCGAGTGATAGTCCTGAAGATAGCATTAGTAGTCCTCACTATTCTGTGAAATAGTGTGATAATAATTGTAATGAGGACACCTTTTTGAGTTTGTATAATATCTAGTAGATTTATATTTGTATTTAAACTCACGCTTTATGTCGTATTGCATACACACGCTTATGTTAGTAAGTTGTATTTAAATTCTGTACCATGTAAGTGGCGACCCAAGATGGGTGATGTATACCTAATTTTGGGGGCGTCACAACTATCTTCTATAATTTAAAAAGTTTATCATCAATTTTATCGCTGAGACTCAGCTTAATAAATAATCCACATCATCGAATCATCCATGCACTACGACCAAGGATATTCATTAGTATCACGACCACGAATTATCCATGCACTACGGGCCAATGATATTTGTGTTTTCATCAATGGTTATGATATAATATAGAGAGAGAAAACTTCAGTTTCTGGTGTAATTTTCAATTCTAACCAAAGCACCCTATTTATAGGAAAATGCTTAGAATACCAAAGTAGAAAATTTAATAAAATATTAATATATATAATTTTTATTCCAACGTACACTTATTTTGCTTCAAAACCTCAAATACCAAACAGCCCACCTCACAAGACTTGCACAAAAAAACGTTTTGTTATTTAAATTATTTTAAACTTTCAAAAATTAATTATTTTGACTTGAACTTCAATAATTCACAATAAATAGCCTTTTGTCAAGAAATCTGAACCTCATGAGAAGTTTTATAGAAATTCAATTCTCTACAACTTTGCAGAAAAAAGTTTTTCCAAATTCCAAATAAAAATTGACCAAAATCCATAAACGGCTATTTTACAGGCTATAATCAAATTTCGGTCAATAATTGTGTCCACCAACACACAAAATATGTGTTAAACATTTATTGCCACAAAAATACTCTTCCTCCTCATATACTCATATATCCCACATTCATTATAAAAATATCACCGTTAATATATTATTAAAATAATATATTTGAATGAATTATTTTATCAGAAAAAGATAAAATATTAATTTTCAACAATTGTCACATTAAAATTTTTCTCCATCTATGTCCACATAAAATCAATATTTTTCTCATCATATAAATCAATAATTAATTATTCACAAATAATATTACAGAATCACAAAGATCGGGCAACCATGCCGCTCCTGTGAAAGAGGGGTTTTCAATAAGGATCTCTCCTTATCAAGTAATTAGGTGACCAAACCTCTCCTTAGACAAAAATTTCTAGACATTGCCAATAATATTTTCTAATAATATTATTCGGATAATATGAATTATTGCTTCGATAATGGAAAATAATGTGTAATGATAATTTATTGAAACAACAAGAATATAAAATATCAATGCAAAGAATTATTGAATCAATAAAATAAAATACCGAATAAAGAATTACTATAACAATTATTGAGTAAAGTGCCTTCTTCACGTAAGAATCAATAATTGGTGCAATACCGTAGCTGTCTTCTCAACAACGCGTATTAGTGTGTTTTAACCACCGGGTATTCCAACAAGATAACTGTAAATAACTACGTCGTTATTTATAAACAACTTATATTTGTCATTTTCTTCATCCAATCTCTTTCCGTTATGGGGCCCACAAAAGATCGTGTCAAGTCAGATTTAATATTCCCCTGACGAAGACGAATATTCCACGACACAAACGAATATTCCCACAATAATGAATATTTTATAACCACTTGCTTATTCAAAATATTTATGATTTTTACCCATAACTATCCACATTAATCAAATCAACCCTTACTATTTCAAAATAATAAATAGAGGAAAATAAATTTCATTTATTAATAATTTGGGTCTCTTACAACCTCCCTTCTTATGAAATTTCGTCCTCGAAATTGACGTACGATTGGTGTTTCAAAAGATGAGAATACCTCGCTTTCATTTCCGCTTTCCAACTCCCGTGTCATTTCCTCAATAGCATGGTTTGTCCACAAAACTTTAACTTGTGGTATAACCTCAGACATAGGACATGTTCTTCCTATCCAAGATCTTGACAGTACCTCCTCGTATGTTAAGTCTTCATTATCTCATTCGGTTCTAACTTAATGACGTGGTTCGGGTCAGTCCACATATTTACGTAACATCGATACATGAAAAACGCGTTATGAACACGCGCCATACTTGGCGGTAAAAGCAGTCTATAGGCCACGGTTCCTATTCGATCGAGAATTTCAAATGGATTAATAAATCAAGGTTTGAGCTTTCCTCACCTCACCGAATCTCGCTTTTGAAATAACAACTTCTTGCACCTCCTTCTTCAAATTCATCACTCGGTGTGTAGCTTGCATGCATTTTAACTTTATCGATTAAAGTCGATTATACTCAGATATCATCACGTGGGTACCTAGAGTTTTCATCTCCATCTCTATTATTTGTAAATTATACGAAATTAGTCTTTGATAATATCGTACTTCAGTGATTAGTATACGATCTTCTACTCAACACGTCACCTACCACGTTCGCTTTTCCAGGATGGCATGGTCGTAACATGTCTTTGAAATGAGTCTCCTCTTGAGTTCTTGAAGCTCTTCCCACATTCCTTGCTCCATTCGAATTTTGTATCTCTACGAGTCACCATTTGTGTTAATGGAATAGCGATTCGAGAATATCCTTCAACGAATCTCCGATAATAACCAACTAAGCTTCAAAGCTACGTATTTCGATTACCGACTTAGGTTGTTCTCAACTCGTGACTCATATCCCAACCTTGGATAAGACGTTACAATGACACCTATCAGCTTTACTATCGCATCGAATATGGTGTCCCCTATCGAAAAGTCGGCTTCGTTGCATTCCACAAAGGAAGTCACCGGATAAAGGCTCGTGTACCAAATTTATAGTTGAATTTTTAACTCCTCGAAGTTCAATAGAGCCATTCGATATGAGATTTTAGAAATGAGTTTTTGTCTGGGTTCAAAGTCGATACAAAATTTAATATCGAGCTTTGGGAGTAAGCCAAGAAATTCTTCAGAAATACGTCGGGAAAAAATCAATAACAACAAATATAATTCAAATCGACGTGTCTTTATTCAAATCCATAACATGGACTAAGAAAACTTGACATCCGTAATAAACGAATGACTTCATGGCTTGATATGAAAATGTTTGACTACAATGGTTTGATTGCTTGAATTCGAATAACAGGTTGCTTAGGAATATGAAAACTAACAACCTTACGAAAGTAATCAATTTTGGCATGATGAGTATAACCTTAAAATCACATCAAAAGCAAATATCTCTATAGAAATAAGGTTAACAGGTAATGTGATAGTGCCAACCTGAATCAAGCAAGATTTCTAAACAACGGATGTAATGAAAGTTTTGTTAGGTTTGTAATATTCAAGAACGCAATCAAATTGCAAAAATAATACGGAAGCGAGATAAATCAGAGTTTAAAAATTTTACAAACCATATACCCGGATCACCCTTTATGCACAATTATTAATTAAACGAAAAGGATGAATAAAAACATACCCTTGAAGATCCGAGCTTCCTCAAGTACAAGTTCACCTCCAATCCTTTTCGCGTTCAACTTGAATCCACCGGGTTTGGTTTCTTCTTTTGATCAACGTTAGCCACCCAAATGTTTGGCCTCTAGAGGTGATCCACTAAGGAAGAAAAATAATTCAAGAAGATGGGTATTTGGCACAAACCCTAGTTTTCTATCTCTATAGAAAAGAACGTACTCTCCCAACAAATTGGAATTATTACGTTGTCTTAATATCTGATATAAGACTCTCTTATAAAGATATCAAGTAACCCTATTTAAAATAAGGTATTATTTAATTAAACCCTTTTTAATTAAATGGGCTCCTAATCTTATTAGGAATAATTAATTAAACTCCTTTAATTAATTTTCCTCCTAATCCTATTAGGAATAAATGAGAGTACTTATATTAAATTAATTCCTAAACTCTTTTAGAAATTAAAATAATAATAATTGTAATAATATTAATAAGACTCCTCTTATTAATTTATATTTAATATTTCTAAAATATTAAATAATAAATATTAAGCTATTTAATTTATTCTATCACCATAGATTAAATTAAATATACTTAACATATTATTACGATTATGCCATTAACTTCTTAAATTATTATTCTTCCTTTTATGGTGTGACCCTTTAGGTTCTCCATATTAAACCGTTGTGAATAAATCAATTAGAACAATTCTAATCTTATTTAAATAAATAAATTAAACAATTAATTTATTTAAATAAATAATATTTATTCTACAATGGATAAGCCTCCTAACGATCAACGACTTTCCGGATAATATAGATTTCAACATTAATCATAAAAGAACCTTTGAGTAAATAGTTACCGTGCAATTCAATCCTTCCACCATACAATGTCCCAATTAAATATAAGATATGAAATTACCCACAAGTCTTATTTTATTTAATTATATGTATTTCGATCCTTAAATGCACAACACCAAATAATGCAAATTAGAAACTCCTTTCTAATTTCATTCTACCTCGCCAAGGACTCTTTGGGTTGTCATTTATCGAATCACATAGACATTTCTTTTTTATTAGAAGTGGTAGATTCTTCATTGATCATACATTATCTCCATATACAACTTATTATACCCAAGCATACCCTTTGATATACCCTAAGGGTCTTAAGGAATAAGTCAAAGTATAACTCATCATACACAAGATACTTATGATGATCTCAAGTCCAAGGATTACTTGTCTTACTATCACTACTGAAATTCCTATTGACAGCAAGTAAAACTCCATTAGGTATTCCTTAGCGAGCCATGTTCAAAGGAACTTATTCTCTAATAAGCACCTACATACTTGCTTTAGTGTCTCCACACAAATGATCATGAGATCAATCATCCTCATCCAATGAAAGCAAAGCAACGTATGTACCAATCTATCCCGGATTCACTAATCCCCAATTTAGTAATCCAATGATTGGGAACTATTTTAGTTTTAAGCTTTCTAAGAATTTAGATCTCATTAGAATGATCATCATCATTATTCTAAAAGCATTGCTTAAAACTATGGGTTTATCACATATTATAAAACAAAGATCATGTAGATAATTAAAAGCCTTTAATAAATTAATACTTTTTATTAATAAATGAATAAGATTGTTACAAAGTATATGCTTTATCATCAAACATGATTGGCTTAATGCATACTACTACTTTCAAGTTTCTCTAACTGAGTCTCCATAAATAGGTCAAAGTCTAATTTCTCCGTAGTCAAGTTCAAACGTTGAAGCGCAAAGCAAGAGGGATAAAAGAATGGGTAGAACCAGGTATCTAGTAAGGTATAAACTTCGCAAGAATTTATAATTAACTAACCTGCGTGCTAAATTCGTTCGGGTTCCTCAGATTTTGATTGGAAAATCACGACAAACGCCTCTTCAGAACCGCTGACTTTGACCTTTTCCGGGACATCCTTTTTGAGTCACCATTCCCACTTGACTGGTTTCGATAATCGAACAATCTCAAGCGATATGTCCTTCTTTTCCACAATTATAGCATACCTTAAACTGTTGTGGGCGCGGGTGATATATGTCCTCTTTCCGCATTTGTAACATACGACCGTGGTCTTTCTCCTTCCTTGGAACCAGATTCTTCTTTGGTGTTGACGTCTTCACATGGTCGTTGTTGAATCTCCTCTTTTAAAATCTCCTCCCGACTCGCTTCTTCTATTTTCATGGCCCACGATTACCACCAGAGTGGTTACCGCCTTTATCCATATTCTTCTTTCTCCGCCGGTTATCGTTATTACGTTGATGATATCTCCTAGATTATCCTGGTTGTGGTCCCTCGGTTGACCGTACTCGTTATCTCGCCTAATAATTGAGACATGCTTACAACATCCGAATAGAGAGAAAATTTATGAGAAATGAGATATTGACGTATCCGGTTTCAAACCTCTAAGAAACATCCGCGTCATCGTTCCTCATTCTCCACCAAATGAGGTAAAAACTGGATAACTCTGCAAACTTTGCCTCGTCTTTGAGACACCGCCATGTTGTTTTGTTCCAATCGATGAACTCCACTTCCTTCATATATGATTTAACACTTTCGGGAAAGTATTTGTCATTAAATAGCTTCGAGAAAGTATTTGTCATTAAATATTTTTGTCGTTTTCTCAATCCGACAATAATTACATTCTGGGTCCACCAATGATTGAGTTGTCAGACGAATATTCCTGCTAAACCAAATATTCCCCACCAATCGAATATAATATAACCACTTGCATACTTTGCAAAATTTATAAATACTACCCACAACTATAATATTATCTTAAATTCACACCATAATATTAAAAATTATTTCAACAAAATTTAAATCTTTATTGATAAAATCAAGGGTCTCACACTTATTCTCTAATAAGCACCTACATACTTGCTTTTAGTGTCTCCACACAAAATGATCATGAGATCAATCATCCTCATCCAATGAAAGCAAGTTAACGTATATACCAATCTATCCTGATTCACTAATCCCCAATTTAGTAATCCAAATGATTGGGAACTATTTTAGTTTTAAGTTTTCTAAGAATTTAGATCTCATTAAAATGATCATCATCACTATTCTAAAAGCATTGCTTAAAACTATGGGTTTATCACATATTATAAAACAACATCATGTATATAATTAAAAGTCTTTAATAAATTAATACTTTTTATTAATAAATGAATAAGATTGTTACAAAGTATATGTTTTATCATCAAACATGATTGGCTTGTGTGCATACTACTTTCACTGAGAGTTAGAATCTGAAATGAAATCAAGGTATCCTCACCTCTTCGACATATCCGGTACGTACCCTAATTTCGAGGGCGAAATTTCATAAAAAGTGGAGGTTGTAAGAACCTAACTTTTATGAATAAAGATGAATTTTTTCTATAAATATCATTTTTGAATATTATGGAGTGAACTTGATATAATGTTATAGTTGTGGATAATATTTATAAATTTTGCAAAGTAAGCAAATTGTTATAAAATATTCGATTGGTCGGGGAATATTCGTTTTAACAGGGAATATTCGTACGCCGACACAATCATTGGTGGACCCTACAATGAAATTATTGTCAGAATAAAAAAAATGACATAAATATCTTTTTATAAAAATAACGACGAAAGTTTTACTGTTAACTGTTGATATACCCGATGATAAAAGAACAGTAAGACACGCGGTTGTATAGTAGCACATGGTATTAATTTTTGATGCTTACGTGAGAAGTCACTCAGTTTTGTTCAATTATTGCTACAATAATTGCTGCATAGTATCTCACGTTATTTGATTCAATTATTGTCGATATTTTATATATTATTAAATCAATAATTGAGACGATACAATTATTTATATTATTATTTGTAATATTGACGATATCTAAAAAGATCTGTCGAGGAGAGGTTTGGTCACCTAATTGCGCGCCAATAGGGAGAAATCCTTATTGGAAAGCCCCTTATTTCCTGAGAACGATCTGGTTATGAAATATTGCGAATTATAATAATGATAATAAATATTGTGAAAAATGTTGAGAAATTTTTTACGAAGTATTTATTTTAAATTTTGATTATTATTTGGACCCACCACTTACCCATTTTTTAAAACTATCGATAAAAGTTATGTAAGACCCCAAATTATTAATAAATAAAATTTATTTTCCTCTATTTATTATTTTGAAATAGTAAGGGTTGATTTGATTAATGTGGATAGTTATGGGTAAAATACGCAAATATTTCGAATAAGTAAGTGGTTATAAAATATTCATTATTGTTGGGGAATATTCGTTTAGTCGTGGAATATTCGCACTTGTCGTGGAATATTAAATTTACTGCAAGCAGATTTTGTGGGCCCCATAATGGAAAGCGATTGGATGAAGAAAATGACAAATATAAGTTGTTTATAAATAATAGCGTAGTTGTTACCGTTAATACTGTTAGAATATCTGGTGGTTAAAACACACTAATACGCGTTGTTGAGAAGATGTTTAGATTGCGTTACCAATTATTGATTCTTACGTACGTGAAGAAGGCACTTACTCAATAATTGTTATAGTAATTAATGTTCAAGATTTTATTTTATTGATTCAATAATTGCGCATTGATATTTTATATTATTGTTGTATCAATAAATTGTCATTACATAGTATTTTCCATTATCGAAGCAATAATTCATATTATCCTAATAATATTATTAGAAAATATTATTGGCAATGTTTAGAAAATTACATCTAAGGAGAGGTTTGGTCACCTAATCAAGGCTATTAGTAAGAGAGATCCTTATTGGAAAGCCCCCTTTTTCCTAGGAACGGCATGGTTGCCAGTACTGTGATTCTGTAATATTATTTGTGAATAATTAATTATTGATTTATATGATGAGAAAAATATTGATTTTATGTGGACATAGATGGAGAAAATTTTAATATGACAATTGTTGAAAATTAATATTTTATCTTTTTCGATAAAATAATTCATTCAAATAAATTATTTTAATAATATATTAACGACGCCTCAAAATTAGGTATACGCCACCCATCTTGGGTCGCCACTTACATGGTACATAAATTCAAATACAACTTACTTAATATAACTCGCTGTGGTACAATACGACATAAACCGTGAGTTTGAATACAAATATTATCTACTAGATATTATACAAACTCAAAAGGAGTCCTCATTTACAACTATTATCACACTATTTCACGTATTAAATGAGGACTACTAATGCTATCCTCTCGACCATTACTTCGCTCCCCGACTGTCTCCAAATTTATGTTCTCATTTCCTCAAGAGAATAAAGGAAAGAAAGGGTGAGCTCAACTAGCCCAAGAAGAAATATTACGACTAAGATAATGCGTAATAAATTATCATTAGCCTTCAAAGGTTAAAACCGATAAAATACAATAGACAACCAGCTTTAATCAAGCTTAATAAGCAATCCATTAAAAAGTCAAGTAGAGAATAAAGTCTACTATCTTTTAGGTTTTAAAAGGTTTTCATCAATTTTTATCACGAGACTCAAACTTTTAATAAATAAACCACCACATCTAATCATCCCTCGCATTACTGGCCAAGGATTTTCATCAAATTATCAATGGTCATGACTATACCGAATCACCCCGGTCATAATCATACCAAAAACTATCCATCATCGCATTACAAAAGCCAATCGAGGACTTTTTGTCACATCATTTATATCAAGTCATGATTATACCGAATGATCCTCGGTCATAATCATACTAAGTTCATCTACGCACGTAAGCCAAAAGATAACATAATATAACATGAGGATGATGACAATGACATAATAATTCAATAAAACAAGTTCAAGAATTATTTAATCCATGAATTATTAACGCCCAAATTGTCAACATGATATCTTTCAGAGAGTAAAAAATCAAGAATGATCGTAAGAATATTTCCATGAAAAGATATCGATGAAACGCAAATATCAAGGATATTCTACTAATTTCATGGAGTATAAGTCAAAGTTTTAACCAACCGGGTATAATAAAGAATGGAATAACAAAAGAAATCACCACGCACGCGCAGATTGCGTGATGATGTGTTATTCCAACATAATAATAATAATCTAACCAGTCGTGAAATTCACACCGATGTGATGTTCCAATGTAATAATAAAGATGGAACCAGCATCCTGTAAAAACACATGATAGATATTCCACATGTAATGATAAAGATTTTAACCAGTCCCTGTAAAACACACGCATGTGATGTTCCAATGTATCAATAAAATCTAAACCAGTCCTGTAAAACACATGCATGTGATGTTCCAATGTAATAATAGAAGAATGTCACCAAGTATAGGTAAACCACAGATACAAAAGTTATTCCAATGTAATAATAAGCAATGGAATAACATATAGGATTTCACCAAGTATAGGTACGCCACAGATACAAAAGTTATGTATAGGTACGCCACTTTTACAAAAGTTATTCCAATGTAATAATAAATGAATGGAATAATGTAAGTTCTCTTCAAGAAGAAAGAATAACACCCCTTACCGTAAAAAAACTCAACCTAATATAAGTAGTGAAGTAGCGTACTCTTCTTCTTCTCTATAATTTTCTCTATAGCTTTCTCTCTATAATTTCTCTCTCTAGAGTTTCAATGAATTCGTAAGAAAATAATGAAGGAACGAGCTTCTATTTATAGAAAAATGGAACATATAAGAATTAATCCATGAACTATCCCGTATTGATTTACTTTTAACTCGACTATTCCATATTTAAAGAAAATCTCTTTAAATAAAATATAATATATTCTATTTATATAAAAACATTTTACTATGCAAACACTATGCAATACTATGCAAAACACTATGCAAAACACTACGCAACACTATGCATAATAAAATATAATATATTCTATTTATGTAATAACTTTAATAAAGTATTCTATTTTATATAAAGATGTTTCGCTTTTATTACGCTAATAATACTAAATAAAACAAAACGCCATTATCGCTATAATAATTCATATTATTAATCGACAATAATGGAATCAAACCGAGTGACTTTCACATAAGATCAATAATCAATACCGCAGTGCTACTACGCAACCACACGACATCGCATTTTTACTACCGAGTAGTTCAACAAGAACTACTTGTGAAAAACTTCCGCCGTTATTTCAATAAAATATTTTTCGTCGCTTTCAATCCGACAATAATTTCGCTAGGGTCCACCAATGATTGAGCCATTGTATTTAATATTCCCTCGCTAAACCTAATATTCCCCACCAATCGAATATAATATAACCACTGTGATACTTTGCAAAATTTATAAATACTACCCACAACTATAATATTATCTTAAATTCACACCATAATATTAAAAATTATTTCAACAAAATTTAAATCTTTATCGATAAAATCTGGGTCTCACAATCTCCTCCCTTATGGAATTTCGCCTCAAATTAGTGGTACGACTGATATGATAAAGAGGTGAGGATACCTTGAATACCTTTTATCGTTGAAAACATTAAATTCATTTTTGCAATCCTACCAAAGATATTCATTAACAATTCATCTTTGCACCTAAAAGCCAAAGATATACAACCGTACCACATCCATAATAATATTTCATCAGAGACTCAACTTTAATAATTAATCACATATCATCGAATTATCCATGCACTACCGCCAAGGATATTCATTTTTCAATTACGACCCACTATATTTATACCGAATAATCCGTGGTCATAATCATACCAAGTCTATCAATGCACTACTACCAAAGATTTACTTTTACCACATCCATGAATTAATATTTCATTGCGAGACTCACCAATAATTAATCCATATCATCGAATCATCCCCGCACTAAAAGATAATTGATATTCATTAAGATTATCCATGCACCACATTTATCCATGCACTACTACCAAAGATAATCGTGTATTCATTAAGATCACGACCACAAATTATCCATGCACTACTACCAAAGATAATCGTGTATTCATTAAGATTACGACCACAAATTATCCATGCACTACTACCAAAGATAATTGTGTATTCATTAAGATTACGACCACAAATTATCCATGCACTACTACCAAAGATAATCAGTATTCATTAAGATTACGACCACAAATTATCCATGACTACCAAAGATAATCTATTCATTAAGATCACGACCACAAATTATCCATGCACTACTACCAAAGATAATTGTGTATTCATTAAGATTACCACAAAATTATCCATGCACTACTACCAAAGATAATTGTGTATTCATTAAGATCACGCACCACAAATTATCCATGCACTACTACCAAAGATAATTGTGTATTCATTAAGATCACGACCACAAATTATCCATGCACTACTACCAAAGATAATTGTGTATTCATTAAGATCACACCACAAATTATCCATGCACTACTACCAAAGATAATTGTGTATTCATTTACTAAGCTATGATTATACCCCAATAAATCCTCGGTCATAATCATACCAAGTCCATCTACACCAAGCCATGTATTTACTTTCAACATAATATAAGCACGAGGATAATGATATAAAGAATCAATCAAATGAGATAAAGGATAAATATTAAACATTTATAATATAATTTATCCAGATTCAAGAATATCCCCATGTTTTCAATCACTTAATAATCTCATAATCTAATATCATTAATATTATAACAATATTTTAATCACTTCTTAAATTTATAAACAATTTATCTTAATTGTTTACGCTTTTACCATATAATGCATTTAATCATTCAAAATGTCATACTCATAAAATATCATCACCAATTATCAAATCCTCATCAAAAAAATATGCATATACTCTATATAGATTCTCTAGCCATAAAATCCTATTTTCAACTTTCATTACTTCACATAACATATTTAACTCATATGTTCAGAATTAAACTATTTTCATGAAAAAAAATACCAAATCAGCCCCAAAAATATTTCTTTTCTGGGATTTAGCATAATATAGTCCCATAATGAAAATATATTTTCTCTAATTTTTAAAATTCATTTACTATTTTTAAAAATCAATTTCCACTTAATTCCTTAAGAAATTAGCTACCTCAAGTTTAACTCCAAAATTCCCAAATCTTGGCAGGACCTTACACATGTTAACGTGAGCTTCCAGTTTAAATTTCATGGTCATCGAGTTATAGAACTCCTAAGTTATAGCGTTTTTCATTTAAAAACCTAAATATTGAAATAGTCATAACTTGCTCATTTTAAGTCGAAATGAGCTCATTTTTGGACAGGAGGTACTTTATACCATATACTTTCATGTCCCAAAAGGCCAGAATTTTTCTCATAATTTAAGTGGCCGAAACAGTCCCTTAAAGTTTCTGGCAGAGCATTTTCGAAATTTACAGCTTTGGCCTCATTTACAAAAATCAGTCCACACAAAAATCTACAACACCTTTTCCAGTAATTCCACTTGGATTAGTTAGGTAACTCATAGATCTAACTCTAGAACTTGACCATACTCAAAAATTCAAAATATAATAGGAGATATGGTCAATTGAATTTCATGTTACGCTTTTCACCAAAATCTGATTTTCAACTCTTTGTGATTTCTAAGAAACTTTCATGTTTTCACATACCAACCAACATAACTCATCATAAAACTTACTAATACTTCATATACCCATGATTTTCATTATTCCAATGCTTTTATTATGACTTTCATCATAAACCACGAAACTGCTCATTTAGTCAAGAAATATTTGAGGGTTTAAGAAAATGGGTTTTGTACTGGGGTCAATACAAAATTCGATTTCACGCCTAGGTAGGCTAGGAAATCTTCAAGAATACGCCAAGAAATTTATTAATGATAGAAATATCATTCAAAACTCATATTCTCATCCAAGACTTGATAAGACGTCACATTGATACTTAACTGCGACTTCTATCCCTTAACCTAGATAAAGACCTCACAATGATACCTATAAACTTGCCATCTTCAACACGACGTCGCCACGTAAAGTCCGCTTTTGCAGCATTCCACACAAGGAAGTCAACAACGAAAAGGTCTCGGGGCTCTTTACTTATGGCTTGATATAACAAAGATTAACTTTAGGTTTGGTTACTTTGAATTCAGATAACAAAGTTGGTTAGAATATGAAAGCTAACAACCTTACAAAAAGAATAATGAGTAGTTAATCAATCGCTTTCAAAAATTACCTCAAAGGCAAGTATTTTCAAAGAGATAAGATCGACAGTAACGTGAAAGTGTTTATTTGAAACAACAAGATTAAAAAAAATAGTAGCGGTAACGAAGGCTCCTACTAACGGTTTCAACCAATAAGTCAAAGTCTAACTTCTCCTGAGTCAAATTTAAACGCTGAACGCAAGCAAGAGAGATAAAAGAATGGGTAGAACCCCAGATTCAACACTTGTATAGACTTCGCAAGAGCTTATGATTAACTTACCCGTGATAATTTTATTCAGTGTTCCTCGTCACGAAAAAAAAAACGCCTCTCTTAAACTATCGGCCTGGTTTGTCTGGGACAAATTTTCGTGCCTCCATCCTAGTTGAATTCGCCTTCTAGAAACGACAAAATCGAGCTAAGTGGCCTTCTTCCACAATTATAACATGCTTTGATGGCATGGCGCAGCCGGATCGATGTGTCCCTCTCCTCCGCATTTGAAGCATACGATAGTGGTCCTTCTCCTTCCTTAACAACAAAAAGTCAGGCCGACGCTTTCCATCATCATTGAATCTCCTTTCTTGAAATGTCCATTCTTATTATTTTGGCCCCGATTACCACCGGCGTGGTTACCATATCCGCCCGTTGATTCCTCCACGCTTGTTGTCACCGCTCACGACTACTACTCACCGGTATTATAATTTTGCTTACCGCTTCTTTTTTAGTCATAGGCTGACTCGTTATCGCTACTCCACTAATCGAGCCCTATTTACAACATCCTAATAAAAACACGCTTTATGAGAAATAAGATGTCGACGATCTCCGCTTCAAACCTCTTAAAAACATTCGCCATTCTCTTCATTATCCACCAAGTGGGACGAATCGTGATAACTCCGCAAATTTTGCCTCGTATCATGACACTGGCCATATTGTTTTGTTCCAACTTGATAAACTCCACCTCCTTCATGTGGCTAATACTTTCAGAAAGTATTTGTCGCTGAATGTACCCCCGAACTTCTCCCAAGATATCTTCAAGACAAAGAAGTCGAGTACGCTTTTACCGATTCCCACCAAGAATCGCCTCTCCAAAAAATAAAGGCGTAAAGGGAACCTTTGCTCTCTGAGCATCCCAAGACATCAAATATCTTGGTAATCTGCTTTATCCATGCTTCCGCCGTAAGTGGTTTTGGCTTTCCCTTAAACTCCGGTGGTCCCAAATTGAATTGTTTAATGCGACCGCCGAGAGTTTTCTCGTGTTTCCACCCACGCTTTTGGACAGAGTCGCTTTCTACCGATGTCGCATGAATTCTAAAACCTTTTAAACGCATCATCATTCATCAATCGATCGTTGTTGTTGTTTATGTGAGGATTATCGCCATCCCGTCAGCACATTGTCCCGATTATCGATATGTGGAGAATCAATAGCCTCCTGTGCTCCATCATATTCTCAACATTCTCTGATGCCATTTTCAAACACCGCCACAAAATAAGGGTTAATTAACATATCACATATTATCCCTATACTCGACCGACCAATTAAATACCAAATAAATTTAGTAGGTCATACTAACAAGGAATTCCCCGCCTCCCTCCTAGTACTATTCTCACATCTTAGCCAGGATCATATCCCTAAGCTCGATACCAACCGCGACGCTTCCCAAACCTCACATCGGTACTATATCGCCACCCATCCCCCACGGAGAGTCGCCACTCAACAGAAGTCACCAAATAGAGGCATAAATTCACATTACAAACTTACGCCTTAATATACCCATCTGGGTCGCCACTTACATGGTACATAAATTCAAATACAACTTACTAATATAACTGTCGTTTAATACGACAAAACCGTGAGTTTGAATACAAATATTATCTACTAGATATTATACAAACTCAAAAGGAGTCCTCATTACAACTATTATCACACTATTTCACGTAATAAATGAGGACTACTAATGCTATCCTCCGACCATTACTTCGCTCCCCGACTGCGTCTCAAATTTATGTTCTCATTTCCTCAAGAGAATAAAGAAAGAAAGGGTGAGCTCAACTAGCCCAAGAAGAAATATTACGACTAAGATAATGCGTAATAAATTATCATTAGCCTTCAACAAAGGTTAAACCGATAAAATACAATAGACAACCAGCTTAATCTAGCAATGAATAAGCAATCCATTAAAAAAGTCAAGTAGAGAATAAAGTCTACTATCTTTTAGGTTTTAAAAGGTTTTCATCAATTTTTATCACGAGACTCAAATTTTAATAAATAAACCACCACATCTAATCATCCCCGTATTACACTGGCCAAGGATTTTCATCAAATTATCAATGGTCATGATATACCGAATCACCCCGGTCATAATCATACCAAAACTATCCATCATCGCATTACATGTGCCAATCGAGGACTTTTTAGTCACATCATTTATATCAAGTCATGATTATACCGAATGATCCTCGTCATAATCATACTAAGTTCATCTACGCACGTAAGCCAAAGATAACATAATATAACACGAGGATGATGACAATGACATAATAATTCAATAAAACAAGTTCAAGAATTATTTAATCCATGAATTATTAACGCCCAAATTGTCAACATGATATCGCTTTCAGAGAGTAAAATTCAAGAATGATCGTAAGAATATTTCCATGAAAAGATATCGATGAAAACGCAAATATCAAGGATATTCTACTAATTTCATGGAGTATAAAGTCAAAGTTTTAACCAACCGGTATAATAAAGAATGGAATAACAAAAGAAATCACCACGCATGCAGATTGCATGATGTATGTGTTTATTCCAACATAATAATAATAATAACTAAACCAAAGTCGTGAAATTCACAATCGACAGATGTTCCAATGTAATAATAAAGATGGAACTGCATCCTGTAAAAACACACGATAGATATTCCAACAGTAATGATAAAGATTTTAACCAGTCCTGTAAAAAACACACGCATGTGATGTTCCAACAGTATTAATAAAATCTTAACCAGTCCTGTAAAACACACGCATGTGATGTTCCAATGTAATAATAAGAAGAATGTCACCAAGTATAGGTAAATCACAGATACAAAAGTTATTCCAATGTAATAATAAGCAATGGAATAACATAAGGATTTCACCAAGTATAGGTATGCCATGATACAAAAGTTATGTATAGGTATGCCACTTTTACAAAAGTTATTCCAATGTAATAATAATGAATGGAATAATGTAAGTTCTCTTCAAGAAGAAAGAATAACACCCCACCGTAAAAGAAACCTAATATAAGTAGTAAGTAAGCAAGTATATACTCTTCTTCTTTCTATAATTTTCTCTATAGCTTTCTCTCTATAATTTCTCTCTCTGTAGTTTCAATGAATTCGTAAGAAAATAATGAAGGAACGAGCTTCTATTTATAGAAAATGGAATGCATAAGAATTAATCCATGAACTATCCCGTATTGATTTACTTTAATCTGACTATCCATATTTAAAGAAAAATCTTTTAAATAAAATATAATATATTCTATTTATATAAAAACATTTTACTATGCAAACACTACGCAATACTATGCAAAACACTACGCAAAACACTACGCAACACTATGCATAATAAAATATAATATATTCTATTTATGTAATAACTTTAATAAAGTATTCTATTTTATATAAAGATGTTTCGCTTTTATTACGCTAATAATACTGAATAAAACAAAACGCCATTATCGCTATAATAATTCATATTATTAATCGACAATAATGGAATCAAACCGAGTGACTTCTCACATAAGATCAATAATCAATACCGCAGCTACTACGCAACCACACGACATCGTATTTTTTTACTACCGAGTAGTTCAACAAGAACTACTAGAAAACTTCCGCCGTTATTTCAATAAAATATTTTTGTCGCTTTCAATCCGACAATAATTTCGCTAGGGTCCACCAATGATTGAGCCATTGTATTTAATATTCCCCGCGCTAAACCGAATATTCCCCACCAATCGAATATAATATAACCACTGTGATACTTTGCAAAATTTATAAATACTACCCACAACTATAATATTATCTTAAATTCACACCATAATATTAAAAAATTATTTCAACAAAATTTAAATCTTTATCGATAAAATCTGGGTCTCACATGATGTCCGAGGAGCAAAAGGTTCCTTTCACGCTTTTTATGTCATGCGAGAGAGGCATTATCGTGGAAATCGGAAAAACGTACTCAACCTCGTTGATCAAGATATCTTGGGAGAAGTTCCAGAGTCGTTCAACGACAAATACTTTCCCGAAAGTATTCGCCATAAAGGAGGTAGAGTTTATCAAGTTGGAACAAAACAATATGACAAATTAATGTCGCAATACGAGGCAAAATTTACTTGAGTTATCACGATTCATTCCCCCACTTGTGGATAATGAAGAGAGAATGGCGCTAATGTTTTTAAGAGGTTTGAAGCCGAGATATACGCCAACATCTTATTTCTCATAAACCGTATTTTTATTCAGATGTTGTAAATAGGGCTCGCATTAGGGGCGCGATAACGAGTCAACGCGAACTAAAAGAGAGAGCGAACAAAGAAATTATAATACCAAATAAAGTAGTCATCGGCTTGACAACAAGCGTGGAGGGAATCAACAGCCGATATGGTAACCACTTCTGGTGGTAATCAGGGCCAAAATAATAAGAATGGACATTTCAAGAAAAGGAGATTCAACAATGATGGAAAACATCAAGACCAAAGACTGTTGTTAAGGAAGGAGAAGGACCACCTATCATATGCTTCAAATGCGGAGGAGAGGACACATCGCCTCGAATCGCTACCACGCCATCCAAAGCATGTTATAATTGTGGAAGAGAAGGCCACTTAGCTCGATTTTGTCGCCATCAAGACGAATTCAACTAGGATGGAGGCACCAAAGGTCGTCCCGCATAAACCAGAGCCTGTGAGTTTAAGAGAGAGCGTTTTTTTCTCGTGATGAGGAACCCGAATAAAATTATCACGTAAGTTAATCATAAGCTCTTGCGAAGTCTATACCGTGTTTGATACCTTTGCTTCTACCCATTCTTTTATCTCTCGCTATGCTCAACGCTTAAATTTGACTCCTAGAAGTTAGACTTTGACTTATCGGGTGAAACTTCGCTAAGTAGGAGCCTTCGTTACCGCTTACTATTTTTTTAATCTTGTTGTTTCAAATAAACACTTTCACGCTACCCGCCGATCTTATCTCTTTGAAAATACTTGCCTTTGAGGTAATTTTTGAAAACGATTGATTAACTACTCATTATTCTTTTTGTAAGGTTGTTAGCTTTCATATTCCTAACCAACCTCATTATACTTAATTCAAAGTAACCAAATCCTAAAGTTAATCAACGTTATATCGCTCAAGCCATAAGTAAAGAGCCCGATCCTTTCGTTGTTGACTTCCTTGTGTGGAATGCACCGCCGCATTTCTTTCTCGTAGGCGACGCCATGATCAAGATGGCAAGTTTATAGGTATCATTGTGAGGTGCTATCTAGGTTAAGGGATAAAGTCACAGTCAGATTAATGTGACGTATCATCCAAGTCTTGGATGAGAGTAATAGTTTTGAATGATATTTCTATCATTAATAAATTTCTTGATGTATTCTTGAAGATTTCCTAGCCTACCCTAGAGCGTGAAATCGAATTTTGTATTGACCCCAAAGATAAAAACCCATTTCTTAAACCCTCAAATATTTCTTCAACTAAATGAATAGCTTTACGTGGTTTATGATGAAAGTCATAATAAAAGTATTGGAATAATGAAAATCATGGGTATATGAAGTATTAGTAAGTTTTATGATGAGTTATGTTGGTTGGTATGTGAAAACATGAAAGTTTCTTAGAAATCACAAAGAGTTGAAAATCGATTTTGGTGAAAAACGTAATAAGAAATTCAATTGACCATATCTCCTATTATATTTTGAATTTTTGAGTATGGTCAAGTTCTAGAGTTAGATCTATGAGTTACCTAACTAATCCAAGTGGAATTACTGGAAAAGGTGTTGTAGATTTTGTGTGGACTGATTTTAGCAAATGAGGCCAAAGCTGTAAATTTCGAAAATGCTATCGCCCAGAAACTTTAAGGGACTGTTTCGGCCACTTAAATTATGAGAAAACTTCTGCCCTTTTGGGACATGAAAGTATATGGTATAAAGTACCTCCTGTCCAAAAATGAGCTCATTCTGACTTAAAATGAGCAAGTTATGACTATTTCAATATTTAGGTTTTTCCGATTTAAAAACGCGCTATAACCGAGTTCTATAACTCAGATGACCATATGAAATTTAAACCGAAGCTCACGTTAACATGTGTAAGGTCCTGCCAAGATTTGGGAATTTTGGAGTTAAACTTGAGGTAGCTAATTTCTTAAGAAATTAAGTGGAAATTGATTTTTAAAAAATAGTAAATGAATTTTAAAAATTCCGAGAAAATATATTTTCATTATGGGACTATATTATGCTAAATCCTAGAAAAGAAATATTTTTGGGGCTGATTTGGTATTTTTCATGAAAATAGTTTAGTTACGAACATATATGAGTTAAATATGTTATGTGAAGTAACAAAGTTGAAAATAGGATTTTATGGCTGTAGAATCCTATATGTAGTATATATATATTTTTTGATGAGGGATTTGATAATTGGTGATGATATTTTATGAGTATGACATTTTTGAATGATTAAATGCATTATATGGTAAAGCGTAAAACAATTAAGATAAATTGTTTATAAATTTAAGAAATGATTAAAATATTGTTATAATATTAATGATATTAGATTATGAGATTATTAAGTGATTGAAAACATGGGGATATTCTTGAATCCTCGGATAAATTATATTATAAATGTTTAATATTTATCCTTTATCTCATTCGATTGATTCTTTATATCATTATCCTCACGCTTATATTATGTTGAAAGTCATCTCATGGCTCTGTAGATGGACTTGGTATGATTATGACTGTGGATTGTTCTAAGATAATCATAACCGTAAATGAATACACAATTATCTTTGTCAGAAGTGCATGGATAATTTGTGGTCGTGATACTAATGAATACACAATTATCTTTTTGGTCAGTAGTGCATGAATAATTTGTGGTCGTGATACTAATGAATACACAATTATCTTTGGTCGTAGTGCATGGATAATTTGTGGTCGTGATACTAATGAATACACAATTATCTTCGGTAGTAGTGCATGGATAATTTGTGGTCGTGATACTAATGAATACACAATTATCTTTGGTAGTAGTGCATGGATAATTTGTGGTCGTGATATTAATGAATACACAATTATCTTTTTCGTAGTAGTGCATGGATAATTTGTGGTCGTGATATTAATGAATACACAATTATCTTTGTCAGTAGTGTATGGATAATTTGTGGTCGTGATACTAATGAATACACAATTATCTTCGTCCGTAGTGTATGGATAATTTGTGGTCGTGATACTAATGAATACACGATTATCTTCGGTAGTAGTAGTCATGGATAATTCGTGGTCGCGATACTAATGAATATCCTCGGCGCTGTAGTGCGTGGGATGATTCGATGATATGGATTAATTATTGAAATGAGTCTCAAAGAATGAAATATTAATTCATGGATGTGGTAAAAGTTATCTTTGGCCCGTAGTGCAAAGATGAATTGTTAATGAATATCTTTTTAGTAGGATTGCAAAAATGAATTTAATGTTTTCAACGAAAAAGGTATTCAAGGTATCCTCACCTCTTTATCATATCGTATCGCACTTCTAATTTCGAGGGCTTAAATTCCATAAGGAGGGAGATTGTGAGACCCCGATTTTATCAATAAAGATTTAAATTTTGTTGAAATAATTTTTAATATTATGGTGTGAATTTAAGATAATATTATAGTTGTGGGTAGTATTTATAAATTTTGCAAAGTATGCAAGTGGTTATATTATATTCGATTGGTCTGGGAATATTCGATTTAACAGGAATATTCGCATAACTACCAATCATCATTGGACCCCTTAATGTAATTATTGTTTGATCGAGAAAACGACAAAAATATATTTTATCAAATAACTATGGAAGTTTTACCGTGGTTACCGCTGAACTACTCTGTAGTAGTAAAAGTACATGTACGTGTGGTTGCATAAAAGATTACACCAGATTGATTATCGATGCTTATGCGAGAAGTCACTCATTTGATTCCATTATCACGATTAATAATATGAATTATTATAATGATAATGACGCTTTTGTTTTATTCAGATTATTAACGTAATAAAATAGAAATATCTTTTATATAAAATAGAATACTTTATTAAAGTTATTCTATAAATGTAATATATTATATTTTATTACGATAGTGTTGTATAGTGTTTTGCATAGTGTTTTGTATAGTATTGCATAAGGTTTGCATAGTAAAATGTTTTATATAAATAGAATATATTATATTTTATTTAAAAAATTTTCTTTAAATATGGACCGCACGATTAAAGTAAATCAATCTGGACCATTCATGGATTAGTTACTACGCATTCCATTTTCCTATAAATAAGCTCATTCCTTCATTATTTTCTTACTTAATTCATCAAACTCTGTAGAGAGAAAATTATAGAGAGAAGCTATAGAGAGAAAAATTATAGAAAGAAGAAGAGTATTCTCGCTACTTCACTACTTCTATATTCAGCTTCTTTTTACTTGTAAGTGGTGTGTTATTCTTTCTTCTTCAAGAGAACTTCATTATTCCATTCACTATTATTCTGTTGAATAACTCGTAAAAGTGGCATACCCTATACATAACTCAGAGTACGCCAGATACCCTATACTTGGTGAAATCCTTATGTTATTCCATTGCTTATTATTCTCGTTGAATAACTCAGATACGCCATTTATTCCTATACTTGGTGACATTCTTCTATTATTCATTTGAACATCCTCGCTCACAGGTTTTTACACCCACCGGTTCCGCTTTTATTATTCTCATTGGAACATCCTCGCTCGCGTGTGTTTTACACCCACCTAGTTCCGCCTTTTTATCATTCTGCTGAATATCCTATCATGTGTTTTACACCGGATCCGGTTCCATCTTTATTATTCTCATTGAACATCCCATTGCGGTGTGAATTTTACCGACCGTTCCGTTATTATTATTATGTTGAATAACTCGCCTATGCGCGTACCGCATTTACGGTGATTTCTTTTGTTATTCCATTCTTTATTATACCCAATTAAGTTAAAACTTTGACTTCTATACTCCATGAAATTAGTAGAATATCCTCGATATTTGCAAGCTTCATCCAAAGATCTTTCATGGAAATATTCTTCCCGATTATTCTTGAATTTTACTCACTAAACAAAGATCATGTTGACAATTTGACGTTAATAATTCATGGATTAAATAATTCTTGAACTTGTTTTATTGAATTATTATGTCATTGTCATCATCCTCATGTTATATTATGTTATCTTCGCTTACGCAAGATAGATGAACTTAGTATGATTATGACCGTGGATCATTCGGTATAATCATGACTTGATATAAATGATGTGACTAAAGTCCTCAAAGGGCTCGTAATGCAAATGATGGATAGTTTTTGGTATGATTATGACCGGGGTGATTCGGTATAGTCATGACCATCGATAATTTGATGAAAATCCTCGACCGTGGTACAGGGATGATTAGATGTGGTGGTTTATTTATTGTCGAGTCTCAAATGATAAAAATTGATGAAAACCTTTTAAAACCTAAAAGATAGTAGACTTTATTCTCTACTTGATTTTTTTAATGGATTGCATATTCCACTGCAGCTTAAACTGTTTGTCTATTGTATTTTATCGCTTAACATCGCTGAAGACTAATGATAATTTATTCTCGCATTATCTTAGTCATAATATTTCTTCTTGGGCTAGTTGAGCTCACCCTTTCTTTCACCGTTTCTTCAGAAATGAGAACATACCGGGACGAGCTCTGGGAACGGAGTAATTGTCCGTAGGATAAGATTAGTAGTCCTCACTATTCTCGTGAAATAAAGTGTGATAATAATCAGAATGAGGACTCCTTTTGAGTGTGTATAATATCTAGTAGACAAAATTTGTATTCAAACTCATGCTTATGTATGTATTGCATACCTACGCTTATATTAGTAAGTTGTATTTGAATTTATGTACCATGTAAGTGGCGACCCAAGATGGGTGACGTATACCTAATTTTGGGGGCGTCACAATAAGTTCCCTGAACGTGGCTTGCTAAGGAATACCTAATGGAGTTTTACTTGCCTGTCAATAGAAATTTCTGTAGTGATAGTAGTACAAGTGATCCTTGGACTTGAGATCATCATAGTATCTTGTGCATGATGAGTTATACTTTGACTTACTCCTAAGACCCTTAGTTTAAGACCCCAACTTTTATGAATAAAGATGAATTTTTTATAAATATCATTTTTAAATATTAAGGTGTGAATTTGAAATAATGTTATAATTGTGGGTAATATTTATAAATTTTACAAAAAACGCAAGTTGTTATATAATATTCGATTGGTCGGAGAATATTCGTACAACGGCACAATTATTGGTGGACCCCACAACGAAATTATTGTCGGATTGAGAAAACGATAAAATATCTTTTTATGAAAATAATTATGGAAGTTTTACTGGTTAATCGTTGAAACACCCTGTTAAAGTAATACAATAATACTCGTGGTTGCATAAGAGCACACCAGATTGATTATTGATGCTTACGTGAGAAGTCACCGCTTTTGTTCAATTATTGTTACATAAAGAATTGTCAGATAAGATCTCACGTTATTTGATTCAATTATTGTCAATATTTTTATATTATTAAATCTATAATTGAGACAACAAAGTTATTAATATTATTATTCGCAATATTAACGATGTCTAGAAGTTCACAAGGAGAGGTTTGGTCACCTAATCATATTTGCTAATAGGAGAAATCCTTATTGAAAGCCCTCTTTCATGGGAACGACACGGTCGATTAATATTGTGAATTATAATAATGATGATAAATGTTGTTTAAAATGTTGAGGAGTTTTTATGGAGTATTTATTTTAAATATTGGCGTATTATTTGGACCCCATTTATCCATTTTTCAAAATAATCCAGAAAAGTTATTCTAGATATATATATAATAATGGTGGGTAACATAAGTGGGGGTGTATGTTGGTGGAATAATGGGTCGTTCACGGATTTCTTGTTGCATGTAATGGAAGGATTAAACATATATGTATTTTATATATATATATATATAATATTTCATGTTTGAAAAGTATGTCAAGGTGGGGGTGGAGAAAAAAAAGATTCACGTGGTGTATAAATTATATATATATATATATATATATATATATATATATTATATTTAGTTTTTCTGTTTTATATGGAATTTAGTTTCATCTGTGACCTTGTGCAAACGTCTCTGAATTTTTAAAATAATAATACTGTGCGTCCGTGATTTTCTAATTCAAATAGTATCTCTTCCTTTTCCATATAAATAAGATGCTTAATTAGAATTGAAAATCACACCAGAAATTCAGAAAATTCTTCAAGAGTATCCTCTCCCTACCAGTCAGAACACTCTTCTTTTACGGTAAGGGGTATTATTTCTTTTGTATTCATGAAGAGAACTTCTGTTATTCCATTCTTTATTATTCTGTTGAATAACCTGTATACGCGGGCTACCTTATACTTGGTGAAATTCTTCTGTTATTTCATTCTTTATTATTTAGTTGGAATATCTTGTCTGTGCGTTTTACGCCGGACCTGGTTCCGTCTTTATTATTCTATTGGAACATCCTATTGGTGCGAATTTCGCCTAACCTGGTTTCGTTATTTATTATTCTATTAGAATAACCTATTTATGCAAAGTACCGCATGTATGGTGATTTCTTTTGTTATTCCATTCTTTATTATACTCAGTTGGTTAAAGTTTTGACTTCTATACTCCATGAAATTAGTGGAATATCCTTGATATTTGTGTTTCATCCAGTATCTTTTCATGAAAATATTCTTCTGAACATTCTTGAATTTTACTCTACAAAGAAGTATCATGTTGTCAATTTGGACGTTATTAGTTCCTGAATAAATTAATTCTTGATTTTATTTAATTCTTATATCATTGTCATCATCCTCATGTTTATATTTTTTTGAAAGTCATCTATAGCCTGTAGTGCATAGATGGACTTGGTATGATTATGACCAGGGATTATTCGGTGTAATCATGACCATAATGTTACAAATGATGTGGTAAAAGTCCTCATCGTCCCGTGAGTGCATCGATGGACAAATTGTTGGCATGATCACGACCATCGATGAATACACGAATATCCTCGGCCCGTAGTGTATGGATAATTTGTGGTTGTGATACTAATGAATATCCTCGGCCGTAATACGGTGATGATATGGTTTATTTATTGTCGAGTCCCAAATGATAAAAGTGATGAAAAACCTTTTAAATCATAAAAGATAGTAGATTTTATTCTCTACTTGTCTCTTTTAATGGATTGTATGTTCCGCTGTAGTAAAACTTTATGTCTATTGTAGTTTATCAGTTTAACATTGTTGAAGACTAATGTCAAGCTTTCTTAGCTCATGTCACGGATCTAAATAAAAATACGTCACTTTTGAAAGATATTTCTATTGTTAATGAATTTCCTGACGTATTCCCTAAAGAACTTCCTGGCCTACCCCCAAAGCGTTAAATTGAATTTTGTATCGACCTTGAACCCGGTACAAAACCTATTTCCAAAGCCCCATATCTAATGGCTCCTATTGAACTTCGTGGAGTTAAAGACCAAACCGCAGGAATTGTTAGACATCGGTTTCATTCGGCCCTAAGACGCCTCCTTAGGGTGCTCCTATTCTATTCGTGAAAAAAGAAAGACGGAGTATGCGACTTTGTATTGATTATCGTGAATCAATCATGTCACCATCAAAATAGGTACACATCGCGCTGTATTGATGACCTGTTTCACCACCATTGTAGGCGCCAAATTCTATTCAAAGATCGATCTTCGCTCCGGATATCACCAATTGAAGATTAGAATCACGACATTCCAAAAACGGCTTTGTAACTCCTTGGTATGGGCATTATGAATTCCTAGTCATGTCTTTTGGATTAACTAATGCTCCCGCCGCCTTCATGGATATGATGAACCGAGTATTCAAGGAATATTTGGATCACCTTGTGGTCGTCTTTATTGATGACATCATTATTTATTCCAAAAGACGTGAAGATCATGAGCAACACTTGAGGCTGATACTCCAAAAGCTTCATGAATATAAGCTTTATGCCAAGTTGAAGAAATGCGAGTTCTGGCTTGAGGAAGTAACATTCCTTGGGCACGTGGTATCAAGTCATGGAATATCTGCTGACCCAAAGAAAGATCGAAGCCATTCAAAGTCGGAGCAACCTAAATCAATGATCAAGTCACGTAGCTTTCTGCTTAGCAATTGGGTTATTATAAGAGATTCGTAGAAGGGTTTTCACGAATCACTACTCCCTTAACTCAGATGACTCGGAAAGATAAAAAATTTGGTTGGAACGAGGAATGTGAGAAGAGTTTTCAAGAACTCAAGAGAAGACTCATTTCAGCACCTGTTCTAACAATACCATCTGGCTCAGAGGGATTTGTCATCTACAGTGATGCTTCAGGCTAAGGGTTAGGATGTATTCTCATGCAATATGGAAAAGTCATAGCCTATGCCTCTCGACAACTCAAAGAATATGAGAGGAATTATCCTACTCATGATCTAGAGTTGGCAGCAGTCGTTTTTGCACTTAAAATTTAGAGGCATTACTTGTATGGGGAGAAAGTGGAGATCTTTATGAATCATAAAAGCCTCAAATATTTCTTCACTCAAAAGGAACTCAACATGCGACAGCGACGTTGGCTTAAACTATTGAAAGATTATGATCATACCATCCAATACCATCCTCCGAAAAAGTAAACGTGGTAGGTTTATCGAAAGTAGAAGATCATACGCGGCACGAAAAGCGATATTGTCAACGCAAAGGCCCATTTTGTATGACTTGCAAAGGATGGAGATAGAGATAAAGACTACAGGGACCCACGTGATGATGGCGAGTATATGAGTAGAACCGACTTTAATCGATAAAGTTAAAGTTGCTCAAGCTACAGACCTGGAGCTGATGCATATGAGGAAGAAAGTACAAGAAGGTGCTATGCTGGAAGCAAGAATCGATGAGGAAGGAGTACTTCGAGTCAACTCCAGACTTTGTGTTCCTAACGACCCTGATTTAAAGTATAAAATTATGATGGAAGCGAACAACGCACCGTTTGCAATCCATTCTGGGAGTACCAAAATGTAACGTGATCTTCGTCATACATTTTGCTGGAGCAATATGAAGAGAGAGATAGCGCTGTTTATCTCAAGGTGTCTAACTTGTCAACGAGTCAAGGCGGAGCATCAAGTACCAAAAGGTCCATTGCAACTACTTTAAATTCCAAAATGGAAGTGGGAGCACAATACCATGGATTTCGTTACTGGTCTTCCCAAGGTTTCTCAAGGCATAGATGCAATTTGGGTCATTGTTGATAGATTGACTAAGTCTGCTCATTCCTTATGAATACGAGAAACTTATACACTTAAACGCCTTGCTCAGATGTATATAAACGAGATTGTAAGATCGCATGGTATGTCAAGATCTATAGTTTCGATCGAGACCCAAGATTCACTTCACAATTTTGGTTAGTTTGTAAAAAGCTACGGGCACGGACTTCACGATTTAGTTCGCATATCATCCTCGCACGGACGGACAATCGTAGAGGACTATTCAAACTCTTGAAGATTTATTAAGACTCGTGTCCTC
Source organism: Panax quinquefolius (assembly GCA_020205615.1). Lineage (NCBI taxonomy): Eukaryota > Viridiplantae > Streptophyta > Magnoliopsida > Apiales > Araliaceae > Panax > Panax quinquefolius. Next base: position 126,562,411 of record CM035161.1, on the reverse strand, counting down.
GACTTCAGGGAAGTTGGACAAGTTCTTACCGTTGGTGGAGTTTCATACATACAACAACTTATCAAGCAAGTATCGCATGGCTCCATTCGAGGCATCAGATGGAAGAAAGTGTCGCTTCTCCAAAGATCTTTGGAATGAGGTGGGTGAAGCAACGTTGTTGGGACCGAGTTGAATACGTATGACTACGAAAAAGATTCAAACAATCCGACAACGATAAAAACCTCACAAGACCGATAAAAGAGTTATCTTGATCTTCATCGAAAGGACGTGGAATTCGATATTGAGATCATGTGTTGTTACGTATTGCTTCAATGGAAAGGAGTTACGAGATTTGGAAAGAGATGAAAGCTCAATCCTCGATTCATCGGCCTATTTTAATCCTCGATCGAGTAGGGATCAGAGCTTTATAGACTCGCTTTCTACCGCCAAGTATGCCTCGTGTTCATAATGTTTTTCATATATCCATGTTACGTAAATATGTGAAAGACCCAAACCACATTATCGAGTTAGAACCGGACAAAATAGCGGAAGATTTGACGTATGAAGAGGTTCTGCTCAAATCTTGATAAGAAAGAACATATTCTACGCCCAAGGTTATACCTCAAGTCAAAGTTTTATGGAGAAACCACGATGTTGAGGAAATGACCGGGAGTTAGAATCAAAATGAAATCAAGGTATCCTTACCTCTTCGACATACCAGGTACGTACCCTAATTTCGAGGGCGAAATTTCTTAAGAAGGGGAGGTTGTAAGACCCCAACTTTTATGAATAAAGATGAATTTTCAATAAATATCATTTTTAAATATTAAGGTGTGAATTTGAAATAATGTTATAGTTGTGGGTAATATTTATAAATTTTGCATAAAATGCAAGTTGTTATATAATATTCGATTGGTCGGGGAATATTCGAATGACGGCACAATCATTGGTGGACCCCACAGAGGAATTATTGTCGGATTGAGAAAACGATAAAAATATCTTTTTATGAAAATAACGGCGGAAGTTTTACCGTTAACTGTTGAAACACCTTGGTGTTAAAGATGAATAATACTGCGTGGTTGCATAAGAACACACCTGTATTGATTATTGATGCTTACGTGAGAAGTCACTCGCTTTTGTTCAATTATTATTACGATGAATTGTTGCATAAGATCTCGAAAGTTATTTGATTCAATTATTGTCAATATTTTTTATATTATTAAATCAATAATTGAGACGACAAAGTTATTAATATTATTATTTACAATATTAATGATGTCTAGAAGTTCTATCAAGGAGAGGTTTGGTCACCTAATTTCGCGCCAATAGGGAGAAATCCTTATTGAAAAGCCCCTACTTTCCTGGGAACGACCTGGTCGATTAATATTGTGAATTATAATAATGATGATAAATGTTGTTTAAAATGTTGAGGAGTTTTTATGGAGTATTTATTTTAAATATTGGCGTATTATTTGGACCCCCATTTATTCATTTTTCAAAATAATCGGTAGAAAGTTATTCGGTATATATATATAAAATAATGGTGGGTAACACAAGTGACGTATGTATGTTGGTGGAATAATGGGCTGGTTCACGGATTTCTTGTTGCATGTAATGGAAGGATTAAATATATATGTATTATATACATAATATATTTCATGTTTGAAAAGTATGTCAAGGTGGGGGTGGAGAAAAAAAAGATTCACGTGGTGTATAAATTATATATATATATTATATTTAGTTTTTCTGTTTTATATGGAATTTAGTTTCATCTGTGACCTTGTACAAACGTCTTTGAATTTTTAAAATAATAATACTGTGCGTTTGTGATTTTCTAATTCAAATAGTATCTCTTCCTTTTCCCTATAAATAGGATGCTTAGTTAGAATTGAAAATCACACCAGAAATTCAGAAAATTCTTCTTCTATAATTTTGAGCGTATTTCCTTAGAGTTTTAGAAAGCTTTGAGCGTAGAAAGTTTTTCTTTAAGAATATCCTCGCCCTACCAGTCGGAATACTCTTCTTTTACGGTAAGGGGTATTATTTCTTTTGTATTCATGAAGAGAACTTCTGTTATTCCATTCTTTATTATTCTCATTGGAATAACTCGTATATATGAAAGCTACCCTATACTATTTGAAATTCTTGTGTTATTTCATTCTTTATTATTCAAATGAAATATCCTGTCACATGCATTTTACGGGACCGGTTCCGCCTTTTATTATTCTCATTGGAATATCCGCACATGGCGCGTTTTACGCCGAACCTAGTTTCGCCTTTATTATTCTCATTGAACATCCTGTTCAGTGTGAATTTACTTTTTAACCGTTCCGTTATTTATTATTCTCGTTAGAATAACTTTCTATGCGGTACCGCATGTATGGTGATTTCTTTTGTTATTCCATTCTTTATTATACTCAGTTGGTTAAAGTTTTGACTTTTATACTCCATAAAATTAGTGGAATATCCTTGATATTTGCGTTTCATCCAGTATCTTTTCATGAAAATATTCTTCTGAACATTATTGAATTTTACTCTACAAAGAAGTATCATGTTGACAATTTAGACGTTATTAGTTCCTGAATAAATTAATTCCTTAACTTGTTTTATTGAATTCTTATATCATTGTCATCATCCTCATGTTTATATTTTTTTGAAAGTCATATGTGGCCTGTAGTGCATAGATGGACTTGGTATGATTATGAACATGGATTATTCGGTATAATCATAACCGTAATGTTACAAATGATGTGGTAAAATCATCATCGGTCTGTAGTGCATTGATGGACAAATTGTTGGTATGATCGCCACCATCGATGAATACACGAATATGCTTGGCCCATAGTGGTCATGGATAATTTGTGGTTGTGATACTAATGAATATCCTCGGTCAGTAGTGCGTGGATGATATGGTTTATTTATTAAGTTGATTCCTCGATGATAAAAGTGATGAAAAACCTTTTAAATCATAAAAGATAGTAGATTTTATTCTCTACTTGACTCTTTTAATGGATCAGTATGTTCAAAGCTAGCTTAAATTTGATATTTATTGTATTTTATCAGTTTAACATTGTTGAAGACTAATGATAATTTATTTTGCATTATCTTAGTCATAATATTTCTTACCGGACTAGTTGAGCTCACCCTTTCTTTTTCACCGTTCTCTTCAGAAATGAGAATGTAATGGACTATGGGAATGGAAATGCGTGACTATCCGGATGATAGTATTAGTAGTCCTCACTATTCTGTTAAATTGTGTGACAATAAATATAAAGAGGACTTATTCTGAGAGTGGATATTGTCTAGAAGACAATATTTGTATTAAAACTCATAGCTCTCTTGTTGTATATTAAAGATTGTATTTGTATTCTCGCACTACGTATTTTGGCACTCGTATTGTGTGATGTATACCTATTTTGGGGGCGTCACACTTAGGGTATATCAAAGGGTATGCTTGGGTATAATAAGTTATACATGGAGATAATGAATGATCAATAAATAATCTACTACTTCTAGTAAAATAAGAGAAATGTCCTATGTGATTCGATAAATGACAACCTAGTAGTCATTGGCCAAGACAGAATGAAATTAGAAAGGAGTTTCTAATTTGCATTATTTGGAGTTGTGCATTTAAGAGTCGAAATCCATATAATTAAATAAAATAAGACTTGACAATAATTTCATGTCTTATATTTAATTGAAACATCAGTATGGTGGAAGGATTGAATTGTCATTTTAACTATTTACGCAAAGGTTCTTTTATGATTAATGTTGATATCTATATTATCCAAAAGTCGTTGATCGCTAGGGAGAGGCTTATCCCTATTGTAGAATAAATATTATTTATTTAAATAAATTAATAATTTAATTTATTTATTTAAATACTTATTAGAATGGTTCTAATTGATTTATTCACAACCTATTTATTATGGAGAACCTAAAAGGTCATCACACCATAAAAGGAAGAATAATTATTTAAGAAGTTAATGACATAATCGTAATAAAATGTTAAGTATATTTAATTTAATCTACGGTGATAGAATAAATTAAATAGCTTTAATATTTATTATTTAATATTTTGAAAATATTAAATATATAAATTAATAAGAGGAGTATTATTAATATTATTACAATTATTATTATTTTAATTTCTAAAAGAGTTGAAAATTAATTTAAAATTAGTACTCTCATTTATTCCTAATAAGATTAGGAGGCTAATTAATTAAAGGATTTTAATTAATTAAAATAAAACTCAATTCCTTAATTGTTAAGGTGGGTTGCCCATATCTATAAATAAGTGGAGTCTTATTATGGGTGAGACGGGTTGTTGACTTTTTCACAACAGACGTGATTCCAATTGTTAGAGAGTACGTTCTTTTTCTATGAGAGATAGAAAAAACTAGGGTTTTGTCAAATACCCATCTTCTTGAATCTTTCTTCTTCCTTGGTGGATCACGTCTAGAGGCCAAACACTTGGGTGACTAACGTTGATCAAAGGAAAGAACCAAACCCTGGTGAATTCAAGTTGAACGCGAAAAGGATCGGAGGTGAACTTCAGACTTAGGTGAAGCTCAATCTTCAAGTGTATGATTCTTCGTTCTTTCTTTTCGCTTAATTAATAATTGTCGTAAAAGGGTGATCCGTGATATATGGTTTATAAAATTTTAAAACTCGATTTTCACGCTTCATTTATTTTATGCAATTTGATTGCATTCATTAATATTACAAACCTAACGATTGGTATCGAGCCCAAACCTTTATGCCAATTATTAATTGTTCGATTTGATATGATATTGATATGTGTTTAGAATATTTTAATTGGACATAATTTTGTTGTATAAAATTTATTTATATAAAAAAAAGGAAAACCATTATATATTTTCAGATAACTGCTTTTTTGAAATTTTCTCTCATTCATGGTAAAAATGTTATTCGGATTCTCAGTATATATGTAAAACCGTTTCTAATATGTGATTCACGCTAATCCTATTAAATCTTCAAGTTATGATTCTTAATAAGGTTAATATTATATATATATATATATATATATATATATATATATATATATATATATCTCCTAATTCCTAGAATCCCTCGATTCACTTGGTGGTGACATATATTATATATATATATATATATATATTTAATATTCTTAATAATTTTGTTATTAAAAAAAGAATTTATTTTAATCTTAAAATTAGATTTCATGCTAACTAATTAGAGTTGAATTAGATTCCATGATAATTAATTGAATTTGAAAATGGATTCTATATTTCCTTAAATAAAGAGTTTATTTAGATATGAAATAAGATTTCATATTATTCAAAATAAAAGAGTTTACTTATGAATAGGAAAGAGAATCCGTATTTTCTTAAATAAAGGAGTTTATTTAGATATAAAATTAGATTTCATATTATTCAAAATAAAGGAGTTTATTTGTGAATAGGAAAGAAAATCATGTTTCCTTTAATAAAGTTTTTTTTACTTGAAATCGGATTCCATAATTAATTAAAATAAATGAGTTTATTTTGATTATAGATTTTGATTAAAATAAAATAGTATATTTTATTCAAAATAGGTTAAATTAAAATAAAAGAAGTTTATTTTGATTTAAATTTGTATTAAAATAAAGGAGTTTATTTTAATTCAAAATTAGATTTTATACTAACTAAATTTGCCCATTAAATGATATCAATATATATATTGAATTTTTATTATTCATGAGATGAATGTTATTTATCGATGCATATGGTGTGTATGATAATAAATGGGATTGATTATGGACTATCAATTTAACGTGATTGGATTTTATTTTAGTTGGATGCATGAATGTATGGGTTTTATTAAATGGGGTCTCGTGTACTTTGCCTTCTAATTTTTCATAATGTAAATTCTATCTCCCTAGCTTCCTATGTATTTCCTCGATCACTGATCAAGGTTTCTATTTATTTTAAATAGTTTTGTAATAGGAATAGTTATAATTAATGTGAGACCCCAGATTTTATCAATAAAGATTTAAATTTTGTCAAAATAATTTTTTAATATTATGGTGTGAATTTGAGATAATATTATAGTTGTGGGTAGTATTTATAAATTTTGCAAAAGTATCGCAAGTGGTTATATTATATTCGATTGGTCAGGGAATATTCGGTTTAGCGGGAATATTCGTATAACTACTCAATCATCGTGGACCCCACAATGTAATTATCATTTGATTGAAAATGACAAAAATATTTTATTGAAATAACTATGGAGTTTTTCCTGTAGTTACTATTGAACTACTCTCAGTAGTAAAAGTACGATAATAAGTGTGGTTGCATAAGTAGACACCTGTGATTGATTATCGATCTTATGTGAGAAGTCACTCACCTTTGATTCCATTATCATTTATTAATAATATGAATTATTATAATGATAATGACGCTTTTGTTTTATTCAGTATTATTAACGTAATAAAATGTAAACATCTTTTATATAAAATAGAATACTTTATTAAAGTTATTCTATAAATAGAATATATTATATTTTATAGTGTTGCATAGTGTTTTGCATAGTATTTTTGCATAGTATTGCATAGTATTGCATAGTGTTTTGCATAGTAAAATGTTTTATATAAATAGAATATATTATATTTTATTTAAAAGATTTTCTTTAAATATGGACCGTCGATTAAAGTAAATCAATCTGACCGTTCATGGATTAGTTACTATGCATTCCATTTTCCTATAAATAAGCTCATTCCTTCATTATTTTCTTACGAATTCATTGAAACTCTGTAGAGAGAAATTATAGAAAGAAGCTATAGAGAAAATTATAGAAAGAAGAAGAGTATTCGCTACTTCACTACTTCTATATTCATTCTTTTTTACTGAAGTGTGTTATTCTTTCTTCTCAAGAGAACTTCATTATTCCATTCATTATCATTCGCTTGGAATAACTCGTAAAAAAGTGGCATACCCTATACATAACTCCGTATACGCTGGCATACCCTATACTTGGTGAAATCCTTATGTTATTCCATTGCTTATTATTCTGTTGGAATAACTCAGATACGCTGATTTACCTATACTTGGTGACATTCTTCATTATTCTCATTGGAACATCCTGCCTCACATGTGTTTTACACCGACCGGTTCCGCTTTTTATTATTCGTTGGAACATCCCATGCATGTGTTTTACACCTTGACTCGGTTCCGCCTTTTATCATTCTGTTGGAATATCCTATCATGTGTTTTTACACCGGATCCGGTTCCATCTTTATTATTCTGCATTGGAACATCCTCGCTTGGTGTGAATTTCACCGACCGTTTCCGTTATTATTATTCTGTTGAATAACTTTGCTCATCGCAAGTACCGCATGCACGGTGATTTCTTTTTTATTCCATTCTTTATTATACCCAAATTGGTTAAAACTTTGACTTATACTCCATGAAATTAGTAGAATATCCTCGATATTTGCGTTTCATCCAAAGATTCTTTCACGGAAATATTCTTCCGATCATTCTTGAATTTTACTCTACGAAACAAAGATCATGTCGACAATTTGGACGTTAATAATTCATGGATTAAATAATTCTTGAACTTGTTTTATTGAATTATTATATCATTGTCATCATCCTCATGTTATATTATGTTATCTTTGACTTACGTGCATAGATGAACTTAGTATGATTATGACCGGGGATCATTCGGTATAATCACGACTTGATATAAATGATGTGACAAAAGTCCTCGAAATGGCCAGTAATGCATTGATGGATAGTTTTTGGTATGATTATGACCGAGGGGTGATTCGGATATAGTCACGACCATTGATAATTTGATGAAAATCCTCGATCGTGGGTAACGTGGATGATTAGATGTGGTGGTTTATTATTGTTTGAGTCTCAAATGATAAAAATTGATGAAAACCTTTAAACCTAAAAAACAGTAGACTTTATTTTCTACTTGACTCTTTTAATGGATCGATATTCCACCGCAGCTTAAACCTGGGTTGTCTATTGTATTTTATCGCTTTAACATCACAAGGCTAATGATAATTTATTCTCGCATTATCTTAGTCATAATAATATTTCTTCGGGCTAGTTGAGCTCACCTTTTTCTTTCACCGTTTCTTCGTGAAATGAGAACATACCGGGACGAGTCCTGGGAACGGAGTAATGGTCCGGAGGATAAGATTAGTAGTCCTCACTATTCTCGTGAAATAGTGTGATAATAGTTGTAATGAGGACTCTTTTGAGTTTGTATAATATCTAGTAGACAATATTTGTATTCAAACTCACAGTTTATGTCGTATTGTACACGACAGTTATATTAGTAAGTTGTATGTGAATTTATGTACCATGTAAGTGGCGACCCAAGATGGGTGACGTATACCAAATTTTGGGGGCGTCACAATTAATTTTTGTAAAATTAGAGATCAAGGAACAAGGAGCGCTTGAAGACCCGTTTGTAATGGAGCCCGGGTTTAAATGTAATAGATATATTTAAATATTAATTCTTGCACCCCTAGGTTTGACCTTTTGGTTCACTTGATGGCTCTAGTGAACCAAACTAGAATAAAGTCCATAATCAATCCGGGTAGAATATAGTATTCTATATGTGCATGCTTATACTATATATATATATATATATATATATATATATCTGCAAAACATGTTTCGCATGTTAATTAATATACGCGCGTATTTTATATATATATATACGCATGCGTCTATATACAAGATGAGACAAATTAATAACAAATCCCTCAAATATTTTTATTAAGTTGTAACGCTTCAAAGATATTTGGAATATCGAACGTCAGCCTTCAGCATGATAGAAATAATAGAGTATTGAATATTTAATACGAGTTTGTTGTGCACACACAAGGCAAGTATTACATATTTAAGATGTTGTTTTTATTACATATGATGTTTATAAGGAATCAACATTATCGCTTTATTTTGCACACACATAAATCAGAGTTTTCTCTTCACTTATATGAAAATATTGGGTCTGACTTAACTTAAATTATTTTAGTTCGGATGTGCACACACTTGACCATTATGATTTAAGAGGCAAAATACAAGGAGTTACATAGTTGATGTAATTGACAAGAGTTGTCTACCTATTTATTTATATATAGTTTGTTGTGCACTCACAAGGCTATATACATTTAAAATGTGATCCTTATTCTCACTAGCATATCTTTAATTGGATATTGTCGAACTATATATATTGAGGGTAATATAGTTTGAAGAAAATAGTGGGAGATACCAATTTAAAACAAGACCTAATTTATTTTGGTAATTAATAAAAGAATGTATGCTAAAATGTTGTTAATCACAAATTCATTTACAGAATTTTACAATGTCTAAATTACTATCACTGCGAATGCATATTAGATGTTATTTAACCGGACCGAATTAAACGGATTGGTTAAGGAATTGAGAATAGTTCTCATGGCTGAAAAGCTATCTTATGTCCTTAATACGCCCATCCCTGCAATGGTTGCAGACAATGCCTCTGAGGAAGAGATTGCTACTTTTAGAAAGTGGCAAGATGATGCACAGTTGGCTCAATGCATCAAGCTCGCATCCATGAGTAACGAGTTTCAGTGTCAGCATGAAACTATGGATACTCCTACTATATTCCTACACATCAAGTAGTTGATGGCGAGAAAGTAGGACTGATAGATATCAGATATCTAAGGAGCTCTTCCGATTTAAAATGACCGATGACACTATAGTATAGATAAAAGTCCTTAACATAATCAATTTGATAGATCAATTAGGACAACGGATTTTGTCATGGATGGAGAGTTGAGCCAAGATTTGATCTTGCACTCACACATGGGCTCCTTTCACAATTATTGTGAATTTTTCATATGAACAAGCTAGATATCAGCTCCGCTGATTTGCTTAACATGTTGAAAAATGTTGAGAGTCACTTTCCAACCAAGAAAGACCATGTCTTACTGGTAGGGGCCAAAGGATCTTCTGAAAAGAAGAACGATTCAAAGAAGGTAAACAGAAAGACAAAAACAAAGGATAATAATAAATAAACTGATACGGTTAGCAAAGGAGTTTGCTTCCACTACAATAAGCCTGGACACTGGAAAAGAAACTGCGAGAAGTATCTTGCAGAGGCTAAACAAAAGAAGCTTAGTGAAGTTTCGGTTACAAATACAATTTTGTTCAAGATTTAAAATAAATTTTTCTTTAGGTCAAGGTTCTACTTGGGTATTGGATATCGACTTTGGTTATCATAACTATAGATTTATGAAGGGACCAAGCAGAAGTAGAAAGCTAAACAAAGATAAGTAATCCTATGTGTGGGAAATAAAGCAAAGGTTGCTGCATTAACCATAGAAACTTATAGTTTAGCATTGCCTACGGGCAAATCTATTAAGTCAATAAGTTGTTATTGTTTTCCAGTTCTCGTTAGAAACATTATTTCTATTTCATTGTTGGACAATGAAATCCTTGGTATTATATTTAAGAACAATTGTTGTTCTAATTATAATAATAATGTTTTTTATAGAATTGGAATATCACTTAATGGATTTTGTATAATTGACTTACGTGAAAATAATTTTGCATATTGAACAAATTAGTATAAGAAAATGAGATGATCATTCAAAGAGTTGAATGTGTGTATTTACTGAAATACAGGTGTGAATTATTTGAAAGGTTCAAAGAATTCAGAAATGAAATAAATTGGCAAAGTATTAGGATTCTTTGATCGGATTAAGGAAGGAATAAATACTTGTGCAATAAGTTTCTAGATCATCTCAAATGGTTTTCTCTTTATGGTCACCTCCTGATACGCAATAATTGATTGATGTATCTGAAAGGAAAAATCGTACCTTGTTAGAAATGGTACGGTCCATAATGATTTTACCGACATTCCATATCCTTCTGGGATAATGTCCTAGAAATGGCTACATATCTACGAAAAGGTAACCTCAAAATTTAACCCCAAGAATCTGTAAGAGTTATGGACAGGGAGGATTCCTAATCTTAAGTATGTTAAGATAAAGGGTATTCCATTTTATGTGAAAAAGTTTCAAAGTATAAGCTTGGGACAAGATTTGACAAGTACAGATTTGTGGGACATCCTAAAGTAAGTTTAGGGTAAATGTTCTATAATCCTACTTAGCAAAAGGTGTTTATTGCGAAACACGCAATCTTCTAAGATAAAGGTGTTTATCATTGAAGGGCTAGTGGGAGGATAATAGAATCTTGAAGAGTTCAAGAATCACAAAACACTAGAAGTCAAATAAGAGAACCTCAGAGATGTAATTCCATTGTACCACAAATCAATCATAAATCGCATAAGATCAAGAGACCTAGGAGGTATGGATTCATCATAGATGATGATGATGAGGTACTCATCATAGATGATGATGATGAGGTACACATCATAGAAGATGATGATCCAATTACATACGATGAGGTATGAGTTGTAGACACTCAGAAAAATGGTTTGAATCAAGCTTCTCAAAAATGGAACATTCGTTTGAATGAAACAATCAAAAGAGTTTGATTTTATCAAAAACAAGAATGAACCTAGTGTGTATAAAAGGGTCAGTGGGAGCATCGTGACATTCCTAGTATTATATGTTGATATACTACGGATAAGGAATAACATACCAATGCTACAATTAGTAAAGATAATGTTGTCTTAATATTCCTCCACGAATGATTTCGGAAGAGTATCGTTATTGGGGATACAAATCTATATAGATAGATTTAAGAGGATGTTCGACTTAACCCAAGGAACGTATATTCATTTGATGTTAAAGTCGTTTAGCATGGCAAACTCCAAGAAATGTCTCATGTTGATGAGCCTTGGAGTGAATCTCTCTTAATAGACCCAATAGACTCATAAAAGAAAGATCGCATGAGTGATAATTATGTATACAATGAAATATACGAGACCTGATGATGATCGGTCATATTTTGGAGAAGATCACTGTAAGACAGTGAAAAATATCTTAAAGTACTTAACCGACACTAAGGATGTGATTAAAATTTATGGTGGATCTAAATTAAAACTAGAGGGCTTAACAGACTCAAGTTTTTCAGACATACCAAAACGACAGAAAATCCACTTTAAGATAAAGGGTTACCTTGAACGGTGGTGTAGTGAATTGGAAAGGTTTCAAACAGCAAAGAGTTGTTGGTTTAGTGATAAAGACAAAGTATATAGCTATAAATGAAGCTACAAGTTGATTGTTTAGATGAAAAGTTCATTACAGAACTAGGAATAGTTCCTAAGTCTCATCTTGGATATAAACATGTGTCAGTGGCACTTTCATTTGATTATAAGAATTATCGAAAGATGGAAATCACTATAGAGATAAGTGGACTCTCGTGAACAACATTACATATCCATTAACTAAAGCTTATCCAACAAAGCAGGATAATCGCCACTTAGAGAAGAAGGGTATGAGATACCATGACGATCGGGCTTTAGTGCAGTGGGAGATTGAAAGTAGTATGCACACAAGCCAATCATGTTTGATGATAAATCATATACTTTCAGAACAATCTTATTCATTTATTAATAAAAGTATTAATTTATTAAAGGCTTTTAATTATCTACATGATCTTCGTTTTATAATATGTGATAAACCCATAGTTTTAAGCAATGCATTTAGAATAATAATGATGATCATTCTAATGAGATCTAAATTCTTAGAAAGCATAAAACTAAAATAGTTTCCAATCGTTGGATTATTAAATTGGGGATTAGTGAATCCGGATAGATTGGTACATATGTTGCTTTTCATCGATGAGGATGATTGATCTTATGATCATTTGTGTGGAGACACTAAAGCAAGTATGTAGGTGCTTATTAGAGAATAAGTTCACTGAACGTGGCTCGCTAAGGAATACCTAATGGAGTTTTACTTGTCTATCAATAGAAATTTCAGAAAGTGATAGTAGTAAGTGATCCTTGACTTGAGATCATCATAGTATCTTGTGCGTATGATGAGTTATACTTTGACTTATTCCTTAAGACCCTTAGGGTATATCAAAGGGTATGCTTGGGTATAATAAGTTATACATGGAGATAATGTATGATCAATAAAGAATCTCTACCGCTTCTAGTAAAAAAAGAGAAATGTCCTATGTGATTCGATAAATGACAACCCAAAGAGTCATCGGGTTAGGTAGAATGAAATTAGAAAGGAGTTTCTAATTTGCATTATTTGAGTTGTGCATTTAAGAGTCGAAATACATATAATTAAATAAAATAAGACTTGACAATAATTCCGTGTCTTATATTTAATTGGGACATCAGTATGGTGGAAGGATTGAATTATACTAAGAATTATTTACTCAAAGGTTCTTTTATGATTAATGTTAAAATCTATATTATCCTAAAAGTCGTTGATCGCTAGGGAGGCTTATCCCTATTGTAGAATAAATATTATTTATTTAAATAAATTAATAGTTTAATTTATTTATTTAAATAAGATTAGAATTGTTCTAATTGATTTATTCACAATCGGTTTAATATGGAGAACCTAAAGGGCCACACCATAAAAGGAAGAATAATTATTTAAGAAGTTAATGGCATAATCTTAATAATATGTTAAGTATATTTAATTTAATCTATGGTGATAGAATTAATTAAATAGCTTAATATTTATTATTTAATATTTTAGAAATATTAAATATATAAATTAATAAGAGGAGTCTAGACAAATATTGCCATCTAGACAATAATCACACCCAAATAAGTCCTCATTACAATTATTGGTACATTATTTTACAAAAATGGTGAGGACTACTAAAACAACTTTCTAGAATCATCATTCCACACCTTTACTGTAACTCGCTACATTCTCGCCTCCTGAGAAGAAAAATGAAACAAAAAGGAAAAGGGTGAGCTCAACTAGCCCAGTAAAGAATATTATGACTAAGATAATATAGAACAAATTATCGTTAGTCTTCAACAGAGAAAAATCTGATAGAATATAATAGGCAACACGCTTTCATCATCAATATTCGCAGCTGAAATAATAATTCATAGAAGAGTTACGTAGAGATGAAATCTATTATTATCTATGAATTTAAAAGTCCATCATCAATATTTTATCCTCAGTAACATCAATCAATATACATCTTGAATCAAATATTCATCTTTGCACTACAGCCAAAGATATTCATCATCCATTATGTTCATCTCAACACCGTATATCTTTGCACTACAAAAGCCAAAGATATTCATAAGAACATCAACCATCTTTTGCACTATAGGCCAAGATATTCAAAGAATATCATCATTTAGGACCGAGGATGATGAAAAATATTTTAAGAAAAATGAATAACGTCCAAATTGTCAACACGATACTTTTCTTTGTATAAGAAATTCAAGAATGCTCGTAAGAATATTTTCATGAAAAGATCTCGGATGAAGCGCAAATATCAAGATATTCCACTAATTTCATGGAGTATAAAGTCAAAACTTTAACCAACCGAGTATAATAAAGAATGGAATAATAAAATAAATCACCATGCGTACAAGGTACTTGCGATGTATGCATTATTCCAACTTAATAATAATTAATCTGAACGAGTCAAAGCGTAATACGCACCGGCGGTGATATTCCAAATGTAATAATAAAGAATGGAATAACAACAGAAATCACCACGCACGCAGATTGATGTGTAAAAGTTATTCTAACAGAATAATAAATAATGGAACCAAAGTCAGTAGTAAATTACATACCGACGGGATGTTCCAATGTAATAATAAAGAATGGAATAACAACAAAATCACTATGATGTATGCAGATCACTTGCGATAAACAAAGTTATTCCAACGTAATAATAAATGATGAAAATAGTCCCAACAGAACGCATATTGCATACGATATTAAGCGTAATAATAAAGAATGGAATAACAACAGAAATCACCACGCATGCGGTATTGTGATGTATGCAAGTTATTCCAATGTAATAATAAATGATGGAACCAAGTCCCAAGAACGCATGCATGTGATATTCACGTAATAATAAAGAATGGAATAATAGAAGAATTTCACCATGTATGCGGTACTTTGCATATAAAGGTTATTCCAACATAATAATAAGGAATGGAATAACAGAAGTTCTCTTCATGAATACGAAAGAAATAATACCCCTTACCTTATAAAGAAGAACTGGATAAAGAAGTAGTGAAGTAGCAGAATAATTTTCTTCTTTCTCTTTATAGTTTCCCTCTCTAGAGTTTCAGTGAATTCGTAAGAAATAATGAAGGAATGAGCTTCTATTTATAAGAGAATGGACTGCATAGTAACTAATTCATGAACGATCCAGATTGATTTACTTTTAAACGGACGGTCCAGATTGGTTTACAATAAAATATAATATATTATATTTATAATCTACTAAAATGAATAACTTTATAAAAATATTCTTTTTTTATATAAAAAGATTTTACTATGCAAACACTATGCATAATAAAATATAATATATTTTAATTATTGTCTAATAAAACAAATAACTTTATAAAATTATTCTGCATTTTATATAAAAAGTTTTTACTATTAGCCTAATAAAACGAATAACTTTATAAAAGTATTCATTTTATATAAAAAAGTTTTCCGCTTTTATTACATTAATAATACTAATAAAACAAAATTCATATATATATAATATATATATATATATATATATAACAATCGACAATAATTGAATCCAATAACGTGAGATACTATGTAATAACCATCATGAGCAATAATTGAACAAAACCGAGTGACTTCTCACGTAAGCATCAATAATCAATACCGTGTACTACTATGCAACCACGTGTATTACTATACTTTTACTACTGGGTTGTTCAACAATTTTAACGGTAAAACTTTCGTCGTTATTTTCATAAATATATTTTTGTCGTTTTCTCATTCCTACAATAATTCCATTGTGGGATCCACCAATGATTACGCCGTTGTACGAATATTTCCTGCGAAAACGAATATTCTCCGACCAATCGAATATAATACAACAACTTGCATACTTTTTAAAATTTATAAATACTACCCACAACTATAATATTATATCAAATCCATACCATAATATTCAAAAAAATTATTTCGAGAAAATTAAATATTTATTCATAAAATCTGGGGTCTCACAATCTCCCCTCCGTATGAAATTTCACCCTCGAAATTTACGTACGTACCTGGTATGCTGAAGAGGTGAGGGTACCTTGAATTCATTTTAGATTTTAACTCTTGAGGTATAACCTTTGAGTGTCGAATATAATCCTTCTTATCCAAGATTTTAACACGTATCTCCTCATACGTTAAATCATCCGTTATCTCGTCCGGTTCTAAATTAATAATGTGGTTCGGGTCGTCCACATATTTACATAACATCGATACGTGAAAAACGTTATGAACACGCGACATACTTGGCGGTAAAACGAGTCTATAAGCCACAGTTCCTACTTGATCGAGGATTTCAAAATGGGCCAATTAAATCGAGGGTTAAGATTACGCCTTCTTGAACCTTCTTCTTCACATTCATCAGCTCTGAGTATGTAGCTTAAGCGGCTTTAACTTTATCGATTAAAGTCGATTCTACTCGTATATTCGTTATCTTCACGTCGTATATTCACACTCATAAACGCATACGATCTTCTACTCAACGCGTCAGCTACCACGTTCGTTTTTCCACGATGGTATTGAATGGTACGATCGTAATCTTCAATGCCTCAAAACCAACGCGTCTTTGCATGTATTACGTTCGTTTTAATTGAAGAAAATATTTAAGGGTTTTAGAAATGGGGTTTTGTATTGGGGTCAATACAAAATTCGATTTCACGCTCTGGAGTAGGCCAAGAAGTCTTCAAAAATATGGCAGGAAATTTATTAACGATAGAAATATCATTCAAAATTGTGACTCTCATCCAAGACTTGGATAGCACATGTAATGAAGGTTTCTCCTAACAGAGCTTCAACCAATAAGTCAAAGTCTAACTTCTCAGGAGTCAAATTTAAACGTTGAACACAACTAGGTGAAATACAAGAGTGGGTAGAACTAGTATCAAATAAGGTATAGACTTCGCAAGAGTTTATGATTAACTTACCCGTGATAACTTCATTCGGGTTCCTAGATAAACGCTCTCACTTAAACTACCGATTTTGACTTGTCTGGGACATCCCAGTTGGACTTAACTTTGCTGTAGAGTACATTCCACCCTTAATTGCTTCGTCAAATTCCTGATCCATGATTCGAATCATTATTTTTCGATCCATATTGAATTGGGGTTTACTGCTCTGCACAGGGTAATTTCAAATTCGATGTTGGATTCTCCCAATTGCTGTCCAAAAAGCGAAATCCATTTCATCTATTTTAGCCTTATTAGATCGAACGTCTTTTTCTACAATATTCACAAGTTACTATTCACAGCTTACTATTCACCCAAATTACTATTCACCCGAATATTATTCACTTGAGTATTTGGGGTACTTTTCATGTCAAGGTATTATTCACGAGATACTATTCCCGAAGTACTATTCATAGGGTACTATTGCGGGGTACTATTTACCCGAAAAATATATTTCTTTTCTGTCCAAATTATTTTTGTTACATGAATATTATTCTTGAATTTTACTCCACAAAGCAGTATCATGTTGATAATTTGGATATTTTTAAACTCTGGATAAATTTAAAGTCTTTAATATTTATCCTTGATTTCGTTTGATTAATGTTTATATCATTGTCATCATCCTCATACTTATATTATGATGAAAGTCATCTTTGGCTCACGTGCAAAGATGGACTGTTGATTATTGATTTTACAGTTATATATATTTGGCTTACGTGCAAAGATGGACTGTTGATTATTGATTTTACAGTTGTATATATTTGGCTTACGTGTAAAGATGAACTATTGATTGATGAGTATCTTTGGCTTACGTGCAAAGAGGGACTGTTGATTATTGGTTTTACAACAGATATCTTTGCTTACGTGCAAAGATGGACCGTTGATTATTGGTTTTACAATTTGTATATCTTTGCTTACGTGAAAGATGAACTATTGATTGATGAGTATCTTTGGCTTATGTGCATAGATGAATTGTTTATTGGTATGATTATGACCGAGGATCATTCAAGATAATCACGACCCGTAATGTTATAGATGATGTGGTAAAAGTCCTCATCGTCTGTAATGCATCGATGGATGACGCTTATTAGTATGATTATAACCGATTATTCGGTATAATCATGACCATTGATGATTACATGAATATCCTCGCCGTATTGGCAGGATGATGATTCGATGATGTGAATTATTTATTGTCGAGTCTCAAATATAACATATTGATTATACACTTTTAATTAAGTAAAAGATAGTAGATATCATGCTCTACTTGACTCTTCTAAAAATACTGCTTGTATGTCTTTGGCCCTCAGTGTAAAGATGAATTGTTAATGAATATCTTTGGTAGTAGTCTGAAAAGATGAATTTATTAGTATGATTATGAGCATGAATTGTGATTTGGTATAAACATGATTTTTGATGTTTCAGGTGAAGATAAGTGAAGAAAATTATCTTCGTCCTGGGTGCGAAGAGGAATTTAGAATCACAATTATGAGTTATTCATATGATTGTGGACAGGAATTGTTGATTGATGTTACAGGGATAAAACATTATTGGTGGACTTTTAACATAGAAAAGATAATAGACCTGATGGTCTATTTGACTCTTCTAATGGATTGCTCGTTCCACTTCAACTATGATTGAAAAGTTTTATCATTTACCATATGTTCTAAAGTTCTGATTTATTACTGATGAAGGCTATTGATGATGTAAATTATCTTTAGTCATGATATTCTTTTATCGGGCTAGTTGTATTCACCCTTTTTGCTTTCACAATTCCTTTTCGTAATAAGAGTGTAGCCGGGTCGAACTGGGTAACAAGAGAATAGAATCGATTGGTTACATAGGTGCTGAGGTTCTCCCTAAATAGTATGGAAATAATTTTATTGAGAACTTTAGATAAGTGTGTCGTATTGTATACGTCATTTGATATTTAATTTTGGTGAACCGAATAGGGTGAGGTGAACCCAATTTTAGAAGTGTGTTTTGCCAGTATCATACAAGATGTCTAATGACATACAACCTCGTGTTATCATAAGACAGGGTTGTGCACATCCACTTGCTGAGTATATCTACGAGCACTACCTATATGATCTTGGAGTTTGGTTGAAATATAATTTTTAATTGCAGACAGTGGAGATAGTTATATGTCAAGAGAAGACTCACCATTGGAAAGAATATGATAGTAATCTTCTCGTTTTTCTTTGGGTCTCAACCAAGGATAATTCTGTGGACATATGATATCTATCATAACCTAGACGCATGACCTCCCATGTACGAAGATTTCCTTGAGCACTTCCCAAAGATTTTAATTTCTAAAATAGCTTTTGTTGTTTTTTATGTAAAGTAACATTGTAAGGTTGTGGTCGAGGCAACATGAGAGTTACATACATTTGTATTAAAACTCACAGTTTAACTGTGGTCGTATTCTTCACAACAGTTCAACAGTTATATAAATGAAGTTTGTATTTGATTTTTATAGTATGATATCTGGCGACTCAAAATGAGTCGTGTGAACCTATTTTGGGGATGTCACAATCACAAACTCACCTAAAACTTAAAACATTTTTGAAGGTTACTATTCTAACGAAGATGATCCACCACAAGCTTAAGCCTAATAATATCTTCTTCACTACAGACTCGTCAAAAATGTTATGAGTAGACGTACTATTATTAATAACTTAATTTCTTATATACAAACAAATTTTTTTTCATATTTTTTGATATAAGACTGGTGTTACAATTATTAGTCACCCTCCTGCTTTTTCTTTAATATTGTTTTCCATGTTTTTGTTTCCCATTTGGGCGTTTTTAGATTTTTTTTTTTTTGCACTATTTTCTTAGTTACAAATTAGAAGAGTTTGTTATACACGTTATTTTAAAAATTAGAGATATATATTATGTTTTTAATCTATTTCAAAGTTAGTGATGCATTTTATATTTATATTATGTGCATGTTTGGTTACGCAGTATTTGAAGCGTTTAGTGTGTTTGGAATATTTATGAATTTTTGTTCGTTTGAAATTAGTTTATTTATTTTAAATATAACTTATTTAAGTCACAAATATAATATTTGAATTTTAAAAGTAAAGCACCAAAAAGGCACAGTGTATTTAAAAATTCAAACACTGTAAAAACCAATAATCAAACAAACTTTTAAAATCATATGAAAATTCTAACAATTCTTACTTTTGTTTTCATTTCAATTAATTGAGTAGTATCATGGCATTTTATTATATTTATCACCCTAAACGGATTCAGTTAGTATGAAATTAACTTAATAGTAACTTAATTATTTAACCAATACAGTATCGACATATAAAAAAAAAAATCATCTTTCAATTTATATATCGATACTATATTAATTAAATAAATAAAATTAATTTCATACTAACCAAACCAACCGATATTCCTTTCACTTTGGATGAAGTGAATAACTTTATGAGATGGTTTATATGGGATTCCTTGGTGGGTAGTAGCAAGATCCTTCAATTCTACCACCATCCCTACTTTGAAAGTGACCTCTTATTCACACCTTTTTCTGATTTTTGTAGCTCTTCCCTCAAATTTCCCTCTCCCAACCCAACCCAACCCAACCCAACCCACCTTACCTTTTTTCTGGCTGTTGGATTACTACTGTACATGGCATCTCATGAACCTGTCCTTTTTTCAAAAATTTATAACAATTGTTCTTTGGAATAATAATAATAATAATAATAATAATAATAATAATAATTTCTATGCATTTTACATCAATGTCCTTTTTGTTTGATTGGGGCAAAATTACTTTATGAACCACATAAGTATGTGATTGTTACATTTAGTGCCCCCACTTGCTTTTAATGGTAAACCAAAGTTGATGAGTTTGCTTATGCTAGTGCTTAATAAACGAAAGTGTTTAGTATGAAGTTTATTTTAAAATAAATTGGTCAATTGACCAATAGAATACTGACACGCAGACGAGATTATATGTGTATCAATATTTTATTGGCCAATTAATCAACTTACCAAAAAAATAATTTTATGCTAACCTACTTAATAAACATATCATCATGTCTGACTATGTCACTGCTTTTGCTAGTACAATCTTTTACTGTGAATCAGTGTACTTATCTAAATAATCCTCACTTTTGTAATCTCAGTCAATTTTTAGCTTTTACTTATACTCACCACTATAATTTAAATGACAAAATAAATAAATAAATAATATATTGCTAGAGCAGCAAGTACAACTAACTATAGTTCACTAGTCCCCTTCACATGACTCATGAAGCTCAGGCAAAGTTCACACACCCGTCTCTTGTAAGGAAAAATTTGCAATTTTTTTTTATTAAAAAAGTTAAATTTTGTTTTATGAAAAATATTTTTTAAAAAATAACATTTTTATTTATTTTTTAGCTAAGATTAATTGAAAGGTGTGGATTGGATCAGTTATGCATTAAAAATATTATTTATTTAGATTCTCTGTATATGGATAATTATTTTTTTTTTGGTTCAAAATATGTCCTATTTAAAAAAAAAATTAGCCCCCATAACATTAAATTCCTAGCCCCGCCACTGAACCTTGATATATTAATTTGAGAAACACTATTTTTATATATATTTTTAATATTTTCACATGATTTCTTCTCACATGAAAGTCACTAACTGTATACTCATGTGATAGAGATCTATTAATTCCTTATTAATTATATATTCATCGTCCTTTTAAGATTAATAGATGTGTCACAACAATGGTTTGGATGGAATCTCCCTTAATTTTTGATGATTATTGTGGATTTTGGGGGAAATTGATAGGCATAATTTAAAATATGAATACAATGGTGTATAACTTGAGATTAAATAAAAATTTAAAAATTGAAATTCATTTTTATTTTGCATTTTTACCTTTTGCTGATAAAAAGAAATGGTAATTTTGGTACAAAAGTTGTATACATGTAGACTTGTAGTCCGTGTGAATGTTTGTTTTATAATTCTTCTTGTCATGCCAATGTTTTCAAAAAAAATTGTCAACTTTGACCTCCACAATTTGACATAAAAAAAATTATTAAATATATTAAAGTGAATCACTTTTTTTTTTATTAAAAATGCACGAGACGAGGGTTTGCTTAATCGAGGTAAATTTCCTCGATTTTAGGGAAAGGTCTAAAAAACGTTTAGGATTTTGATTTGAAATTTTGTGATCCCATCTAAAAAAAGACACTATCCCCCTAGTAGGAGACCATCTTTACCTTATTCTCGGACATGTTTAGGGTTGGCATGAAATTTATTTTTGAATAAGTTAGTCAATAGAGTATTGACATGTAGGTGAGATTTTATGAGTGTTAGCATTCTATTGATCATGATCAATTGACTAACTTACCAAAAAATAAATTTTATATTTCTTTTTCTCTTAAAAAAAAATTCACTTTATTTGTACGTACCATTCTTAATTTGCTCAATTTGGCCTTTGGATGGGCACCTCGCCTTTCCATTCATAAATTAACATCAAAATAAATAGGTTAATTTTTGTATCAACATAAAAGTAATTCATATAAAATTAACTTTAGAAGTCAATTCAGGTCGGGAGGTAATGTCTGTCAGAACTATATTGATTAATTGGACCGACATATATTCCATAAATTACAGGTTATCCCCCACTAAATTATTGTATTATATAGTTGTGAGTTGTGACCTCCAGCACTCCACTTGCACACTAATTAATTGGAGTTATTTGGAGCTAGGTTTTGTTTAATTTAAAATAATTTTGCAACAATGACAACTGATACGGAATGCATGAAAATTAAATAAGAATAAAGGTACGCAAAATAATTAATAAATACTCATATTCCTGTAAATATAATATGAGTTAAAAATCTATGTGCATATATAAATAAGTAAGCATTATGAATGACTTTAACTTAATTTATCATATCTTACTATTTAAAATTACACGTTAATTTTAACATAAATTTGTCGGTATATAAAACATTTCCCTAATTACATAAAACTCTCAAATACGTTTGGGGTCCAAAAGTGGCAAGACAAAATGCACCAACAAGAATTCAAATAAGGTGGAACTCGTGGTAATGGACTTGAATTAGACATATAAAAGTAGGCCCATATGTGATGATTGATTCATGCCTCCGTTGACAATTATTTTCTGTCTGGGCCAATGCTAATTGGTTTATAACTTCATATATACTACTAACTCATTCATTTGTTAAACGGAAGGGGGTAGATGCATACACGTCCTTTTCTCTAGTAAACTTTAAACAATTAATTAAAAACGAATCTGCTGTAACAACGGTATTTTGAGTTATAGTGACGGTTCGAATCTTAAATTTATCTCTTATCTAACATACGTCGTTCAGATATTCCCTTTTAGCGATTTAACCCATTCTGATTTGGTCCGTCATTATATATAGAATCAATCATTCCTTGGTTTTTAACGACGGACAACATCTAACGATGAACCAAACTTCCAAATAACGGACCGAATCGTCGCCCGATCCATCGCTAAAGGAGATATGCAAAATATATTAAATAAAAGGTAAGCTTAAGATCCGAACCATATATATATACATCTGTCATGTTGTTTTCATGATAATTTATTGATTGTATTGCACTAAACATATTCAAATATTACAAAACATTGATCACTAATTAACTAGATAGATACGCATAGTAAGTACACCTCTCCTTTCACTTTGCCCAGACAACAAGGCAACAAGTTTGTTAGTACATATATACCATAATTGTTTTGTTTGATAATGATTATGTTACATTAAAATTCTAATTTTAATGAGAATTTATTATAGGCTAGCAAATTAGATTCCTATACTTATACAAATACAATAAGAGATATGTGAAATTCAGATCCTAATTTTATTTGGAGATTAGAGATGAGTGAAGTCCCTAGTCATGTTGAAGTTTCGAGATCACAAACTATTTAGAGATTTGTTTTTCAAAAAGAGTTATTCATAGTGTCAGAATAATATTTATACCCAAAAATACCTTAGTTTTGTTTGTGGAACTAGTACAATAAACTAACGAAATTATTCTCGAGGAAATTCATTCCCTCAGAAACAATTATTTTCAACAGATAATTCAGTCGACTTTAATTTCGTCGAAGATACGTCATTTGCGATCAAATTTTGTCGAAAATAAACTAGCTAGCTAGCTAGCTCAAATGGCGTCAAATTTTCTTTCCGTTAGCGTAAAGTATAATCTCGACATTATGTTACTTAAAATCGACAAAACTTGTGTCAGTAATAAGTTATATTCAATGAACTTATTGTCCACGGAATTCCAACGAAAATAATTGCACTAAAAACTTAAACCGTGTTCTTTCCTCATGCCGCTAGAAAAAGCACAACTTGACCAAAAAATAAATAAATTCTCTCCCTCTTTCTCTCCCCATTGATCTGTCTTCGCATTTTAGACGTAATCTCCATCGAAAATAAATAAGTTATTCTGACGGAATTTTTGACAAATTTATTTCCGACCCGGTTAATCCCGACTGAATTACCGACGAACTTTTAAATAAACTTATTTCTGAATTCCGACAAAAAATTCAGTCGAAAATAAGATTTTTTCTTATAGTGCGTATAAATATATAATTTTGAATACATACGATACAACTTTATATTGCATTATTTTCGTTGAAAAAGAAAATTAAGCACTGAAAATATCAATTCTAAAAAAAAAAATTAACATATTTTTTACAGTGTTCATTAATTGTTGATTCTGTAATTGAATGTCCTCCAATCAAATTACTTGCAGTATCCATTTGGCCTCAACTTATCTAGTTCTATCAGTACTAGCTCATTCATTTCTCTGGGCTGAACTAAAGCTAGATTTCCAGTCTTCATACCATTTGAACTAAAATGTAACTAAACTCTCTTCTTCTTTTTTGTTTGTTTCTCATTTGGCGTCACCTAGAATGAAACTGATATTTTCACAATAAAAAAATGATATTTTCACATGAAAAGTGTTGTTATAGATCTTTTAGCGACGATTTTTCCCGTCGATAACGACACTTTTCATATAAAAATATAAAAAAATATTGTAAAAATATCAGTTTTCTTTTAAAATCTACACTCTCTCCTTTAAAAGATATCTTGAGCATATTTTTTATACATATTAAGAAATTATAGCTGAAGAGAGATTCTAAATAAGTTTCAAATTTATTTCTGATGTATCTCAAATATGGACAATAATGAGTAGTTTTCTTTCTTAAGCGGACTTGTTGTTTAGCGTAAAATAGTCTTTATAACATCATTATTCATTATTTGTTCTATATCAAATGTTTAGTGCGTTTAGAGTTTAAAAAAACACACAAAAAATAAAAATATTAATCGTTTATAAATAATTTATTTTAAACGTAATTTATTTAACTCATAAATACAATGTTCGGAGGTTAAACTCACAAAACTTCTTTTTTTATTCAGTGGTCAAACACAGCAAACATGAACGTCGTAGAAGTTATAAACCTTCGTAACTGAATATGATTTTAATATAAACTCATGTTTTTTTGGACATCTTTGGTGCATAAAATTTATCAAGAATGCTAGGGGGATCGGGTTTTGCTGACAGGGGTAGTGACTAGACAATTTTTTTTTATGACTCCCAAATAATTTATAAGTAAGATTTATTTGAACCAGAATTTTTACCGAAATAGTGATTTGGGTGTCATTTAGATACATGTAAAATTTGGGTTATACAGTCTGTACAATCTTATTTTTATATTCAAATAACATCCAAATCATTGAATTCTATAAAAATTTCAGTTTTAATAAATCTTATAAATTATTTAGGAATCATAAAAAAAAAAAAAAAAAAATGCTTTGCCATGGTCGTAGCCTGTCACCCGAGACGGATTGAAAATTTATAGTTCCTGTCAACTACGGCGTTTGTTTGGTCACTGTCTATGTGCTGTGCATGGTTAGTGCGACTCTCTCTCTATACATACACTACATTTGAGGCCAATATATATATATATATATATATATATATATATATATATATGCTGCATTTACTCTAAACCTTGCCTTGTGGCTTCTGGGTTTGGTATCTAGTGATAGAACAGACTACAGAGTATAGTATTATTGTTTTATATATATATATATATATATATATATATATGTATGATATATCTCTCCTCTTCTGTCCCTAGCAGTTGGTATTAAATGTTGACAATTCCTTCCGACCTGGATATACACAATCGAGAAAGTGACCACCAGTGACTATTTAATGAATTGATAGTTTAGTTACCCTCTGGTGACAATATTTACCATTCAGACCCAACTAATCAAATCATGAATGATAACTAGACTTATTAAAATTCTATACCACTCGAATAGAGTATAATTTTATTTAAAAAATTGTTATATCCACAACAGAAAATATTATTTTTAAAAAATTCTATAGCGACAGTTTTCACTGTCGTTATACATCTATAGCGACACTTTTATTGTGAAAATAAAAAAAAATAATGTGGATTTAATAATTACCTTTTACTTAAAGTCTATTCGTATTTTTATTTAAACTCATTTTAATGTTTAAATTTGAATTATTAATACATATTTATTTGAATTTAGGAACAATTACATTTTCTAGTACATTTTTAAAAATTATTACAACAATAGTTCACTCATAAAATATTTACACAATTAATGCATTTAAAGTTTTATTTACATAATTAGTGAATTTATTCTTCCTTTAATTTAATTGTGTGATTTACACCTCACCCTCCCTCCACCTCATCCCCACCACTTTCTTTTATTTTTATCCGCCTGGTTTCTCCTTACCTTTGGACATAGTCCATTCCATTCCAGGTTTCTTTTATTATTTTCTTCCTCCTCATCCATTCTTTCTTTTTGTTTCATTCCTCTATTTATCTAGTCAGGTATCAGTTTCTCTCTATAGGCTGTTTGAGACTTTGAGTCTCTGCATTATACTAATAAGAAATCAAACGGTTAATGGGTCGAAGATGATGAAGCATCTCGGTTTTACTACAACACAACTATGAGTCTTTTTCTTCTTTTCACCCACCAATTTTTTAAAATATCTTTTCACTTCCGATTTTATGCTTTATGTACTTGTACACCCATTTGGTTTGGTTTTGTGGGTCGTCGGATTTTATGGAGGAAGACATGAAGTTGGAGAGAGAAAAAGCGAGATTAATTCTGAAAACACAACATCTTCTGAGTTCTGAGGCTTATTTGCAAAAAGCAAGCAAGCTTTGAAAAGAGTTTGATATTTTCAGTCGGCTAAAAGGCATGCTTTGTTTGATAATTTTTCATAAGACAGAAATGGTAGCCAAACCTTCATACCAAGTAACGAATTCAATTTTATTAAGTTACCAATTTATTTTGAATGTGATGCAGTTGGTAGCCAAACCTTTATGCAGTTGGTTGCCAAACTTTCAGACCAAGGTAACCAATTCATACTACAGGTGTTGAGGTAGATTGATTACCATGGTATAAAGGTTTGGTTACCTTGATATAAAAGTTTGATTACCTTGGTATGAAGGGTTAGTTATCAACATTACATTCACTCTCTTATCTCTCTCTTTTCTATGCAGTGTTCTTATTTTTCTTTGGATATAAAATTGGAATTGAAATTTTTGGACATGAAGAAATTGTAAAAAATCAAATATCCATGATTAAGGTTTTAATTTCCGGTTTCGGTTGTTATGCGGAAGAGAGGAAAAGGCGTTGAAAGAGATGAAAAAAATGATAAGGAATTACTGACTTATTGCGATTTAAATGATAAAGTTGTTGATGTAAGAACTAAAGTGATTGCAGGGAAATTATTGAGGAACAAAAGGTTGACAATGTTGTGGTTTCAAAGAAGAATGTGAGGAAGAGGATTACGCAGAAAGAGAAGTGAAGTTTAAAGAGAATATTTGAGGAGATGAAGATTTGAATTTTAATATTTGAGTTTGAATTATTATTTTGAATTTGAATTTGAATTTATTTTTGTTATTAGATCCAAGATGTTTGAATTTGAATTATTAATTATGACAGCTTATTTATTTCTCGATTTTAGAACTACTTATTATTGTGAATTGAATCTTATACTAATTCCCTAAATTAATGAATTGTAATTGCACTAATATTGTAAATAAATATGAGAAAGTTATTATTTTTGTAATTATTTTGATGATGCAATAATAATATAATTACTTTTAAAATATTGTATATTATTGTAAAAGACCCTTGAATTTATCCCGAGTCGAGTTCCAAGTGGAAGTGGCCATCTACTACTTAATTGGGTGGCGGATAGGGCTTCAGCAACCGGCACAGATCCAAGTGGTCATGCATTGAAGCCCAAGCTGTGATGAATTTCCCCATATAGTACCTATCAACCACATGGGAATTGGGATAAGGAGTAATACAAAATTCTTTTTATGGAATGGAGAGTAGCAAGAAGTAAGTTTTCGATAGTCTATATTAATATTAGTTGTAATAAAATAAATTTGTATACTTTTAAACTTTAATATTTCATAGATTTAAAAAAAAATTAAAATGTACCTCCTATAATTATAATTAGTTAGGATAAAGTGACCTTTTGTATCATGTGTGGCTTGTTACAAGGTAAATGTAAGTTATAAGTTATATACATAATATATATAGGGAAATGATTCGTGAAAAACGTTAGTTCTGAATATTGTTTCGACTAACTGTTATCCAACCGTTCAATGGAAGATTTAAGGGCCTGAGTTGGAGCCAGCCGCTACTTCCTCTAGCGACCAACATAAAAGAATTTGATTTAATTACTGATTGTCCTTATACATACTACTTATTAATCAGTAAAATAAAATAATATAAAAATAATCAGTAATTATCCATATACTTATTAATAAAATAAGTATGTATAAGGATAACTACTGACTATCGTCTTATAATTTTTAATTATAAATAAAAAATAGTGATTCAGTTTATATTATATTCCTACTCAAATAATTATCTTTATACTTATCCTTATACTTATTAATAAAATAATTATACTAATTAATTAATTATTTTATTTTATAATTATCCTTATACATACTTATTTTATTAATAAGTATAAGGATAAGTACAAGGATAATTACTCCTTATAAATTTTTATTATTTTATTTTACTGATCAATAAATAAGTAATATGTATAAGAATAATCAGTAATTAAGCTAAATTCTTTTATGTTGACCATTCTCCCTCTAATCTACCAGGTTAAAATACAATGCTTTTGAGTGGTCGCTAGAGGAATAGCATGCACCAACATAAAAGAATTTTTTAATCATTTAGAAGGAGTAGCTACTTTGGCCAACCTAGACCCTTAGATCTTTCATTGGACGGTTGGATAACAATTAGTTGAAACAGTGTTCAGAACTAACGTTTTCTATGGATCATTTCCCATATAGGATATTATGAAATATATTAATGATTCTCTTACATATAGGAGACTTTTAGTTAATTAATATTACAAAACAGTTCTAACTTGTATATTAGTTATTAAAATTTAGTTAGCTAGCTTTTAAAACTAAAATCATAATGGTAACTCATTATTCTACAATAATTATATTCCTAAATAACTATATATTAAAAATATAAAAAATATTATGAGTAAATAATAATTAATATAAAAATATAATATATATTAAAGATTAAAATTTAGTAAATAACTTTATTTCATATAGGAGACCTTACGTTATTATTTTACAACAATTTTTATCGTAACTTATTATTTTACAACAATTTTATTTTTTATAAAATTTATTTAGTTAATTAATTATAAACGATACGTTTAGATTTTTAGGTTTCCACTCAACTTTGAACTCTAATTAAAAATGTATATATAAATACAAATGATTGATTATAAAACTAAATATTAAATTTTGAAATTAACTATATAAAAAACTTAATATTAAATTAAAAACAACAAAAGAATCACATTAGTAACATTTAATATATGATTTGTAATCATTTTAATAATAGTAGTAAGTCGATGTGAAATTCAAAAATATATTTTATAATCACTGTATAAAATAAATTAAGATCACAATAGCTCTTTAAGAACTGGGCTATAAATTTTCACCTAACCTACTACAATATGCTGCTCATTACTCCATCACCTAAGTTTAGACTATTTAACTTTTGATTAAATAAAGTAAATAATTAAAAAAAAACAAAAAATTTAAGCACATAACATATATTATTTTTTTAGAGTGAAATGAATAATTTTAGTAAAAATATAAGAAATGAAGAAAATGAGGAGAATATCTTGTGGAAGTATGTACGGAAGTGCACTGCGGAGAATAAGCTTTGAGGAACCATTTGAAAATCACAAACTCCTCTTATCTAAATATGCGCGCAGCCTGCTAATTTTGCCGCCAAAATAGACATGCTGTCTTCTCCTTTGCTCGCTCCCTCTCCACCACAAAAACACCGATTCCAGCACCTAACCGTGGTTTTCAATTACATACTCAAAACCCCAATTCAACCCATCAATTTCTCACGATACCCTTCAACTCACCCCAATTCGAGCATCAAATTATATGGGTCTCCAAGAAATTTGTTGGGTCCTTTTTGTTCAAATTCAACCCCTTCAATTTCTGTTAGTGAAGATTTCGATGTCGAATTGGGACGTATGTTATCGTTGTTACCGGAAGAGATGAGGCGTAAAATTAGCGAGCATCCGGAGCGCCATCAATTGATTGAAGTGGTTATGGATTTGGGACGGAAGCCGCTCGCTCAGTTTCCGTCCGGTGACTTTGTTTTATCTGACCATCCGATTACTATGGATGATATTGAACATGCCACTTCTTTGGTAAACATAATTATTGCTCACCACATATTTGATAAGTTACAAATTGACATTTTAGACATTGGGGTGTGGTTTTTTTGAATTTATGAGTTTTATGAGGCTCAAGATTCCGTACAATGATTAATTGTTATGGTATTATGAGTGTTTTTTAATTTTTTGGGTTGGTTATTTGCTGGTCAGTGTATTTAGATGCAACATTTTAATTTGGAATATATATTTGCTTCTGACCCAATTTTTATACTTCTTGTCATAATTTAATTACTATTAGTTGAACAACAGATTAACTTTAGTATAACTACTATTAGTTGAACAGTAGATTAAATTTACATGCCTGCCCAGGTGTTCATTGATATTTTGTGTAGTGTTAGACTGTTAGTGAATCCAATTGGTTTTTAAATTAGTTGGGTTTCAGTGCAAAACTTATTGCAAGGAGATTCAACTTGCATCATGGTTGGGAAATGCCTCATAGTTATTGTTCACTGTTGAGTGTTGAATATATCTACTCATTACTCATTGCATGATCATCACTTAAGTGATTATGTCAATCACAATCGTCCATTTTAAAAAAAATTTATTTATGAATAATGAGTTGGTTACTTTCTTTGCTAGTGTTTCTAGATATGGGCGGGTATGATATGGGATGACTCTCCCTAACCCCGACCCATTTAAAAAACCATTGCCCCAAACTCGCTCTGCCCCATTGACTCCCGCAAATATCTAATCGAGGCGCGTTGGTACAAAATTGTTTGTTAGACTCGGGGAAAATTGCCATGTCTAGCTGTGAAAGATATTTGCTAACTTGGTTTGTTTTTATACCTTCTTTTTTTTTTTTTTTTACTAATATAAGGTTTTTATAAGGGGTTTTGAGTTATTATTTGTTAAGAAGGATTTATTTACTTATATAAAAAGAAGTAGATATGTTTTTTTTTATTTATTCAGCATTTCTATTAGAGTTGACAGGGCCATTAATTTTGTTATTCTTCCAAGGACACAAGTCCAAAGTCCAAAGTATTGGAAGCAATCAACTATCCATCCAACTTTATGACCTTATCTAATGCAACTAACTAAATGCGACAATTTTTTAAAATGCAGATTGTACATTCTTGAGCATTAGACTCAGCTTATTACACTAATGATGCGAGGAAACTAATTATTATTTATTCATCTGACTAGATGGCTTCATATAACTGTACTAATTGGTTTCAGCCTCTAGAAGAGGATAGCATTTGGATGTCATGCTAAACTAAAATTTTAATTTGATTCAGTAAGGTCTCTTCCTTCGAGGTTGTCATGTTTGACCTCCCTTGATCCAAAAGGTACTATCCATTTTAGATTATCACCTTTTGGGTCTTGACTGGTAAAAGGATGTACAAGGACAGAATCACTGAAGTATAGTTATCTGATCTAAAAAGGGTAGAACAAAAATCTCACAAGCTAGAAGAGAGAAGTTATTCTTGCCACTTACTAGTATCTCCATTACAGGTTGGTGACTTTGCTATTGATAATCGAGCAGGGATTAGCAGAACCTTACATCGTATCAGTGCCATTAGGAATCGGAAAGGTGCTATAATTGGGCTAACTTGTCGTGTTGGTCGAGCGGTATCTGGAAGTGCCAATCTGTTGCGAGATTTGGTTAAAGATGGGGCTTCTTTATTGCTTATCGGGCCTCCTGGAGTAGGAAAGACGACAATTATCAGGTGGCTCATTTTATTCTATATCCTTATGCAATAGACATTTTAGCGTCAATGTGATCCCTTTTTGTGATTTGATGTGTTAAAGTGTCCTTGTGAATATTAATCTGTTGGTTTGAAATTTTGAAAAGAAGACCAACTTTTTGTTACCAATTAGTCTTTCTCCTTTTTTGTTTTATCATGACTTATTGAATATAATTTGTTTGTAACAAGGCGTTGGTACTTAATATTATTATTTAACTGAAAACATTGGCAAGGATAGGATAAGAATTGTCAATTTTAGGGACATCTCCCCCCCAAAAATGTGTTAATGAACCATGTATTTACTTCTTTTATTGCTTAGTGGATATGACTGCGTACCTGTAAGTACATCTGCTTTTTATCTCCAACACAGCGTAGACATTGATAGAGCAAAGGGTTCAGTCACTTTGATTGAACAGAGTCTGCCATAAGGTGTTTCAGCTAGGAAAATTGTATTTCATGACTAATCAGAAGTGAAATTATTTAATAGTTATCTTGATCTGCAGTTCCCATATTTTACAGGGACATAGCTCGGATGCTTGCAAATGATTATAAGAAACGTGTGATGATTGTTGACACCTCAAACGAAATTGGTGGGGATGGTGACATACCTCATGCGGGAATTGGTAATGCTCGTCGGATGCAAGTTCCTAACTCCAATTTACAGCATAAGGTATGCATGATCCATTATCTCCATAACATTGCTCAAAGTCGCAATAGTGACCAACCCTGCAGAAGGTTTTTTTTACTCGGTTTTGATTTCGGGCGATATACACCATTACGTTAGAGCTTCATATTTATTTATTTATTTATTATTATTTTTGATTAGTTAACATGTGAGTATGCATATTTTATTTATTATTATTACTTCTTCTATTCCACAAAAAGAGTCCTATTATTTGACATTATTATTGTTACTCCCTTTGTTCTACAAAAGAGTTCTATTTTTTGATATTCGGTATTACGTTAAACCGGTATTTTACCTTGATTCATCCGTTACGACAAAATTTTACCTCTATGCAACTTTATATTGATAATGCTTGAAATTACAATTTGTGAGGTATTATCGGATCGGTGAGTAAGGAAACCAAATCGATATGCCAATATTTCGACAACTCGGCCTATACTTTGAACCATACTCGATAAACATTTGTGTACTGTTAAATTAGGGAGCACCAATCATGAAAGAGTCATGATGTGTATTGCGATAAATTTACGTTGAATTACAATTGTAAAACTTATCAATACACGGGATTGGTAGGAATATAGGACTCCCACTTATTACACATCTCTGCAAAAAAGATACCTGATGTGATAAAAATATGTAACTGCAAGTGCACAATGTCAAATTGAATAACTGACAATCACAGGTCGAACCAACAGAGATTAGATTAATTTTAATGTATCCTTAATATCTATTTCAGGCAAATTAGAAATAAAGATTGAGAATCGATTAACTATAATTAAACTAATTAGAATATGAAAATTAATAATAAGGAAACAATCTAGGAATCCGAATCCATTAAACAATAAACATAATAAGTAATCCAATCTCTTCTATTTTTATAACTTACCTATGATTTTGATCTTCCCTTTAATTTAGTAATTTTACAATTAATGTGGGCAAGTATAAGGCCCCTGTAACCCGATCTATTTCCAAACCCGAGTTCAGTGAGTCAAGGTACTACCCATTTTAACATAACCTTAATACATGAATGTAATTAATATATTATTACAACGTATCACTGCAAATCTCAGGTTTTAAGACCTTTACATCTTCAAACTACAATATTAATAAATATTACATCGCACAAATATTATAATTGCAACAAACTATTAACAATTCCTTCCTCTTAATACCACCTGACTATCCAAGTCCATCCGCTCTAACTGCAAAAGTTTTAGAGTTTTGCAAGGTTGAGCATTTAATTGCCCAACAAGTTATAACAGTTGAATAAACAACAAAATCAAGGATCAATTTAGTATTATCTGAAAACTTCATCAACGAAACAATAGTTGAGAAACAATTCGAATAAACAGGAATAATTTAAATTCCTATCATTCCTAAATCACAATCTTTAATAACTAGTCCTACAACCGACTTTCATATTTTTCTTTATTAAAACATACAATTTGACATCAACAATGCCTATATAATTGCCATAACACAATCTGCTTTATTTTCATGTAACATCTTAACATGTGCCCAACTGAAACAATTAGCATGGACTAAATCATAACTCAACTCATGCATTAATAGAACTGTAACAACTTAAACAGTTCAATAATAGAACAATTCGTAGCTAAACACCTTGTACAATTATACCATGTTTGCACAAAGACATGAAACTTGCATTCAATTCAATAATTTGAATGAAGTTAAGAAACTTGCTTAATATCAACGATTAAATAGGAATTAAAAACTTGCTCAATAAAATTCAAGTAAGTTTAGGAAACTTGCCTTACTACTTTATAACTTACACTATATTGCTCTTCAAACGACCTACATATATCAAGGTCGAACATACCAATTAGTAAAGTATTAACCCCAAATATTGGTTTACTTTAGCTTATTTCATAATTTATGAATCGGGTTTTATAACTCGACACAATGTACTTAACTTCATATACCCCGATATATTTCTCTTTTAACTTCGTTCATAGTTTAGACTTTAATTCTAAAGTCCTATGATGCTCATATTTAATAATTTAAGACCTCTTAAATCATTCGTTAATTAATTTTTATTACGCTCATCTTGTATAGTTCGAAACAACATAACATAATGTTGCCCGACTACTCGGCTTTTGGAAACCAATACACTTTGGTTTACTTCCCGCTTCGCCTAAATTTATACTTACATTTTAAAAATTTCCTTCCATAACTTTATTAATTCCATTTCATCTCTTATGGTTTGCGTTTTATTATTTAATTAGTACGCCCAACTTTTATTTTATTTTTTCTATTTTTCGTTACAAGTATAAAGCAGACGACTTAAACCGTCTGCTTTAGCTCAAAAACCCCTCGTCTGTTAATCCAGAAAGTTTAAACTAACGACACGAAGTGTCTGCTTTAGCTTTAAACTCACTGTCTGCTAATCTAGACAGTTTAAACTAACGACACGAAGTGTCTGCTTTAGTTTTAAACTTACTGTTTGCTAATCCATACAGTTTAAACTAACGACACAAAGTTTCTGCTTTAGTTCAAAACTCATCCTCTCCTGAAGCAGTAACATGCAAACTTTCGTGCTCGTCGCACCTACTTTGCAACGTCATAACCTGACCCTCCGTTATCATAATGAGTCCGTACTTGAGCCGTATTCTAGCTCGTAACTTTCTAAAACTTCCCCCAAGCGGATTATCATTTCTAATCCTAAAATATTGGTTCAAAAGTCCCTACCCGAAACAGTTTTCCAGATTTTTGTAGTTTTGACTAGTCTCCTTCTGAAGGGCATATCTCCCACCTCCGTACTCGGAATGGGGTCATTCTTACGTTCACGGACTCGTTACATAACGTACTACATAACCCCCAAAACAGAAAATTTTTCCAGCAACCTATTGAAACAAAAAACTGCTCAAGGGTCAGGGGTTACACTAATTTCGTTTTTAACTAGTTTTACTTAAAAATTCGCCATGATTTCATTACAAATGCTTTTACTTCCGTTCCAATTGGGTGATTTTCAATTTTTCATGACTCATAAGAGTATAACATGACACCGTAGAACTTAATTTTTAGATTTGAGACATCATAACAAAATGGTCCCAAAACAGCTCACTAACAGTCCCCTATTGTTTTCCATCCTTTACGCATAGGTTCATTTTCTTGCATTATTACATGGTTTAATCATATAATCTACATCATAAACCACAACCACCACCAACAAGCTAATTTATAAAGCTTTAAAGAGATGAATGTAAGTTAGGGTTTTAGATTTACCTTTTGTTTCTTCTTTCTTGTTCTCGCTTCTTCTTCTTACTTGATTTTCTTGGAGAATCAAAACTAGCTTGCTCTCTCTCTTTTATATCCGAACCTCTCTCTATTTTCTCTTGCTTTTTTTTTTCTTTTGCTTTTTGCGTATGAAAGTGAAATGAATAAAATGGCCAAGTATTGGTTGATTAGTTAAATCATCAACACCTAACTTAACCTTTCTTGGGTTAGGCTACTTAACTCTCATTAATTTAACCAAGGTTAGACCACTTAAGGGCATGTTTGGCTTAATTAAATGAGTGGAGGAGACCAAGCATTAAATTGCTTACTTGTTGGAGAAAAACTTACTAAATATAATAAGTCACTCACCAACCTTGTCCGTCCACTTGTTCCATCCACCCACCCACTTCACTTCCCTCTCCCTTTCCTTTTGCTAAATTTATTTATCCACATGTTTGATTTATACAAGCAAGACACATGGCCCTTATCTTATTTATCAAGTAACACATGAAATTTTCAATGCTTTGGCTCTAAGACTTGCCTCACTTGGCTCCATCTCCAAGCCATGACTCACACACCTTGACTCAATCTAAGCCACATTATATGCACTCTAGCCAAGCCATCTTAAACCTTAGCCAAACTATTTTAAATTCCAAGCCAAGTCATTTTAATTCCTTAGCCAAGCTATTTTAATTCCAAGCCAAGTCATTTTAATTCCTAGGCTTCACTTGGTTTGATTATTTCTTAACTTATTAATTTCTTCTAATTTCTTTTTAGTTAGTTACTCTTAACTTTTAAATTTGGTCAAAATATTGACTTTCTTCTTTTCAAGTTTTGTTTTCACTATCCGTCCCTATTTCACGAACAAACAATATGTCAAAGTTCGAGAATTCGAAAATATGAAAATGTTTTTTTAGCGTGAATAGTGATTTTACGTCTTTTTCAATAAAAAATATTTTTATTGGAGATTTCGTCTCTTTTTTCCAAATAAACATTATGCCGTAATTCAAAATGTTCAAAAAACGAAAAAAGCGTTTTCTGCATTGAATAGTGATTTAGCGTTTTCCCGAAAAAAATTATTCTCCCAAAAACTCCCAACACGTACATAATCATGTAACACATAAATTAGGTCATTAATCGACCTAAATCACATAACACATAATAATATTAATAAAATTTTATTTTATTAAATATTCACAATAAAAACCTATTACAATGTCATTCAATTTCTCGGGTCGTCACAATAAGCATAAACTATGAAATTTTAAGTCAAACCCATGTAAAAAATTTACAATTTTTTCACTAAATCTTCAGATCTAGTGAGATTTCAAGTGAGTTCATCAAGATCTGGTGATAGATCTAAGTCAAAGTTATTATTTTTTAAGCTTTGGTAGTTGAATAAAATCGAAGCTTTAATGTGTTTTGCTGAGTATTACATGATGAATTATTTTCCTGAAGAGGTGCTAGAGCACGTCTTTAATTTCTTGACATCGCATCGAGACCGAGATATAGCAGGGAGAGTTCGGGAGGTTTCCTAGGGTTAGGTCTTTGACATTGAAAGAAAGCCTCATTTTGCTGATTTCAATTTGGTTCTGCCCGATTATGGAGGATTTGTGTTTCCATAGATTGAGGCTATGGCGAAAAGTGGGGTTAATTTGGAGGAGCTTAAGTTGAAGAGAATGGTGGTTTCCGATGATAGCCTCGAGCTTCTTGCCCGATCTTTTGTCAATTTTAAGTCTTCTTTTGGTTAGCTGTGAAGGATTCTCCACTGATGGCCTTTAAATTTGTTTTGTTTCTTTTTTTAAAAAAATTCACGTAAGAAAATTAGCCTGATTTCTTAATGTCTGTGAGCAAAATTGGACGGAATGACCTGATTAAGAATTTTTAAAAAGCACAGTGGGCTAATTGTATTTTTTAAAATTACAGTGGTGTAATGTTGACAACTCGATGAGCAAAGTGGGGTAAAGGTGGTTTTTGCCGATCGAGTTGTGTCTTGTGAGGGTTTGTAGTGAATATACCCACAAAATTCAAAATTATTTCCTTTTTGACCAATTATGAAATTGAAATAAAACTTATAAATATCCACGAGACTTGCACATAAGCAAGATTAAATTCAAAATCACACTTTCACCTTATCAAACATACTCTATATTCATTCTAGACACCATCTTTCATAAAATTAATTTCATGTGATGCATGTGTATGTGATGTAACTCTTAGTAGGGACTTTTACTATGAAAATCAAGCAAACTCATTTTTCTTCTCTTTTTTTCCCTTTTTTCAATTTTTTCCCTTGATTTGTGCAATGTCTCTTTTTCTTAGGCTTTTCAGAATTACCCATGTATCGAGCGTTGGACCAATGACTCCCAAACCAGTTGGTTTTAGGGCATTAGGCATAAAGACATCTACTAACTCGAGTAACAAAGGCCACAAAATTAGTTTAGTCAAGTTGTTTATATCCATCACACTTTTCAGCATGAATATCGATGCTTCCTGATGCTTGAATACTCACTTATTTTGTTCAATGGACATTAAAGCAGTTTATTTTATTTTTTCAACTTTTTTCTTTTTTTTTCTGTCTTTTTTCTTTGAAATTGCTCGAATCATGGTTTATCCCCCACAACTAAGAATTGATACAAACGTGAAGTGCAAAAATGCATATTAATCAATTTTACTCCACATGGTGTTCCAAACTAAAATTTCATATTTTATCAAGAGTTCAAGACTTCTAAATCTTTTAATCTTACTCATGAATTTTGCTCCACAGAACACAGACACTGATTAGAATTAATCCAACTCACAAAAAGTTAAACAAAGTTTTCATTTATTTTAAAAAAAAATTTAGAATCGCTGTGTTTTTTTTTTTTACTTTTAAGTTCCTAAAAAAGAAAAACAAATCTAATATAATAATACAAACAAACTCTTCTTATACCTAAATCATGCATTGTCCTCAAAGTATGCAAATAAAGAAAATGAAGAAAAGAGAACAAAGATGTGAAAAAATTGTACCTTGTATGTGGGACATTTGTTCTACAAAGAAAATGTGGTGCGAAGGAAAACAAATGTACATGCCTACGAATTTCATATATACTAAAAACTATGTGACTATAAATGAATGATACATATGAGTGAATGTGATTTTTTCATAATTTTCAGGAGGTCTAGGAAATTGAAAATAGTCAGAATTTCCATCTCAGTTATGCTTAAAGTCTACATCAAGGAAACTCTCACTAACATATTCAAAAGATGAATGAATTGGTTCAAGTGCATGCTCCTATTTCGTTGACTTATTTGTAGTAGATCTCAACAGCTCATTGAGACATTGACCTTATTTAAATATTCAG
Source organism: Panax quinquefolius (assembly GCA_020205615.1). Classification (NCBI taxonomy): domain Eukaryota; kingdom Viridiplantae; phylum Streptophyta; class Magnoliopsida; order Apiales; family Araliaceae; genus Panax; species Panax quinquefolius. The sequence continues at coordinate 126,522,548 of CM035161.1, read as the reverse complement.
ATTCATCCCAATTTTGGTCAAAGATGATTTAAGAAAAAAATCAATTGGATGTAGAGTCTATTTTCAATTATTTCTTGGGTCATGAATAATTCTTGGATCATGTTTACTTTTATAGGTTGGTACAAAAAATCACTAGGTGGTTTTCTAGGAATAAGTCTTTTAGGGTATGGAGCTTTAGGCTTGTAAACTTTTTCGACTTTTTCAATTGACTAATTAAATGTGACATGATCAATCAACTTAGAATCGTTTAACTCCACAGATTGGTTTGACTCAAAATGTGTAGAATTAAATTCATAATTTTTATTTTTCTCATCATTTTCACAACCATTAGGATTTTCAAAATTAACCTCATAATTACTAGAAAATTCATCCACATCTTGGTAATTTATTATGGTGGCTAACTGACTCATTTGAATTTCTAGATGAGATATAACTTGATTCGTGTTTTGCATAAAATTAAAATGAGTTTCAATTACAACTTCCCTAGTTTTCTCTAAGGTACTTAATCTTTCCTCTTCTTCATTTGAAAATTCTTGTGGATATTAAGGTCCTGGATCCGAATATGGATATTAATATAAACTTAGATAAGGATTTTTATAAGTTGGAAAAAATTGATATACTTGGTGTACATTAAAATTTTCATAGGGTTCTTTATTCCAAGAAAAAATATTATTCCAACTATAATATGAGTCCATCTTTCCACAAATCACAAAACAAATAGACAACTATCCACGAAAATCACACAGAAGAAAAAAAGTATAAATAAATAAAATAAAATAAAAATCTTAATTCTACGATTAACCTAAATAAAATCTAGACAGCTCCTAACTGTTCCAAGTTATACCTTAAGGTCTACAAAATTCAAAATTAATTACACCAATAGCCAGGTAAGTGTAAAAACGGTGAGAGTCTCTCCGTGAGTACAGTGACTAATTGAATAACTACACGTTCTTGAGGCGTTTGTCTTTTGAACCACTTGCTTAGACACCAGTAGTTTGATTAATTTAAAATTTAGCTTCCTCTTGAAATCCTAATTGAGCTCGAGAGTCCTAATGCCAACATCTACTCAATTTTATTAAGTCAAGGTTATGCAAGATGCAAGTTAGGTTGTTTGTGAGCTAAGAAAGGGTGATGAAATTCCCACCTTATCTTATTACATGTTTTTGCCCTTAATATTAGATTAAATATAAAAATGCACATATAAAATAAAAAAAACGGTAAACAAATAAAATGTCTTAAAAGTGAATTACGAAAGAATGAGAAATTTGACGTACCTCAATCCTTCAACAATCACTACAGTTTATATTTGACAATAAATAAATAAATAAAAATTTAAACAAGATGTGCTTTATGTGAGTGAATGCATGAATGCGACAATTAATTTTCTAACTAACAATAAAAATTATAAAAAAAAAAGAAGGGAAAACTAAGCTACTATTTTTTTTTGAGTTAAGATATAAAATACCAGGAAAAACACAACAATAATCTTGTCTTTCCGCATCATTGATCCGCTTCGATAATCCTGAAATTTTTTAATTAGAAATAAAAAAAAAACTAATTCGAAGAAATAAAAATTAAGGAATACAAAATTAAATCTAGACCCTAAATCCAAGCGCCAAAAAATTGATGTGATAAAATATTTAATCTATGAAGTGCATATTGTCAAATTGAAGAACTGACAATTATAGGTCGAACCCACAAAGACTAGATTTTTATTTTAATGTATCTTTAATATCTATTTCAGACGAATTAGAAATAAAGATTGAAAATGGATTAATTACAATTAAACTAATTAGAATATGAAAACTAATAATAAGAAATCAATCTAGGAATCCGAATCAATTAAACAATAAACATAATAAGTAATCCAATTTCTTCTATTTGTATAACTTAACTATGATTTTGATCTCCCTTCCCTTTAATTTAGTAATTTTACAATTAATGTGGGCAAGCATAGACTATGAAAATTTAAAGATTAACTATAACCCATCAAAAACTTATTCGAACAAGCATGGATTATGAAAAACTCATATCTTAACAATAATCTATCAAAACTTCTTAATTAATTTAAAATCACATATGAACTATAAAACGAAGGTATTTCAATAACGAAACAAGAAGGTGAAATCAATTAAACATAAAAGCATAAATAATAGAAGAGATATAAAATATTATCATGAATAATTATTTAATTTCATCTTCATTATAAATTAAAGAAATTAACTAGACATTAAAAATAAATAAATTAACTAAGATAAAAAAAATAAGTAAAAGATTAAAAATAAATAAGAAATTCCCTTTTATTAATGATCATCCAACGAGCGTAAAATGAAGAAATAATTTATTTCTACCACTACTTCTAACCTAAGATAATACATCAACCCCCCCCCCCCCCCCCCTATAATAATCTCCTTTATTTATAGGCATAAGATATTAATTCTTTTTCATGTAGGTTTCAACTTTCTAGTGGCAATCAACTTCTCAAAGATATCTTCTAGATTGACTTTCCTTTCTCTTATTAGTTTTGACTTGCACACCAAAATTGTTCCACCTCCTTTATTCTCGTTGTATGAATCTTCTTGCTTCTTTCATTCTATGAATAGGAGCATTAAATATTGTTTGATCACCAAGATTTTGGCTTTATTGGAACAAAATATTAAATCCTACAAAATAAAATAAAACATATTAATTAAATAAACTAATGTAATTAAAAGAAAAAATTAGGGATAATAAAATGTATGAATTATGTTCAAAGTTCAAACATATTTTTAACGTATTAGTTTTATTCTATCAATAAACTACTAATACTTATCCACGTTCAACTTAGCAACCAAAAACTACAACCTCAGATATGAATATGGTAAATCATTAGAAAAATAAATATACCACATCAATATTCGCAATATATATCATTTTCCATCATGAAATAACGCTTGCAACCAGCAACTAACCTAATGCTAAGCATTAGTATCCACAACATGCAGATTATCCCGGGATATAATCCTTACGCACGAGAGGTTAGCCTTTCTTGTCAACTCAACTATGCCTTTTATCCTAAACTAGTTGAGATAGGCAGCAAATGAAATACATATGACAACAAAAAAGTAGAAAGACTATAAGGGAAATAAATAAATAACAATAACAAAAAGAGCAATAATAGACCAAAAAAAAAGAGACCAATGAAATATTGAAGTACTGTAAAAGGATAGAATGCAAGGAAAAATAAATAAATTGCGAACTGCCCACATATACAAACATACATACATACATCAATATTAAGAACCGAAATTGAAAACAAAAGGACAAAAAACAAAGATAAGAGAAAAACATAAAACACAAGAAAAGGTGTAACACCCTACTCGACCTCTAATATGCGGATTTGATTTCTCCACTTGCTCCTATCATAGGCCTTGTCCTCGGTTGTCTGCCTCTCCTTGAAGTCTCTTTGAACTACTTTCCCCAAGTAATTTTAGGTCTACCTTCCCTTCTTCTTATATCTTCTTCCACTACCTGTAAATGGAGAAATTTCATTTCTTACAAATTTTGTATGCAACTGAAGAATCAACACATCATTTAAGTCCTGAAAACTCTCCAACAACCCACGAAGTATTGAGCTCCAAAAAGTTTATTCTCAAAGTTGATTTCGGATATTTTGCTATTCTGCTATTCTGCTCTTTGCACATGTGATACATCAATCCTTCAAAACCACCCTTTGTCACTAAAGCTAGAACTATGTTGCCACTAAATGTTGTGGACCAACTCGGAGGATTTTTACAACTCTATGTTTTCAAACAATCCTATATACTAAAATTCTTGAGTAAAGGTGCAGAAAGTAAGAGTGAGAAAATATGACCACTTGCAAATTGCAATACTTTTGCTTTTTATACAGAGGCCTAGTAATGTTGCATGAAACACTGAGTATTATTGGTTTCTTAACTTTGTTCAATTTTTTTTTGATAAGTAAATAATGGTATAGGTTTTCTCATCGTACATTCTTGTCCTATTGACTGTTAATTAATGCTGTTGGTAGGGTGCTCTTATAGATATTTTTTTATAAAATGTTATTTTATATAATCAAGGTTTTGATAGAAGCAGTTGAAAATCATATGCCACAAGTGATAGTAATTGATGAAATTGGCACAAAACTTGAAGCAGTGGCCGCAAGCACAATTGCACAACGAGGAATCCAGTTAGTTGCCACTGCTCATGGAGTAACAATAGAGAACTTGGTAATGAATCCTTCACTGGAGATGCTTGTTGGAGGAATACATGTGAGTTAGCTACACATTTTATTTTTAAATGTGCATTAAATCTTGTAGGTAATGTGCTGCTCTTGAGAGCATGTGGATTCATGTAAACCAGTATGTTCATATAAGATTCTGTATATGAGGCACACACGATGCTGAATTAGATATAAAAGACATTGCTACTCTTTAGCTGGTGTCGGAAGTGGAATTATATACACGTATTTGTCTACCCTCCATGTCAATCAATTTTATTTTTTATTTTTTATGCTAAATGCCATGCCAATAGAATTGAAAATGTCCTTTCCATGTGAGCTTGGTTATTTATTTATCTTTTCAGATTTAATTTTTTCAGAAAGTATCTTTTAGCATTTACTTTACAGGCTTAACATTTTTCAGTTACCCTCTACATAAGTTTAACTTGTTATATACTTTTGCTGTGAACTATCTTACACTCAGTTCCCTCCCTTCAAATATAGATGAGAATATGAGATAAAGAACTTCTGAATCAAGCGTGCTGTTACCGAGTAATCAGAAATTACCCACAACCCCACCTAAATGTGTACACACACAATAAATACAAGAAAGAAGAAAAAGAATAATATGAAAAGAAGTACAAAAAAGAGGGAAAATGACAGGATAAGGAAATATGTAGAGTGCTGGAAGATGTCTTGCCATAAACCTTCACAATGAAAGAGGAAGCACATTGTGGGCCTTTAGCCCTTTACATGGTCCGCACTTCATTTTTGGGAGTTGATAGTTTTTTTTCCAAGGCAAGGGCCCGTGAAAGCCCAAGGCATTAAAAGGCTCAAATTTTTGCATTTTGGTCGGTTTGGGTTTCTTTTATTTGTTTACTGTAACCATCAGAATGAAAGTCTGATAATTTCTTATCCCAGAGCGTGACACTAGGGGATGAAGAGGCAAGCCGAAGGGGTGTTCAGAAGACTGTGCTGGAGAGGAAGGGACCATCAACTTTCACATGCAGTGTGGAGCTAATTTCAAAGACCGAGTTGCGAGTTCATCCCAGCTTAGAAGCGACAGTTGATGCTATTCTTTCCGGTTCGTTTTTTGTCTCGAAAAGGATATTTTTTTTGGGCCTGCTCTCTCATTTTCATGTTATATGTTTATTCATCTTCAGTTAGTTGCATGTGGTGCTGCTACTGTATTTGAAATGTTGTTTTTTTATGTTGAGAAAGGGCGTTTCCCAGATTTTGAAGTTCACAAGATAAATCAGGCACCGTGTGATGAAACTGTACCAGCGGATCCATTCAGTCATGATTTTGGTGACCTAAAAAATGGAAGCTTGTCCGAAGATAATCTTCAGATGAGAGATGAAATACCTGCCCAAATTCAATATGTTACTAAACCAGCTCAAGCCATGGGAGAAAGTTCTTGTGAAGATGAGACATCAGTTCGCTTGTTCCTTTACGGGGTATTTATCACTGTGCCTGTGTCATGCCCTGACAACATGTTTGCTTAATTTATTCTTACTTACAAGTCTGAGTTTTCTGTTACTGTGTTAAAATCTTGGTGGAGTTATCTTGCAGTTCATTTGGCCAAGCAGGTTTGTATAGGTGTCTCCCGCGCATCAGGTTTCTCTTTTAAATATCAGGCTGATATTTAGTACGGGCTATTTCCCTTTGATACTTGAATACTTGTAATTGACACACACTCTTCAGTTACTTGAGATGCGACTTATTCATAGTAAAATGACTCAACAAGATATTAATAGTTATAAAATCCTTTCACCATGAATGTTGTAGTATTATTCGATCATTATTAAGAATGACCTAGTTGGTCAAGGCAATGACTAGAAGGAAGACAGACGGGAATTTGCTGGAAAATACCAATAAAGTGAGACTGCCTAATCTCAAACCTCTACCCCTGGTTCTCCTCTTAATAAATTCTTGATATTTCCTAACGCCACGAAATTGGATACAAATTTAATTGATTCTACTCTTTGGCTTATTAAAATAAATAATTCCATTTTCCAGTACTTGCACATGGAACTTATATAGTGGAAGGTATTGCAGATTGCAGAGGCCAGTGTAATACAAGGAGTTAAACAGTTAAGATAGATCATGCATTTGAATTTACAGACAATATCAGCGAAGCAGATGCACTACTTGCCTTGCAGTCCAAGCTTAAAAAGAATGCACGGCTTCAAGCAGCTGCTAGATCTTGTGGCATACCTATTTATGCTGCAAAGGTAATTAGTTACACTACATTATCGATTCCTTGTCATGTACTGATATCATACCAGATAAAGATTAAGAATAGTTCCCCAATAGTGAATCTTTCTTTTTGTTCGTAGGCAAGCTCGTCAACGCAGTTATCAAAGGTTTTAAGAATTTTGATGCTGAAGCCAAGATAAATGCGTCAGAGAAGATTGACGCATTAGAGGTGAAACAAATTGCCTTCTCTCTCTCTCTCTCATAGTTATTACTATGTTTTGATATCTACTATCTGCAGTCTTTAAACACCCCATATTCTATGAAAAAATTATAATATGCTTTGTCCATTATGCAATTGCTTAGATTAGTGAGATAATTGAATCCAAGAATATGTAGCAATAACTTTGTATTGTATATATGGCAAAGGTCAAATTTCCTATCCCAGGAATAATCCTTGTTTGAACTTTAGGTGTTTACAATTTCATTGAATTCCTATCCATCCTCCTCATCTCGACTTGTTCTTAGTTATGCTTATATATGACCTTATTGCTTCAAGTCCATTAGATTTCCCCCTTTACACAGGAGGCAAGAATTGCAATTGAGAAAGTTGTAATTCCCAAAGGGGAACCTGTGGAGCTACTACCTAGGCCATCCAACATCATATTACTACAAAAAGATCTTATTGGTAAATACAAACTACAATCTCAGAGAGTTGGCTTGGAGCCAGATGAACGGCTCCGTATCCTTCCATTTCAAACTACTATGGATGGAGAGACAAATAGTGATGGAAATGTGGATACAGACAATGAGGTTGACGAGTTATTCAGTCACAATGGCGAAGCAAATGGCTCGCCTTATTGTGTTGAAAGACTGCCTCTCTTGCCTGACTAGCCATGAAAATGTTGTACAATGATAGCTTCTGCTGTAAAGGGCGACTTATAATACTGCTGGGTTTTTGCGGCCCTTGGCCTTGCTTCCTGTTCCTGTATATGCAACTGGGGTGGTCTGCTGCTGCTGCTTCTACCGCAAACATCTCAAATCTGTAAACAATCTGAATACATTAGTCTCAGTTGAATACGTCGAAGATAAAACTGCAAGTACAGTCCTGTTGATATCTTGTTTCACAGTTAGTAATGTTGTACTCTGGTATTACTCGTACTTTTGTCCAGAACATGGCATGGATATAGATTAATATTTATGTAGACAGCTGTGAATAAATCTCTCTCCACTTTTATCAGTTTTCTAAAAATCCTTCCTAGGCTGGCATCTAGCACTAGGTGGTATGTACCAATTTTGGTGGTAGCAGAAACAGAATTAGGCTTTGAAGATCTGGATGATTGAAACGAATTTGTTGCGCTTTATTTGTGGTATTTTTCATGCAAAATTTAGAATATTTACATTTAATATATGCTTTATATAGTATATACAAGAGAAATGATATTTTTGCATGCATACTTGATATCTTTATAGTACTATGTTATAAGGCTATGACGGAAATTTGTAAAATAAAGTTGTCTAGGAAAACATTTAAGTATCACCAAGGTGGAATGATTTGTTTTTAGGGGGTCAAAATTTATTGTAAGGTTACAAATAATTTGGCGGCCAAAATTTATGGGCAAAAATGTTAGTATAGTCAATAGTGTTATTATTATGTATTTGATATTTGATAGTATTACATGGAAGCCTATACCCTTTATAAAAATTAATTGAACAAAAGTGCTCCATTTTAATGCTTAATGCTTCTTATCTAAAAAAATGGGTACTCAAGAAAGTAATATTGATAAATTGATCTTGACAAGAACACTTAATTAACCCTTTTTAAGTTTTATTATTACATATAATTAGATGACTTAACAAGTGTTCATTTTGAGGATTAGATAATTAAGGACGGTTGGTTGATAATCAACATATATAATATAAATTCAATCCATTTTGGGAAGAGGACAAACATTAATTATGGTCTGGTCTTCTCATGTATAATATAAATTGTGATGAATGGATTAAAGTAAAATAAATATTTAAATAGTGAATGAATAAAACTAAGAACTAGACGGTGGACTTTTTAGCAGTACCATATAGGAAAGCAATTTTTAATGCTTTATCTGGAAGTACCACTAGGCTAACCTTATACATATCTACACCACAACAACTCTAATACCGACTCGATCACGTTTTAAAGTAACTTTATGATTATTTTTATATCAAAGTCAGAATAAAAATTAACTAATAAACCTTGGGACATAATTAGGAACTAATAACATAATTAAGGCTAGTGTTGATCGCGTAAAAACCATTTGTTAAACAGATAGTGTTAGCATTAACATATTTAATGTAATTGTTTCTCTTTGAGACAATGTCTACGCATTTCGTTCGGGTCGGAAATTTTGCTACCTTAGGACTGTTATAGTTAGGTACGCTATGGAATTTTGGTCGCTGGCTCCCCTGTCATCAATTCATCTTTCGGCACTGAGTGCCTAAGACTTCAACCCTCATACATGATTTAAAGAGAATTCTTTAGAGTTGAAATACGCTCAATATTATAGCTACAATAATGTTGTAAATTGTTGAACATGCAGAATAAGTTATAGTAGTTTCTTGGTATTTTCTAAAATCATTTGTGTTTAGATGGTGGAGATCCGTGTGGATCAACTTGAGATTGACCGCATGACATATTAAACCCCCCCAAAAAAAAAAAAAAAAAAAAAAAAAAAGTAACATGCAGAGGTGAAAAAAAAATCCTGCGGCTCGACATGGTTAAAATTTAATTTGGTCAAGACTAGTCAGATTTGACCCGAAGTCACCTTTAAAGAGATCATTGTTTCTGTAAATAAACACAGTTAGATGGGATGAATAGGTGTAACTACTTAAATCTGATTTACAATGGTCAATTTTTAAAGTTTATTGATGTAGATTATAATCAGACAAGCTTAAAGTTTACTGATGCAGACTATAATCAGACAGGTTAACCTTGTCTGTAATTATTATCTGTCTGTTTTAGTGTATTTTCAAGAACGAACTAAAACTGAATAGACAGAATATTAAAGCAGATAAAGAAAGGAATAGAACATTAAATCACGCCAAGATTTTTACATGATTCAACTCCTATCCTTTAATCTATTGGTCTAATCTACGTCCAATACCAAAACTTATTGGAGATCAAAGAATTTCAATTCTGATTTGGACACTATTGCCCCATTTACACCTTTGCCACCACCGAGACATTTGAAACTTTCTTTGAACAGATTCCATTAACTATTGTGAGACATTTGAAACTTTCTTTTAACAGATTCTATCAACTATTGGATCAATTAAGCCTAACAGTGCTTGACTTCATAATACAAAGAATTTTGAATAAAATGAACTCTTTAATTTTCAGCCAAAAGATTTAATAATCAATACAATGAATAGCTGAAAATAATTTTGATAGGCTCTTGATAATCTCTGTAATTTAACTGATATAAGCTTCTAGTGTCCTGTACCTCTTCAATAGCCGAGCATGAAGAATATATAGAGCATAGAGAGTAACGACTATAAAATATTTCCAAATTAAAGCAGCAAGAAATATAAGATATGTTATTCAAAAAGATATTCAAAGAAGAGACCTATTCTTAATTAAACAACCTTAATCAGTTAAATGGGTTCCCAACTCATACTTAAATCCAAAATCAGTTTGCATAGATAAACCAAATGCCTTAATATACTCTAATCCAATAACTGTTTTAACATTAATGTAATATCAACTTGATTAATATAATATCAACCAAAATATAGTTCATTAATTTCATGCATAAAATATTATATACTAAACTGGTTATAAATTATTTTTAATAAATCATTTCAAAATCAATTTAAGCCCATTTAATAACATATATTCTTTAGCATATTGTTATCATTAAAATTATAAAATATAAAATCAACAGACACAACAATTAATTCTTTCATGCAAAACAACACAATATCATAATTATTATTAATTGAAGTATCAATGTACCATCCTACATAAGATTATTTGGATTTAAAATCTTCGCATTAGCATTAATAAATAACTAATTAATATCTGCACTTAAGTAATGCCTAAATATAAGGTGCTTACTAAAATTTTAAACACTATCTACAATATTGTTCATTCATTTAAAATTTTGAAAAAACAAATAATTGCAAGAGAACAATCTATAGGTGACTATCTTTGAACTAGTTTTTTTTTTTTTTTTTTGAAAAGGTAATATTTCATTAACATAGATTAGAGGCCAACACATCAACAAGAAAAGAGCATGCGCTATCTAATTTGAACTAGTTAATTTATTTAATATTAAAAGTTAGTTGATTAAATATTAATAATAATTAATTAATTTCTTGCAAGTACTAATATTTAATATTAAAATTTTATTAATATTTCTTACTACTTTTAAAATTAAATATTAAGGGAGTATTATTTTTATATACATTTTAATATTCTTTCTCACATAAAAGTGTGATCCATTTTACGTATGCTTCATACACGTTGAGAAAATTGTTAAAACTTCTCTTTAAAATCAGCTGCAAAATTTTTAATAAAAGAACGTGGATCACAATTCTTTCAATTAAAAGCATGAAAATGTGAATGGATGATATCATCTTTTGTTATTATATTAATATTTAATAATAAAGTTTGCATTCTTTGTATTACGGAATTGAATAAAGAAGAGTCTGATTTACTAATTATTTATATTTACGTCGGCAATAAAATAAAATGCAACAATTCCTCAATTTTACTGTATATTTAATAATTATGTTAAACTAATTAAAGAGACAATAAATTTAGGGGTCAATATAATACCTAAATAAATACTTAAAATTTATAAGTTTTGCAAATTAGACTTTTTATTATTATTATTATTGGGATGTGATTATTTGGGTTTAGCCATGGTGCAACTCAGTCTATTTAATGGTCCGGATCTGGTGATGGCACATATGTATTTATTGTGACAGTGGAGAGTCCTTATTAAAATAGGATTGTGTTTTCTTATTTGGTGGGATAAGGAGGTTTAATTAGGACTCCTACTCTTAATTGAATTCAGAGTAGTTATAAGGTGATTCTACAAAAGGAGTCCTTCTCCTAGTTGGATGCGGATAGAGGTGACTTCTATATATACGGCTACAAGTTAGGATTTGGAGACAACACACAAGAGATACAACACAAATACACAACTTATACTCTCCATATTATCAACTTGTACTCCCTCCATATACACATCTTGTACTCCCAATATTATTATAGTGGATTACTCTCTCTCTCCGTGTTTTTTTTTTCAATTGGGTTTTCACGTAAATTCTTGTGTTCATATTTATATCTCTTTATTTATGTTTGTATGAATGTATTTTGTGAGTTTGATATAATCAACTGCTCCATCAACCGTTAGCACGATTTTGGCCTGCTATTTTGGTGATTTCGTCAGGCGTACAAAATTTGGCATTAACATTGGCGCCGTCTGTGGGAAACAAGACACTTGTTCTAGTGTCGATTTAAAATCACCGATTCACCGAAGAAGATAAGTGATTTTTTTTTATTTACGAAATAAATATTATATATATATATATACCCGACAAATTTATGATTTTTCAATCGATTATTATATCTGAGATCCGCTTTCAGTCTCAACTCATGAAAAAGAATAGTAGTGGAATATATGACTTTTTGTCAATTATTATACATGTGGAGTAATGATAATGCTACAATTTAGCATAAACAAATTAATTAATATGATGAATACCAATTTGTATAGAATGTGCTTCATCATTAACATGATTAATATTATAAAACTCATGCCTTGTATGCTTATTAATGCCTATGGTTGCTTTGTGTGCTCGGGCTTAGGGTAAAGCAAATGTACTTGCTTTTAAATAAAAGTAATGATAAACAACTGTGCATGATGTTAGGTCTAAAGTCTTTGACTTAGCCAGAATTAAGAAGTGAACAACAGAAAAGTGGAGTATTGCATGCCAGTGTGGAGACTGCAGTTGAAATTAGTCAGGCAAAGAACGTACTTTACTGAAAGCAAAGGTCTTAGAACTTGAGCAATCGAAGATTCTAAGCATTCTGAAAAAAGCCGAGATCTTACAAGAAGAAAAAGGGAAATTGAAACGGAGAAGATCTAGCCAAGACATGTTTTAAACCCTCGTGGCTCGTGTCATGTGACTCAAAGCACGTAGCTCGCAGCTAAAAACACGTGGCTCACGACTCAAAGCACGAAGCTCATGGCTCGAAGCACTTGGCTCGTTGCTCGTGGCTCGTGGCTCAAAGCACATGGCTCGTAGCTCAAAGCACGAAGCTCGTGGCTCGAAGCACTTGGCTCGTTGCTCGTGGTTCATAGCTCAAAGCACGTGGCTCGTGTCTCAAAGTACTTGGATCGTGGTTTGTGGCTCGTGGCACGTGGCACATGGGTCGTGGCTTGCGGATCTTTATGTATATCTTAGAAATGAATTGAGGAGTGGGGCGGAAATATTGAGAGTCACAAGTTTCTGTTTGGCGTATGGTGTGACAAAATTTGTATACTCACTTATTTTAAGTTCCTTATAAATAAGAGACTGGGGGGCAATGTTGGAATGCGATTATTTGAGTCTAGCTATGGTGCAACTCAGTCTATTTAATGGTCCGGATCTGGTGATGATCCATATGTATTTATTGTGACAGTGGAGAGTCCTTATTAAAATAGGATTGTGTTTCCTTATTTGGTGGGATAAGGAGGTTTAATTAGGACTCCTACTCTTAATTGGATTCAGTAGTTATAAGATAATTCTACAAAAGGAGTCATTCTCCTAGTTGGATGCGGATGGAGGTGACTTCTATATATACGGCTACAAGCTAGGATTTGGAGACAACACACAAGAGATACAACACAAATACACAACTTATACTCTCCATATTATCAACTTGTACTCCCTCCATATACACATCTTGTACTCCCAATATTATTATAGTGGATTACTCTCTCTCTCCGTGATTTTTTCTCAATTGGGTTTCCACGTAAATTCTTGTGTTTATATTTATATCTCTTTATTTATGTTTGTGTGAATGTATTTTGTAAGTTTGATATAATCAACTCGCTTTCATCAATCAGATTAAGCGATTTTTTGACCTCTTTGCTTTGGTGATCACACCAGTGATCAAAATTTTATGTGGTATAATTAACTTAATGGTTGATAGTACTACAATGTACTATTTTCGTTCAAAGTTACAAATTTAAATGTTTTTTAATTTTTTTTTGAAATAAATAAACAAAAATATTTTTTAAACTATTTATATTATAAGGGAGAGTAGGGTCTTTTGGTCTCTCTCTTTGTGTCTTCACATTATATATAATCTCAATTATATATCCTCCTTTTTAACCTTTTTATTTATTAATTTTAAGGTTATTAAAAATTTTAATTTCACAGTTATTAACGTAATTTAAGACTGTTATGTAATTGCCGATTTAGTCTTTTGATCAATTATCTATATATTCACCTCCTTATTATTATTATTAGTCTTTTGGTCAATTATCTATATATTCACCTCCTTAATTTTGTCTTCATTACTCTCACTTTCTACTTTCATTTATCCAATTATCTATCTCTCTCTCTTCAATATATATTAGTCCAAATTTCTTCCTCCTTTACAAACAAATAACTAACTAACTATAAATACATACGAATGCATATATGTAACATGATTCATTTGCATGCTTAAGCCAATGCAAGAAGTTTTAAACTTGAAATCAAGTTCTTAATTAGGTGGTGTTTGTGGCCTTTCAGTGACTCGAAAGAATATATAGGAATTTCCAAAATGACATGCATGCGGCCAAATTTCATGAACTTATTAACACATCAGCAACCATATATCCATAAGGCCAAATTTCATGACTAGGAAAGAGAAAAGAAATCCTACACATTGTTTTTGGACAATGAGGTATGATTATATATATATATATATATATATGTGGGCTCAAATATAAAATTAAGGTTCACATAACCTAATTGAATTAAATACGTAATTAGGGTTCCACGACCTCATTAAATGTGCAAATTAGGGCTCGCATAACCTAATGGAATGAAGACGAAAAAAGTCAAAAATAAATGCGCTAGACCCGGGAGAAGCCTCCACGTGTCCCGAGGCAGAAGACTCGTGGAGGCGGCTCGTTTTGAAAATTGATTGAAGGATTGGATTGGTGGTTAGAAAGACAGGGCAATATGGGCATTATTCTAATATTGACTAATGGGTATTTCTGGAATTTCCCTTAAATCATGTGCCTTGCACATGATTACTTTCCAGAAAATCCTATAAGTACCCCTTCCATTCCATTGAGAAGGGGACCTCTCTTCAGACTCAGGACTTGGACTCTTGGAAGATCAAAGGATTCTTTTGGTGACTTAAGGCTTGGATATTCTACCTAAAAGTACTAAAAAGGGTTTGGACATCCTCTCAACTCGAAGGACTCAAGAAGGCTCTTGGAATCCCTGCTACCCCAACACGGTTCCCGGATTCTAGGAGTTCTGCCACGCGTCGTTGGAGTAATTGCCCATCTGTCGTTCTCCCCTCTTCAATCAACCAATCAATTCCGCGCTCTTCGTGGATTTCTCTCCTCCTCAGCCAACACGAAATGTAAGACCCCGAAATTTTTAAATAAAAAGGAATTTCCTTTATTTATTATTTTGAAATAGTAAGGGTTGATTTGATTAATGTGGATAGTTAAGGGTTAAATACACAAATATTTCAAAATAAGCAAGTGGTTATAAAATATTCATTACTTTGTTGGGGAATATTATTTGGTCGTGGAATATTCAAATCGCTTGTCGGGAATATTCGTGCGACGGTAGCGACCATGTGTGGGCCCCATAATGGAAAGCGATTGGATGAAGAAAACGACAAATATAAGTTGTTTTTAAATAACTTGGCGTAGTTGTTACCAAGTCTTGTTGGAATACCCGGTGGTTAAAACACACTAATCTGCGTTGTTGAACAAGAAGATACCTGCAGTATTGCACCAATTATTGATTCTTACGTGAAGGGCACTACTCAATAATGGTTACGATAATTACCGCTCGATATTTATTGAGTTAATAATTCTTTGCGTTGATATTTTATATTCTTTTGTTGTTTCAATAATTGTCATTACGGTATTTTTCATTATCGAAGCAATAATTCATATTATCTGAATAATATTATTAGATAACATTATTGGCAATGTCTAGAAAGTTCATCTAAGGAGAGGTTTGGTCACCTAATTGCGCTTGCCAAGAAGAAGAAATTCTTATTGAAAGCCCTCTTCTGAACCGCCTGCAGTTGTCACATATTGTGATTCTCGTAATATTATTTGTGAATAATTAATTATTGATTTATATGATGAGGAAAATATTGATTTTATGTGGATATAGATGGAGAAAATTTTAAAATGACAATTGTTGAAAATTAATATTTTATCTTTTTCTGATAAAATAATTCATTTAAATATATTATTTTAATAATATATTAACGGTGATATTTTTACAACGAATGTGGGATATATGAGTATACGAGGAGGAAGAGTATTTTTGTTGCAATAAATATTTAAAACATGTTAAACATGTCGGTGGACCCCATTTATTATTTGAAATTTGATTGTAACAGTAAAATCGCCTGGCTTATGGATTTCGGTCAATTTCTATTTGGAATTTAGAAAAACTTTCTTCTGCAAAGTTGTAGAGAATTGAAATTCCTATAAAAACTCAAGAGATTCGAATTTTCTGATGAAAGGGCTATTTATTATGAATTATTGAAGTTCAAGTTCAAAATAATTGATTTTGGGAGTTTAAAATATTTTTTGTAAGAAAAACGTTTTTTGTTGTAATTGAGTGGCTCACATGTGTTATAAATGATCTGAAATCAGATTTCTAAGGTGGGCTTGAATATTTTTAAGAAATATTATTATTTTATTAAATTTTCTGCTTTGGTGTTCTAAAGCGTTTTCCTATAAATAGGGTCTTGGGTTAGAATTGAAAATCACACCGTAAATCAAGTTTCTCTCTCTATATTATCGAGTATTCTTGTGAGTATTTTGAGTATACTTTGAGTATTGCTAGATTTGCAAGTTCCCTTCAAAGACTATACCCTTAGATTCTAGCTTGAAATCTTGATCTTTCGAGGTAAGGATATTATTTTTTTTGTAATGATATTATTTCTTCAATATCATTATAATTGAAATGTTGATATGAAGTTTTTATCAAATTTGGAACTTTTTCATGTCGGGGTTACTTATTCATGGGTTACTATTCATGAGTTACTATTCACGAAGTTACTTATTCAAGAGTTACTATTCACGAAGTTACTATTCACGAGTACTATTCATGAAGCGTGAAGATGTTTTTGTGGAATTTCTATCTTTTGGTGTTTGGAGTTACTATTCACGATACTCAGACTATTCACGATACTGATTATTCAATCAAAAATAAAATTTCTTCTTTTCTTCCAAAACATCTATTCGGATACTAACTCTGATTGTATCCATGTTTTTGATCATTCTTGAATTTTACACCACTATGATTATTTTTGAGGTATTTTTGGACGTGGATAAAACCAAGTACTAATCCTTAATCCTTAATCCTTGTCATTTTGTTTCACTTTGGATTCGTTTCTTTAAAAAATATTTTCATCATCCTCGATCTTAAATGATGATATTATGGAATATCTTTTGGCAGAGTAGTGCAAAGATGAATGATTTCTTAAGAATATCTTTGGCCAGTAGTGCAAAGATGAATGATTTCTGAAGAATATCTTTGGCCAGAGTCTGCAAAGATGAAACAGTGTTTAAATGAACATGACTAATCATGAATATCTTTTGGCACATAGTCAAGATGAATATTTGATTCCGGATGTATATTGATTGATGTTACGAGGATAAAAGATAGACGATGAACTTTTAAATTCATACATGTAGAAGATAGTAGTTTGCATTCTCTACTTAACTCTTCTAATGAATTATTATTTCATTGCGAATATTGATTTAAAATTTGTTGTCTATCAGATTCTATTATATTTTTCCTCATTTGAAGACTAACGATAATTTGTTGTATATTATCTTAGTCATAATATTCTTTATCGAAATTAGTTGAGCTCACCCTTTCCTTTTTGTTCCATTTTTCTCGGGAGGCGAGAATATAAGAAGAGTACGAAGTCGGGGTATGGTATGAAGGTTTTAGAAAGGATTGTTTAGTAGTCCTCACCATTTTGTAAAATAATGTATCAATAAATGTGATGAGGATTTATTTGAGTATAGATATTGTCTAGAAGATAATATTTGTATTCAAACTCACAGCTTTCTTGTTGTAATAATAAAGTTGTAGTTGTTTCGTACTACGATTGACAACTCAGAATAGGTGATGTATACCTATTTTGGGGGCGTCACACGAAACTCTAACCCTAACAAGACACGATTTCCTTGCCCACAATATATATATATATATATATATATATATATATATATTACCACATCTACAATTAAATACATTGGCAAAAAAAATAATCATATTTATTCTTATTTTTGTTTTTTATTTTCCAATACTAATGAAAACGCAAGAACAAAAGGCCGCACGCACGCAAGCCATATCAAAAAAAAGAAAAACACCTTTAGAATCCATATATATTTTTTAAAAAAAGTTACCACACATTTAAATCTTGAATTTTTCTTGGCACCTCAATATTTACCACCTTAATCACATCAAAGTGGAAACTCGATCGGCTTGTCTTTTTTGGACACTCTTCACTAAAAAATAATGATGAAAATTTCGATAGATATGGAGCTCTATATAAATTAGCCCAAACATCCTAGTTCAAAATCCCTCTACATGCACCACACTAAGTTACAGAACAGTACATAACTTATATACGATAGAAATGGCTGCTGGCCTGATATTTTGGTTCTGCCTTGTCCTACTCTGATCAAACTCGTGCCCTCGATCCATTTCCAAGTTCTAAAAAGAAACAGCCATTGATCAAAATTGCTCAATAAATTCTAAGGGCAAGTACGCGAAATCAAGAACTCAAAAATCGAAGCCCTTACATATAAACATATATATATATATATATATATATATATATATATATATATATATATATATATAAAGTAGTTTATTTTATGAGAAATGACTCATTTCATAGAAAATATTTTAAATATGGATCATGAAATAGAGACTCTCCAATTAATTTAAAATGAAAAGGATCCTAATTTTTTATCTTCAAAATAAACCGCAAAAGAATATTTTTTTATATTATAAAATAACTTTTATCACAATTCTTTCTAGTTGTAAGGCAGCATGTAAATGTAAATGAAGGATATCATCTTTTGTTAATTCATAAAGTTAATTCTCTAAATTCTGGTAAAATTCCTCCATTTAAGAAGACTAGAGCTTAATTTACCTCACAGATGCAAATATGCTTAATAAAAAAAATAAAAAAATATCATGACGTCGTTGGATTAATGCAACTAACATGAACCTCTAAACGATGAGATCGATGAATTAGTATCGGATATTTTTTTAATTCTCTCATATCCATGTATACGACAATACTTTTAAAAAAACTTAAAGAATCTTCTGGTCCTAATATTAATCGTTAATATATCCGTACATAACAAAAAAAACATATAACATTCAATAGCAACTGCATCTTCACCTAATGAGATCTTGGTTATCATGAATTAAGAAGAACAAGAAGAAATAAAGTTAAGAAACTTTATTTGATTTTCATGATGCCAAATTCAATTCCCTAAATTTACATTAATTTTAGACATCAATATATATCGTCCAACAAGAGCTGAAAGTACTCTTCACCCCCAAAGGCCAAAAAGTTTGTATGTTGATGCTCATTTGTTGTTCTGCTTTTAGCTAGCTAGCTCTTGGTATCACTAGAAGAACAAACAATATTAAACAAGTTTGTCGTATTGTTCTTGAATAGAATATAGAAATATAGAGAGATAAAATTAATCTTATATTATGTTTTTTTATTTATGTTTACAGCAGAGATGTCCTCTTTATATATACATATATGATAACAACTAAAGATAAAATTAAAGAGTCAGATATTCTAAAATGGCGTGAATCAAGGAGTCAAATATTCTCAGAAGATGATTGTGGAAATTCAAAAACAATATCTAATCTAATTGCTAATTATTAGCTAAAGTTGATATCCCCCGCAAGCCAAAGGGTATTCTGGAAGACACTTTGAGCTTGTTCCGGTTGTACAAAAAATGGTTGGTTGGTAGTGGTTTGGTGAGAGCGTCAGCAACATTATCTTGAGAGAAAATAAACTGAATAGAGACCTGTTTGTTCGCAACCATTTCACGAACAAAGTGGTAATCGATCTTAATGTGTTTCGTACGGGCATGGAAGACATAATTGGAAGCAAGGTAAGAGGCACCAATGTTATCACACCACAACACAGACAAGTGATGAAGGGCGGCCACAACCTGACTCGTGAAGCGGGGAACAAAACCATTTTAGGTCTGCAATTTCAAGAATGAATGACTTTATACTCAGACTCTATAGAAGAACGTGCAATTGTGCGTTGTTTTCGAGAAACTCAGGAAATTAAGTTGCTACCCAAGAAGATTGCATTTTTGGTAGTGGATTTTCGATCATCTATGTTGCCAACCCAGTCCGCAACTGTAAAGGCATGTAGAGTGTGAGAAGCCTTAGCTGAGAAAAATAAACCATGGGACAAAGTGCCTTATAAGTAACACAGAATCCGTTTTACTGCAGCCCAGTGGAGAACAGTGGGTTTATGCATAAACTAACAAACTTTGTTTACAGCGAAGGAGATATCCGGCCGAGTGAGGCTGAGATATTGAAGTGAGCCAACAATTTGATAATATAGAGTAGAATTGTCAAACAAAGTGCCTGAAGTGGTGGATAATTTATCTGATGGAGACATAGGAGTTAGTTGAGGTTTACAGTGTGACATAGATGCACGAAGTAGAATATTTTGTATATATTTTTTCTGAGAAAGAAGAAGACCAGCCTCATTTCGTACAATTTCGACACCCAAAAAATAGTGTAAAGACCCTAAGTCTTTGAGAGAGAACTCAGCACCAAGAGTAATCAACATATTAGAAAGAGATTGTTTTGAATTACCTGTGATTAAAATATCATCAACATATACAAGGACAAATAAATGAGTGTTAGAATCAATATAAATGAATAAAGAAGTATCATTTTGAGATTTTTGAAAATTATGAGTCAGAAGAAATTAAGGAGGATAGACGTGAAAACCAGGCCCTGGGTGCCTGTTTTAACCCATATAGGGACCACTGCAGTTTACACACATAATCTGGATGTTTGGCATCAATAAAACCTTGCGGTTGCTGCATATAGACAGGCTCTGTTAAAAAAAACGATTGAGAAAAGCATTGTTCACATCAAGTTGTTGAATCGAATGGGCCACTGATTGGTAACTGTCAAGGATAGAATTAAACGAATGGTCATCGGTTTAATAACCGGACTGAAAGTTTCAAAATAGTTTATCCCAGGTTGCTAATGAAAGCCTTTGGCAATAAGACGTGCTTTGTATCGGGCAAGAGATGTAAGACCCCAATTTTTATGAATAAAGATGAATTTTTTATAAATATCATTTTTGAATATTATGGAGTGAATTTGATATAATGTTATAGTTGTGAGATATATATAAAATTTTCAAAATACGCAAGTGGTTATAAAATACTCATTTCTGTTGGGGAATATTCATTTGGTCGTGGAATATTCTTGTTGTCGGGGAATATTCGTACGACGGCGCAACCATTTGTGGGCCCCTAACAGAATAACTGTCGGATGAAGAAAATGACAAGTTTTAGTTTTATAAATAACGGCGTAGTAGTTATCGTTAACACTGTTGGATACCTGGTGGTTAAAATACAATAATACGCATTGTTGTTCGATGAGATGATACCAGTATTACATAAAGATTTTTGAATTATTGATTCTTACGTAAGAAGGCACTACTCAATAATTGTTACAATAATTACTGTTCAATATTTTATTTTATTGATTCAATAATTGTTGCGTTGATATTTTATATTATTGTTGTTTCAATAATTGTCCTTTTCAAGATTTTTCCATTATCAAATCAATAATTCATATTATTTGAATAATATTATTAGATAGCATTATTGGCAATGTCTAGAAAGTTCTGTCAAGGAGAGGTTTGGTCACCTAATTGCACGCCAGTAAGGAGAAATCCTTATCGAAAAGCCCCCTCTTTCCTGGGAACAGCATGGTTGTCATTATTATGATTCTGCAATATTATTTATGAATAATTAATTATTGATTTATATGATAAGGAAATATTTATTTTATGTAGACATAAATGATGAATAGCAAAATATTTATTTTATGTGGTTATAAATGAAGGAATTAATGTTGAGGTGTTTTGTCGGAATGAAGGTATTAAAAATCAAATTAGTGTTCTTAAAGCTCTATTGCGTGAGTTATAATTTTGATCCGACTGTTGGATCGTTGTGATTTTTGGATATGTTATACATATATAAGTTGAGTATATGTCCACAAATTTTGAATCGTTAAAAATTAGCGTATGATTTGTTATGAATTTTAAGAGGTGTTGAAAATCATCCGTTTGTGGATTTCGGATATTTTTTGTTTGGAATTTAGAAAAACTTAAAGCTATAAAGTTGTAGATAATTCGATTTCGTGTGGAATGGACATAAAATTCGTATTTTTCTGATAAAAGGGTTATTTATTATGAATTACTGAAGTTTCAAAAAATAAAATGATTTTTATTAAAATTGGTTGGGACCCACTTTTGGTTGGTGTGGAAAACTGATTTTGGTGGGCCCCACTGGTGGTGGCTGAATTTTGGGTCAAAAATGTATGCGTAGAAATTTTTTTTTTTTAAAAATTATTATTTTATTATTTAGTCTCCTATGGCGTTCTAGCATTTTCCTATAAATAGGTGCTTAAGTTAGAATTGAAAATCACACCAGAATCAGAGAATTCTTCTTCTATAATATTGAGCGTATTTCTTTAGAGTTTTAGAAAGCTTTGAACGTAGAAAATAGTGAAAGTTTTCTTCAAGAATATCCCCGCTATACCAGTTGGAATACTCTTCTTTTCAAGGTAAGGGATGTTATTTTTGTTCAATATTCGCTTGAAATAATATTTTCTTCCATACTCTATAGTATGTAAGTAATTTTATTTCGTTTCAAATTTCAAATTCTATACTCGTTTTGTTAAAGTTTTGGCTTCTAAACTACATGAAATTAGTAGAATATCCTTGATATTTTCGCTTCATCCAGTATCTTTTCATGAAAATATTATTCTGAGCATTCTTGATAAGTTTTAACTTTTTCATGCTGGAGTACTATTCACGGGGTTACTATTACCGAAGTACTATTCACGGGGTACTATTCACTCGAGTACTATTCACCCGGGGTACTATTCATGATAAAAATTTGTTAGTTCCCAGTAGGCATAATATAGATCTAGAAGGGGGTGTTGAATAGATCCTTAGAATTTTAAAATACTTTTACTCTATTAAGTTGTATTGCTCATTAAGTAGCTCATGACAAACTTAAGAATCTTTTCAAGCACATCGGAATAAGTAAAAGATCCTCTTCATTGATATATTCATAATCACACATACATTGTTCGTAGAGTTACTTCAATAGTAAGCAGTTAAAACATACATAGCAGTTATAACAATTAATGTACATAATGTAAATGACATAAAGTAAAAGACACAAGGGGTTTTAAGTGGTTCAGAGACTCAAGCTCCTAATTCACTCTTCTACTTTCAACTAGTAGGATTTCCACTAAGGAAGGGCAGCACCCTGAATCACTAAGAAACCTTCAAGGCCAGCAGCCTTGGGACTTCAGTTCACTAAGAACTCTTCAAGGCCAGCAGCTTTGGAACTTCTCTAGTTCCCTAAGAACTCTTCAAGCCCAGCAGGCTTGGAACTTCATATAGTCCCTCCTGACAAGGACCCTCGAGCCCGGCTTCTTGTTGTTGTAGTTGTTGTTGGTCTTTGAAATGCTAAGATGTCATTAGGCTCTGAACATCTTTTGTACTTAGCAGCTTAGTGTGATCCTCTTTGCTTTCAGCTTCGAGTCCGGACCACATCTTCTTTGGTGTAGCTGATCTTTACTCTTTTCTGCTCATCTTCATCTGGTATCACACTACCAAAAATCTAGGCATCTGAGACGGACAAATTCCGTCTCAAATACAGCAAAATTCGTCTCAAAATCAATTTTGAGACGGCTTTTGAGACGGATGTTGGCCGTGTCAGTTGGTCACGTCACTAATTATGCTCGTCTCAAAATAAGAAATTAGATACGAAAAATTTTCGTCTCAAATTCGTCTCAAACCATCTGAGACGGACATAGTCCGACTCAAATCCGTCTCAGAGCTATCCCGTGGGGAGCTGAATTTTGAAACCGATTTTGTCGATTTCAGATTTGGCGCTTTATTTTAGTTCACGTAAGTTGGGACGAAAAAGGCTGTTTCAAATCCATCTCAAAATAGGCAACAACTATTTATTTTACACATATTTTGAGACGGATACCATCCGTCTCAATCCCGTTTCAACTTTGACGCCAATATCTTTTTAGCGCGTATATTTTGAGACAGGCTGCAACCGTCTCAAAATTCATGTCAACTTTGACGCCAACATCGCAAATACTTTGAGACAAAAAGAAGCCGTCTCAATTCCGTCTCAATATATTTATTAACAATAAATTATAAATATTTTCATAATTTAATTTCAAAATCTAAAAATAAATATGTTCAAAATAATAATGATAATTACTAAACTGTTATTTATAGACAATACTAGATAAGACATCTATTGATGAGTACTATTACAAATATCAACGTACTATAAGTCTCACCAAATACAACAAAAGTAACTTCTAAAAACTACTGCTTTAAAGCTCAAAAATATGCATAATCACACCATCATATCCCATCCTCGATGGTAAACAAAAGTAACTTCTAAAAAATACTACCTAAAAGATCAACATGCATATATAATCACGAGTCTCCATCCTCGTTAGTATCGCCTGAATCTTCATCATGCTCATCCTCGACATCAACATCCTACAAGTAGTAGTACATGAAATGTATGTCAAATATATGAAATGAATGCATGCATTCTAAACATAAGACTAAGAAAACTGATTACATACTATGGTCTATGAACAAACATAAGCAACTTGCAGATTGCACCTATTTTAAGCAATAATCTCAAAGACAAGTTTATACATAAGGTGCAAATAAAATAGTACTACACCAACGAAATGAGAAACCATATATGTAGGTAATAAAACCTAAAGCATGTAACACGTCGTCTTAGTGAGAGAAAAAAAATCAGTATAAAAAAGGGTATTGTGTGGTTCCCTATATATACAAATAACTAAAATTTGAACATATAGTTTTTATAAATACAATCATACATTATGACAATATGATGTCGATTACTTTTACACTACATTGAATGTTTTCAAATGCCCATTTACTTGGCAAATCGATGATCACTTAGCTACAAGTGTTGAATACGTTGAATACTTGGCGTAAAATACGTTGAATATATTGAGATGGAATGCGTAGATACTGAGAATGAAAGAAAAGATAGAATCTTCGCTCACCTCTATGAATACATGGTGTCAAGTGTGTCAAGAAATGCAGCAAGTATCTTCTTTTCATTAATCTAAAGCACTAGAAATTTTTCAGAGCATTGAGCTTACCAAGGACTAAATCTTTGGTATGTGGTATTCAATTCCAAATTGAGTCAGTATATATTACTTTCATATGAGATTTTGCTAGATGTACAATTGATTTCCATTCCAATTTTACAGTAAATCAATGTTTGAAATGTCTTTTTGTATGATTCACAAAGAAAAAGAAGAGTTCTGCCTGATGGGACTTCCATGTATAAGATTTATCCATAAAAAAATGATTGAAATCGACATGCTCTTCAAATTTGTAAATACGCTCACAGGGATGATAATTTCTAGCAAACTCAATCCAAAATTCATGTATGGACACAAATAAACTGCCCCCCCTCAAAAACAAAATAAAATGATAACAATAAAAAAATAAACTCAAACCTCCCTCGCACCCCCAGAAGAAGAATCCATTTTGTTCTGTGGATTTAGGAGTCCACAGCATACAATGCTTTATAACTTCTTCCTTCCACATTACCAACTAATTAAGATTTCATTAACTGCATGGGTGTATTTAGGAGGTTTTAAATTCATCACCATAATTTTATCTACAAGTTATAGGATCTTTCCAAAACTGCTATGCTAGTTTGTTATTGCTAGCTGCTACTGCCAAAAAGACAGCAGCTCCTGTTTCTTAACTCTAGCTATTACTCTATTGTGTTTCCCTTTTAATAGAGTAAGTGTATCTAGTAGTTCTTTTAATATACCACAGTTCCCCAACCTCTCCTTATGCTAACAGTCATATATGTATTTGACTTTATGGAATTCAGTTAGTTTATTGAGGATTTGGTTGGACTCAGTTCCAACTGAGTTTAACAAGTGTTATCTTGCATTAGCAATTACTAAAATTAAAACTAATTGCAAAACAACTAGTCACACACATTATATCATTTTATCCTACTAATTGTAGTCAAAAGGAAGCAAACCCGATTGCTAAAATGGTCCAAAGAATTATATCTTGATGTTACGTATTAGTCTTTGAAAGACAACGATTCTTGTTTGTTATTGTCCACTACAGCGACCCCTATTGCTTATCATATGCTTTGTCCAACCTCTCATGCATATATCATTAAGTTGTTGTAGAGTGTTCAGATACATTATTAGAATGATTTGATAAACATAATTAGGTTGATCATAAAGCCAAGGAAAACCATTTGATCACTCTTAAAGCTAATCAGAAAACCAAAAAGAGACAAGTCCCAAAAAAAATTTATGCTGCTGCTTTGCCATTAAAGCGAAATACCCCCCCTATCCTATTTTATAAAAGAGAGTAGTCCAAAAGTTATAAGACTTTTGAACAAAAGCTTGGTTTTTATACTGAATTCAGATAGATTATGTCTACACATACATACAAGTATGTTTAGAATTTATAACACCATCATCGATTTGTCTTAATAGACGCCCAAAAAGGTTTGACATTCTAATTTTACTAATTCTTCATTTTAACTTGAGATCTGAATTTTATTTCATTTTAAGAGGCTTAACTTGCTAATTATCAATACATGTAATACATGAGTAAGTTTCTAGCCTTGTTTGTGCCTACTACTTGACTTTTAATTAAAAAGCGGTCCACTTGGGACTTTCGTTGAGCAATTGGTGTGCACAAATCCATAATCACTTTGGTGTCATGGTTATTTGCTTGCTCTATAACTACATTAGATCACCTTATAACACCACAACCAACCTATCTCCTTGTACTAAGCCAAGCATTCACAAAACTTAACAAGAGTTGGCAAGGCATACCATCATAATAATGTGATATATAGCACAACAAATACTTATAGCGATAGCATGGCTAAAAATAGAAAATGACCTTCAAATTCTTAACACAAGTGCTATTACATAATGTACTTGCAATATACTATACGTTCATGATAAAAAAACTGGAATACCAAGATATTTTATTTTCATGTGTTTGAAATATCTTTTCCTAAGGTTCAGAAACCATATCACTCCTATTAATAGCATTCAACGAAATGAGAAACCATATATATGCCTAGACTTGCACTGAATTCTAAATTATTGAAGAATGAAGACAATACTAGAATACTGGGCAAGAAAAAACACTTACATCGCTATAACCGACTTCACAGAAAATACTCTTAATTCTTGTTTTAAAGCAAAAGACGAGATTAGGAGTTTAAGGATATTAGGTCTAAAAAATGAAGAAGAACAAGGAAAGAAAGATTACCGTCGGGAGGGATGACCACGCTGCTAAGGTGGTGCGTGATTGTTTTCGTCTTCGACCAGTAGTTGCCCAATCCACAAGTATGGTATATATGCTTTGCTTTTCTCCAATCCACAAGTATGGTATATACAAGCATATTTTTTAAAGGTAGGGAAGTAGAGGAATAGGTCTGAGTCCTTACAAGTTGTAAACCAAACAAACAAGTTTAAATTAATTTGACGCAATCCTGAAATAAATTGAAAGTAAAAGCATACAAAATCTACTTTTCTAGTTTCATATTCTTATATCAGAAAGAGGCTATAAGAAAAAAGAACCTAAATGCATGAAGATTCAAATTGAATAGAATAAGTACTGTTCAAACATAAAATAGAACTGAAACATCAAGATCCAAGAAATGACAGAGTACCAAATTTCTGCTCCAAATGTTTCATCTTCTGGCTTTGCTTTGTTTTAAAAGCCATCGACTCTTCCATCTCCTTAATCAATCATCTGAGTACGAAAAAAAAGAAGAAAAAGAAAGAGAGAGAGAAATTTGCGTGAGATTTAGGTAAGACATAACAAAAATACTCATTATAGGAGATCATAGTCACCGATAACGGATAACTAAAAACATCAAGTACTTGAGCTATGACATGAAGGATAATCGGATGAGGTAAGAGGTAATACTTCAAGCTTCTCCACTGATATTGTCTCTCTCTCCGGAATACCTTTCTGCTCCAAGTTCACATCATTTACAACAGCAGTATCTTCAACACGTCCCATCAAAGATAAGTCTAAATTCTCGCGGTTTAGACCCATTTCTTTTAGTTTCATGTATATAAGGTTCTTCTCATCTTCCTCCATAACTCTCTTATCTAAGTAGGTTTCTGATAACTGGTTATTGCCACTAAAACATGTCGTAATATCTGAAGTATCCAAATTTCCATTTGATTTATAGGAATGAGCAAAATCAACATTTGAAACTGGAGGGTTAAAACCTTCATTTTCCTCTCCCCTCTGAGGTGAGAGTACAGATTGGAACAGAGTTCTCCATTTTGTTGTTTTCTGTGGTGCAGAGGTACTTGGAGCAACTGCTAGAGATGATAGTAAAGACATAAAATTGTTTGTTTGAGGATGTTCAAGTTCAAACCAGAAATGGTTTAGACTGTAGTAGTTGTCTATGATTATTGGCTTAAACTGATATTCACGAAGTGCTTGCACTTTCTGACGCTTTACGGATCTGAACCTTCGGTATAAACAGCTAGGTGTAAGTACCAGAGACTAACGTAGTAAGCTAGCCACCAGAACTCAATGAGAACTTCATAGAGCAAAAGCTTCATAAAATACCCGAAGCGAGGATATGATGTTCTTTCCGACCCATCTGTAGTCCATCCATATGGATTGATGTTCATTTGCCCAGAACTAGCAGACTTCAAAAATTCCATGAAGTTTTATCATCGGCTGTAGTTGAACAAAACAACGATAAACCAGGATCGATATTCTTTACAAAGCGAAAAGTCTGTCGGTTGGTAAGCTGTTAAAAGTTGGAGAAAGTTTAATGAATTCTCGGGGCTAAAAGAATTCAATGAAGAAGAAGAAAAAACAAAATCATAATCTGCTTAACATAGAAATTAAAGCTCTAAGAGTATTGTGCAAAATTCATATTACAACTACTATCGAATATTGATATGCAAGTGGCGATATAAAAGTATTTGTTGCCAATGAATTAAATGACCCGACCAAAGAGTTGTTTAAAAGACATTTTTTAGGTCTTTGTTATTGCAACCAAATATGGCACCACCAAGTCGACTCTTCCTCAAATCTCTAAAATGTCCAAAGGTTGGTTGCTTGGTTTGGAGAGAAAACTGCAATATCATTTAGAAGGAAGGTTTGTGTTCTCCTCCCCTTTATCCTGCAATTCAAAAAAGTAGAAGCTGTTTTATCCTGAACAATAATGGCATAAACATGCAAAAATATTACAAGGAACAAAAAAAATAAAAAGAGAGAAAGAAATGGTGAATAGAGTTGGTACTCGTAAGAGAAGAAAGGATCTGCAAAGGTCTCCAAGACATCTAACTATAGGCAACAGTAAAATTCTAGCATTTCAATAATTGAGATAAAATCGAATTCAAGCTACCGAAAGTTCCCCTAAGGCGGCTTGTTATTTGTTAAGCATTTATTATCACAAAAAATATCATGGGAAGGAATACTCACTAACAGAAAACCTCTGCTACCATGAATTTAACAAGTTTCAAATAGAAACACTTTTTAGAAACATTATACTAAATGCACTTTAAAAAGTCCCCGAACAACACACTCAAAAAAGGATTTTTACAACACAATTAGTGCTCCTTAACAAGACCCTTCACACACTGGTAAACATTTGACAATAAAATAAACAAGAATGAGACGATTATAAAATGACACTCGTAAGACGTCTAAATTGCATAAGTGATGCAAATTTATAGCTCAACTCAAACTTTTACCATGTCACAAATGTTTTGTCCAAGGCATGGGTATTTCAGGTATTTATACATGTATAAGTGTTTATTAGCCAACAAGTACCTCATTAAGGTAGGAACAAGTTAAAACAACTTCTCTGAGATCCCAAAATCGCAAAGAATAAGTCCACATTTATATAGATGTTTGTATGCATTTGTGTACATAAACTATACTGACACAAAAATGCCAATTCGACAAAATTACAATTGTAAACCAAATCATGGTTCGAACAGCATAAAGAGCATTACCCAAGATCAAATCATGAATAAAAATATTAAATGTGAAACTTGAGAAATAAAATTATAGTACATTTAGAGAAGTAAATAACGCAATGTGATTCTCATTTCCTAATTATAAATAGATGCAATTCGAGAGAACCCTAAAAAATACAAAACCTCTGCGGCTAAGAAAGCTAAACACATTGTTACCCAATAAAACAATTGATCCATGATCAATCCGAATGGAGCTAATGCAGATATAGTTATGCATAAATTTTTATTATGTGTGTGTGTAGAGAGAGAGAGGGGTTCCGATTACAAACCTGAGATTTGTGTCACTGAGCTTCTAGTAAAAGAACCGGCTGTGAAAGGTTGAATTGGGACTATTTAGACACTTTATATGTTAAGAAAACATTTTAGGCAAAGAACGCCTTGCACAGTGTAACGGTGACCACTTACAAGGTTACTTTTATATACACCACAAATGCATATGTTAGCAAAAGAAATGCTCCAGTCCACGACATAAAATAGTTTGGGTGGATGTTCATAAAAAGATCAGGACTAAAAACCTGTTTATATGCGAGCTCAATGTAATAACTTCACAGAAAATACTCTTAATTCTTGTTTTAAAGCAAAAGACGAGATTAGGGATTTAAGGATATTAGGTCTGAAAAATGAAGAAGAACAAGAAAAGAAAGATTACCGTCGGGAGGGATGACCACGCTGCTAAGGTGGTGCGTGATTGTTTTCGTCTTCGGCCAGTAGTCACCCGAGTTTTCCTTTAGCCCTAAACTAAGATCCACAAGAAAATCAGGAATTCATGGTTGCATTTGAGAAGAGATGGGCTTTGGGATGGAAATTGAGAAGCAAAATCGGGAGTTATGGTTGCAATTGAGAAGATAGATTTTGGGGATTTTTAATCTGATAGAAAGAACGAACACAATCCGTATTCTGGGATGGAACGATTTTGGGGATGGAATGTATTCTGGGTCTGGGGATGGAACGATCGATTAGTCTTATTTCTTTTCTTCTTTTTTTGTTGATATAGTTGGAGGAAATTTTTGGTGGGAAACTAAAATACTGAGACGGACTATATCCGTCTCGAATCCGTCTCTAATCATAAGGAGGGAATTGGAAACTAATATTTGGAGGGAAAATAAAAGTCAGAGACGGACATTTCGGTCTCTAATCCGTTTCAAACATAAATATTTAATTCTTTTTTTAATTATTAATCTGAGACGAGTACAGTTGGTCTCAAATCTGTTTCAAAAATGAGTTTATAATTTTCTAAAAAATACTTACTTTTTGAGACGGTTAAATCTGTCTTTAATCCCGTTTCTAAAATTTAAGACGATGCATGTGGTTTCAGAATCCGTCTCAGTTTTTTACTTCCAAATCATGTCGAGACATAGCAAAATTTTGGTTTCTAAGTCCGTCTCAAATTACTAGAATTAGAGACGGAACTTAGTCCGTCTCTAAAAATTGGTTTCAGTTGCCCAGTATTCTAGTAGTGTCAGCTGTGCACCATTCACCATCTGGGTTTGCTAAGTCTCTGGGGTTTTAAGTGGTTCAGAGAATCAAGCTCCTAATCCACTCTTCGCTTTCAACTAGCAGATTTCCACCAAGGAAAGGCACCACAATCACTAAGATTCCTTGAGGCCGCCAGACCTTGGGACTTGATTCACTAAGAACTCTTCAGGCCGCAAACCTTGGAACTTCTCTAGTTCCCTAGAACTCTTCAAGCCAAAGAGGCTTGGAACTTCATTTAGTCCTTCTTGACAAGGACCCTCAGTGCCACAGCTTCTTGTTATTGTAGTTGTTGTTGTTGGTGGTGCTGAGCTGCTAAGATGTCATTAGGCTCTGAACATCTTTTGTACTTAGCAGCTTAGTGTGATCCTCTTTGCTTTCAGATTCGAGTCCGGACTACATCTTCTTTGGTGCAGCTGATCTTCACTCTTTTCTGCTCATTTTCATCTGGTATCAGCTGTGCACCATTCACCATCTGGGTTTGCTAAGTCTCTGTGCTTTTAGTAGACTTTGTCTGGCACTTAGCAATCCCTGGACCCTTCTTGAATACTTTGCAGACATGGTTCTGCACTTGTTCATTTTCAGCTTTCGGTTCATGGTGATTTGTAGAGTGGCTCTCTTGATCTTCTTTGTACTTAGCCACTTTCCTGAATGCTATCTTCTTGGCCTTCTCGGCTCCCAACTTGGATGCCATCTTCAGTGGCATTCTCATCTTTGTTGAGTGAAGCTTCGATCTGTTTGATTCCTTCTTCAAAGCTGCTTCACTCCCACCTTGATAGTCTCACTGTCACTGAGATTTATTCTATTGATCTTTGGTGGAACTCGTAGAGTCAACAATAGCATTCACCAACTCAATGATTCTGCAACTACACAATCATCAGCAACTCTTGATCTTTGAAGCTCTATTGATTTATACTGCTTCCCAATCTTTCCGTAGGAAAGTAGCCATTGAAAGCTATTCAAATTTCTTCGCAAATCTCGAGTTATTTGGTGCAGACTGCAGATGTGACATGACATCTTTTTCTGACTTTCTGACACTGCAGTCTGCTGTTTCACCAACCTTGTCAGATATGTCACTTTAATGTCTTGGGCAAGTCGAAGACTTTATTTCCTTCTTCTGATTTCTCGATCAGAGGTTGTCCTTGTATCAATGCTCTCAATGAGCTCTTATCTAAATATTACCCTTCAGATTGAACCGTTGTCAATGCTTCAGTCTTCAGCTATTCGAACTCTACGATTCTGATGCTTTTCTTCATGGACTTGATCGTAGTGTCTTGTTGACTGGTAGAGACAACACTACGATCTTGAAGACTGTTGATTTGATCTTCAATGTAGAACACCTCTTCCTTCTCTTGTGCAGTGCTTCAACACTTACATTTTGCCTCGAAGACTTTCATATCTTTGATGGCTCGATTCCTTGCTCTGGCCTCTTCTGAATAATAAGACACTTCAGATTTGTGGCGTGTCCAGCTCGCTTTCTCCTTATGATCTCCGGTTCACTTATCATCAATGGACTGACCCAATGCTTAATCACTTTAGCCTTGTTCTTGGAAGTCATCCAAAGATCTCTGTATTTACTTCATCAGTTCTTTCTTTATTTGGCAAACACTACGATCCTGGTAACTTCCAAGATCGTTGTCTTCTGTCTGCTTGACAGCTACTGCACTTGCTGACTTTTCTTGGTCAGTTATAGAAGTCTTCTTCTGATCTCCTTGTGGAAGACTTCATCTCGAATGGCTTCACAACTCAATCTTGATGCTGATTGAGTTGGTGCTTAGATCTTCTGTTAGCTTGCATACCATTATTTGAGTGCTCTCTAGTTTCCTTCAGGTGGGACATATCTATGCAGTGCCAACCAGAGGCTTCATTCCTTTGGATATTCTGGGAGTGCTCATTCGTTGAGAATCGTATTTGCTCTAACGATTCTTCCTTGGCATTAATGAGCACATCCGCTTGAGGTCTTAGTTACGCACTCTACGATTCAAATTTTGGGTACAGCAGACACTCACGACTACGAGATCGAGATCTTAACACTTTACGATTTACATCGTTGTCATTGCTTGTCTGTCTTCATCCGATCTTGCTCGACTACGATCTCTGCCTCTAGTATGATTAGTAGACTCTACGACTCTGAGTGTAGTCTACGATTTTTGACTTAGCTTTGGCAGATACTCGGTAGGTTCATAGCGGTCGTCTCTCACGATTACGAACATGACTTCCTCGGCAGACTACGACCACGAGGAAGTTCTCCTCACACACACTTTACGATCCTTCCTCGCTCTCCCGGAAGTCTATGAACTCCGAGATCTACTGTCTTGCAGACTACGATTCTGCCTCGATAGCTCTCGAGTTTTCCTTGACTCTCCTGGCAGACTACGATTTCTGGTGAAGTGCTCGACGATCAGACAAGCCTATCTTTACATCATAAGATCAACCTAACATGCTTGATCTTTCTATATTTATAGTCCTTGTACATCATTTCTTTTTAAGGACTTTACAAAGCTATTTTTCTTATGTAGGATCAACCTAACACATTTGATCAATTCATTCTAAGTCCTTGTACATATGTTTCTATTATCTATCAAAGGACTTGTACAGCTTTTCTTAATGCAAGCATACTTGCATATTCATTCATATATATATATCATAATCAAATCATATATAAATAGGAATATCGTTCACATGTTTATTCCTGACAAAATTTATTCGTTTTCGGTCCAAATTATTTTTTGGTACAATATTATTCTTGAATTTTACTCCACAAAGCAGTATCATGTTGACAATTTGGACGTTATTGATTTCTCGGATAAATTAAATTATAAATCTTTAAAATTTATCCTTGAACTTATTTTATTGAATTCTTATATCATCACATCATCCTTATGTTTATATTATGTTGAAAGTCATCTCATTTTGTAGTGTATAGATGGAGTTGGTATGATTATGACCGTGGATTATTCGGTATAATCATGACCGTAATGTTACAAATGATGTGGTAAAGTCCTCATTGGCCCATAGTGCATTGATGGGGCGCTTGTTGTCATGATCATGACCATGTTGATGAATACTACGAATATCCTTGGCCCGTAGTGCATGGATAATTTTTGGTCGTGATACTAAAAGAATATCCTTGGCCGTAGTGCGAGGGTGATTCGATGATGTGGATTATTTATTAAAATTTGAGTCTCGTGATAAAAGTGATGAAAACCTTTTAAATCATAGAAGATAATAGATTTTATGCTCTACTTGACTCTTACTAATGGATTGCTTGTTTCACTGCAGCTTAAACTTGATATTTGTTATATTTTATCGGTTTAACAACGTTTGTTGAAAACTAACGATAAATTATTACGCATTATCTTAGTCATAATATTTCTTATTGGGCTAGTTGAGCTCACCTTTTGCTTTCATTGTCCTGCTTAGGAAATAAGAACGTAAATTGGGACTAGTCGGAACCGGAGTACTACTCCGGATGATAGCATTAGTAGTCCTCACTATTCTATGAAATAGTGTGATAATAAATGTATTGATTGACTCCATTTGAGTTGAATCATCGTCTCAAGACAATATTCAGATTAAAACTCTCACTTATGTTTTGTCGTATTTTTACCACGATAGTTGTATTTGAATTTTGTACCATGTATTTGGCGACTCAAGATGGGTGATGCATACCTGTTTTGGGGGCGTCACAAGAGAGCCATCAGCGTGGGTCTTAATGCGAAAGACCCACTTATTTCCGACAAAATTCATGTGAGGAGATTTAGGCACCAGTGTCCAGGTTTGATTTTTGTACAAGGCAGTGAGTTTATCTAGCATTGCTTGACGCCAAACGGGACTTTGATTTGCTGTTTGGAATGAGGTGGGCTCTGTGGTGAATACGAAGATAATATGAGCTTGTTTATGAGAGCGAAGAACCATGGGGTGGATTCGATGGAAAGACGATGATTGTATAGCAAAATTACTAGGAGAAGAATGGGATGAAGAAGTTAATACAGACATATGAGAGGTATCATTGGGAGGAATTTGCAGCGTAGTATTGGAGGAGAAGGATTGGACATGAGGTGAGAAAGAGTTTGGTGTGGGCAGTTGGGAGCTGGACATACATTGGGTGGACAGAGATTGGGATTGATCAGAATGTGAGGATTGAGAAATAGGAGGAGGCAGAGTACGAGCATAGATGTCACTTAAGGAGGCAGTCCGATTGGACGGACGAAGAAGAAGAGGCAGTGCGAGAATATTGCGGAAAAGCAAGAAGTTGTTCGCTAGACTGTCCGGATTGAGTCTCATGGTGTACGGATAGGGTGTCAGAGTGTCCAAATTGGTTCTCAAGGTGTCCGGATTGGGTCTCAGGATGTCCGAATTGTCTGGAGTGCTAAGCAGAGTGACTGAGATGGGTGTTAGGGGGTCTGGATGTAGAAACGGATGACTCAGACTATCTTGATTCTGCAGATTTGAAATTTAAACCAGGAGAAGGAAGTGGACTCCATAAGAATGGAGGTGTGTGTGGGGGATGAGACTTAGTTGACAAAGGTGACAAAGCCGAAGTGTGAGAGTGAGAAAAAAGAAATTGACTTTCTTCAAATCTTACTTGGCAAGCTTGATAAATTTTTTGTGATTTTGGTTCAAAACAATAGTATCCTAAGTGAGTAGAACTGTAACCCAAGAAAATGCATGGGAGAGACCGGTATTCAAATTTATGTTTATTGTATGGCCTTAAGAAGGGAAAACATAAACACCCAAAAAATTTCAAAAAATTGTAATTTGGTGGCTTGGAAAATATTTTTTGAAAAGGAGAAAGATTGTGGTCAACTGAAGATGGCATGCGATTTATTAGATAAGTTGCACATTCAAAAGCATAGTCCCAAAAAATCCCTGGAACTGAGGCTTGAGCCAATAATGTTAAGCCAGTTTCAAAGACATGACGGTGACCTCTCTCAACAAGCCCATTTTGAAGTGAAGTATGTGGACATGAAATACGATGAATGATGCCATTTTGAGAAAAATGATACTTAAGTGGTAAAAAATCTTAGCACCATCAGTTTGAAAGTATTTAATTTTGGAGTGAAAAAGACATTCCACTATGGATTGAAATTGTAGAAATTTAGAGGGAACCTCACTGCGCAACTTAATAAAATAAATCCAAGAGAATTTTGTATAAGTATCACCTCACTGTGCAACTTAATAAAATAAATCCAAGAAAATTTTGTATAAGTATCGACAAAAAGTACATAATATTTATTTTCATGCAAAGAGGTGAAGGGAACAGGACCCCAAACATCATAAATTATTAATTCAAGAACATGTTGTGCAGAAAAAGAACTACTATTAAGAGAAAATCTCCAGGCCTTGCCTATATGACATGCCATACAGATAGAAGAACCTTTATTAGATGACACACTTAGACTATGTTTAAAAATAATGTGATGAAGAATACGTTCATGAGGATGACTCTGATGTTGATGCCAATCATGGGAAAATTAACAACAACAAAAAAAAAAGGTTTAGATGGATATTCAGATTGACATAAATCCACAGACCAAATAAACAGTTAAAAAAAATGTACATATATAATCCTTCAAATTTGTCAGCAAGACCACTTAGGAATGATGCAATAGGCATTTGATTAAAGCCTAAAGGTTGTACGTTATGTCCTTTTATGTTTTTGATGCAAGTCAATCTAAGCAGAAGAACAAAAGGATGACTAGATGATTAAATGAATACCATATGGTTGGAGAGATTAATTAAAGAGTGCATGAACTACGTACATTAATCTACTTGGATATATATAATGCATAGAAAATGCTATGCGCACGCATGTGTTTGTAGTTTTGGGATTTGTTGTAAGGGTGATGACTTGAAAAAGCGAAAATTCCAAATAGACAAGACAAACATCTCTTGCCTCGACTTCTTTGTCTAATCCGTCTTCAAATTTGAATGGATATGATGTTTCCAACATATATAAAAGAATCAACACAGACACACATACACACATATAAAAGAATCAACACAGACACACATACACACGACATTAAAAAATCAACATAGAAGTTTCTCAATTTTTTATGTGAGTACATAAGATTTAATAATAGAGAGCATATATAACCGTTTATACTTCTATCACAACCCTAATTCACATTGAATATCCATAAAATAATTGTGACGCTACCTAAAGGCAATTGGACCATTTGTTGTAGTGTAGGGTTGAAGGTGAGCTTGATACAATTATACCATTGTTTGCTGCTACCAATAAGTAATTAACCTAATTTTTATTGATTTATGTAAAAAAAAATTGGGGGGTTGTGGGAATTTTATACTTTATATAATAAAAGGTCTAACACTGTATTATATATTTACCTTTTTCCGAGTTGGTGATATTAATTTATGGCATGTTAAACTACATATTATTTATATATGTACGTGTCTTGTGATTGGTTTTACGTACTATATATTTCTCTTTACAAATGACTTCACTATATATAGGAAAAACAAACAAATTAAGACCCACGTAGCATTGTCATCTTCCCACTAACTTTTAATCCTTATCCCTTTTGTGTGTGTATATATTCCTCTGCTCACTTAGCTACAACTAATTTGGCTAGCTTCCTACCTACGTAGCTAGTTTGCATGAATTACATGGCTAGCCACTTCAGTAGTAAGTCCGATCCACTGGTTTTGTTACTATATATAATGATCACTTTGTTGATTTGTGTAGCACATGATACTTCATCAGCTCGTATTCCTCATCATCAATTTTTGGTTCAGAAGACCCTAACTACTAAACTAGGGTTTGATGATTCTCAACAAAGGAGGGCGAGGCTAGATGCAATTCCCAATAGAGTTGCCCCTGCTGGTCCGGATCCTATACATCGTACTTTTAAATCACCACCAAAGTTCTAGTTTCGAGCTATGTTACATAGACTATTTTAAGCATCTGTACCAGACATGCGACCAAGTCAACATTAATAGTCGAGAAAAATAAGGTAAACAAAAAACCAATTCACTGCCAAGCTAGGACGGAGAAGAAATTGTTGATGAGGATCACAATAATTAACCCTCATTTAGATGTCTTTCATGTTGGGTTGCACAAGTTGCCGAGTTTTTATCTATACATAGAGTCTATGTAATACTAGTATTCTCTTTTTAGTACAAAATTACTCTTTCAATCTAACATCTAGACACATGATATATATATATATATATCCAGCTCTCTCCAACGAATTGGAAGGAGCGAATCGGTATAATGACGATTTTTTTCCGTCATCATTTGTAGCGTAAAAACCGATTTTCTATCTTATAATGATGAAAAAACCGTCACTATATATGGGTTTGCTTCTTGGATTCTTCCTTCCAGTTAGTTTGGAGAAAGTGTACTGTGTATATATATACCAAAGAGGATGAGAATTCCTATCCTTCCAACTCAATCTTAGCCTTCCGTTATTTGGTCTAATGTTATTATAGCAATTTAATCAGCAGGATAGTTGTTTTAACTCCTAATAACTACTCCTTTTGTCTCATAATAAAGATTTTAATTTGACTTTCATAGTAAAATTGACCATTTTTTAAATTAATAAATTTAAAAAAAAAAACAAAATATGGGCCAAGTGATTATGATGATCATAATAAACTACGAATAATTTACTAGTGATGTAAAGTTTCATAATTTAAAAATTTTATATAAATAATTTTAGTTAATAATTTTAAAAATGGTCATTTTAACCATAAAAATCAAATTATGACGTTTATTACGGACGGAGGAGGGGAGTATTTTGTAGATTGAGTTCCTCCTTTGGCTATAGATTGCCCTATATATACTTCATTTAAAATTTGAAAGACTCGACGACATTAGCAATTTAGCACTGTTTCTGAGTTTTGGACCCAAAATAAAAAATAATACATTTATGCTACGTTTGAATTGGAGTAATGAAGGTGATAATAGAATGATTTATTCCTATATATGGAACGAAAAAAAATTTGTGTTTCGTTGTGATTGTATTGGATTGAACTATTTTTATTCCTCTTAAATTTATGAATTTATTCCTTAGGGGAGGTCTAATTAGAAAGGAATAAATTATTTCATTCTTAATTTTATTCCTTCAATCCAAACATAACATTACATTATAATACCAGAAAAAAAAGAGAGGCTTGTTTCTTAAAAGGCAAAAGCTATTGAAGCCTAAATAACAAAACAGTTTTCATCAATTTATACAAGTCCTAATTCAAAAGTTTTCTAATGTAAATTTGTGAAGGGATATATATTATCCCTACTAATTGTCCTGCTGTACATGTGACGCCCCCAAAATAGGTATACATCACCCATTTTGAGTTGTTAAATACATAGTACAAAAATACAAATACATCTTAATAATACAACCGTAAGTGTAAAATACGACAAAACATAAATCGAGAGTTTTAATAAGAATATTGTCATCTAGACAATATACACACTCAACTGAGTCATCATTACATTTATTGTTACACTTATTTAATGTAATAGTGAGGACTACTAATCTTATCATCCGACCGCTCACTCCTTTCCTGACTTCGTCCAAATTTATATTCTCATTTTTTCGAAGAGAATGGTGAAAGAAAGGGTGAGCTCAACCAAATTTCAAGAAATATTATGACTATGATAATGCAAAATAAATTATCAATAGTCTTCAACAATGTTAAACCGATAAAATACAATAGACATCAAGTTTAATCTAATGCATCTAAACAAAGCAATCCATTAGAAGAAATCAATAGAGAATAAAATCTACTATCTTCTATGATATAAAATGTTTTCATCAATTATTTTTATCATCGAGACTCACGACAATAAATAAACCACATCATCGAATCATCCATGCACTACGGGCCAAGGATATTCATTAAATCATCAATGGTCACGACTATAAGAATAATCCTCAATCATAATCATACCAAGTCCATCTCTGCACGTAAGCCAAAGATATACAACAATAAAATCAATAATCAACAATCCATTTTTGCACGTAAGCCAAAGATATACAATTCAATAATCACAGTCCATCTTCGCACGTAAGCTAAAGATAACTTTCATCACCATATAAACATGAGGATGATGACAATGATATAAACATTAATCAAACGAAAACAAGGATAAATATTAAAGACTTTAAATTTATCCAAATATTATCAATCACTTAATAAACTCATAATCTAATATTATTAATATTATAACAATATTTTAATCAATTCTTAAACTTTTAAACAATTTATTTCAATTGTTTACACTTTATCAAATAATGCATTTAATCATTCAAAAATGTCATACTCATAAGATTTCATCACCAATGATCAAATCCCTTATCAAAAATCTGCATATACCTTATATAGGATTCTCAAACCATAAAATCCTATTTTTCAACTTTGTTACTTCACATAACACATTGAACTCATATACTCATAACTAGTGCATTTTCATGAAAAATACCAAATCAGTCCCAAAAATATATTACTTTTCTGGGATTTAGCAGAATATAGTCCCATAATGAACATATATTTTTTTCGGAATTTTTAAAATTCATTTACTATTTTTCAAAAATCAATTTCTAATTAATTCCTTAAGAAATTAGCTATCTCAAGTTTAACTCCAGAAATTACCAAATCTTGGCAGGATCTTACACATGTTAACGTGATCTTCCAGTTTAAATTTCATGGTCATCGGAGTTATAGAACTCTGATTATAGTATTTTTCGTCAGAAAAACCTAAATATTGAAATGGTCATAACATGCTCATTTTAAGTCGGAATGAGCTCATTTTTGGACAGGAGGTACCTTATACCATATACTTTCATGTCCCAAAAGTCAGAATTTTTCTCACAAATTAAGTAGCAAAACAGCCCTTTAAATTTATGGGCGTAGCTTTTTTGAAATTAGCGCTTTTGACTCCTTTCTTTAAAATCACCCACACGAAAATCTACAACACTTTTTCCAAAGATTCCACTTGGATAAGTTATATAACTCATAGATCTAACTCTAGAACTTGACCACACTCAAAAATTCGAAATATAATAGGAGATATGGTTAGTTAAATTTCATGTTCTATTTTCACCAAAATCTGATTTTCAACCCTTTGTAATTTCTAAGAAACTTTCATGTTTTCACATAATAACCAACATAACTCTTCATGAAAATGACATAATAATTCAATAAAATAAGTTCAAGAATAAATTTTAAAGATTTATAAGTTAATTTATTCTGAACTCAATAATGTCCAAATTATCAACATGATACTTCTTTGTAGAGTAAAATTCAAGAATGCTCAGAAGAATATTTTCATGAAAAAATACTGAATGAAGCTCAAATATCAAGGATATTCTACTAATTTCATGGAGTATAGAAGTTAAAACTTTAACCAACTGAGTATAATAAAGAATATATGAAACTGCAAATGGATTTTCACCCGCCATGCGGTAATCCACGTATACAGATCATTTTCATAATTTAATAAGAAATGAATACAAAGGATCATTCACCATGCATGTGGTAATCCACATAGACAAGTTATTTCAACAGAATAATAAAGAATGGAATAACGTAAGGATTCACCATGCGTGCGATAGATCGCATGAGCATGGTTATTCCCAATGTAATAATAATTAATGGAACTAGGTCCCAGGCGTAACGCATTGACAGGATATTCCGACAAAATAATAAAAAGAACGGAATAATAAATAATAGAACCGTGTCAAAGTAAATTAAGACCGATGATATTTCAAATGTAATAATAAAGAATGGAATAACAATGAAATCACCACGCATGCGATAGGCCACAGATAAGACGGGTTATGTGACGCCCCCAAAATAGGTATATATAACTTTCGAGTCGTCAAATATACATGGTATGAATACAAATACAATCTTAATTATACAACCGCCGTAAAATACGATACAAAATAAATCTCTTGTGAGTTTTAATACAAATATTGTCATCTGCATAATATATCCGCATCGAGAATAAGTCCTCATTACATTTATTGTCACACTATTTAATGTAAAAGTGAGGACTACTAATACTATCATCCTGTCCATCACTCCGCTCCCCAGACTCGTCCCCATTTATATTCTCATTTTCTTCAAGAGAAACGGTGAAAGAAAGGGTGAGCTTAACTAGCCCAAGAAGAAATATTATGACTATGATAATGCGTAATAAATTATTAATAGTCTTCAACAATGTTAAACCGATAAAATACAATAGACATCAAGTTTAATCTGCGGTGAACAAGCAATGTGAGACCCCGTTTTTATTAATAAAGATTTAAATTTTGTCGAAATAATTTTTTAATATTATCGTGTGAATTTGAGATAATATTATAGTTGTGGGTAGTATTTATAAATTTTGCAAAGTATGCAAGTGGTTATATTATATTCGATTGGTCGGGGAATATTCGGTTTAGCGAGGAATATTAAATACAACTACTCAATCATTGGTGGACCCCATAATGTAATTATTGTTTATTGAAAAAACGCAAAAAAATATTTTATTGAAATAACGGCGGAAGTTTTACCGTAGTTCTTGTTGAACTACTTTCGGTAGTAAAAGTACGATAATAAGTGTGGTTGCATAGTAGACACCAGTATTGATTATTGATGCTTATGTGAGAAGTCACCGGTTTGATTCCATTATCATGTCGATTAATAATATGAATTATTATAGCGATAATGACGTTTTGTTTTATTCATTATTATTAACGTAATAAAATGAAACATCTTTTATATAAAATAGAATACTTTATTAAAGTTATTCTATAAATAGAATATATTATATTTTATTATGCATAGTGTTGCGTAGTGTTTTTTATAGTGTTTTTGCATAGTATCGCATAGTGTTTGCATAGTAAAATGTTTTATATAAATAGAATATATTATATTTTATTTAAAAGATTTTCTCTTTAAATATGGACCGTCGATTAAAGTAAATCAATCTGACCGTTCATGGATTAGTTACTATGCATTCCATTTTCCTATAAATAAAGCTCATTCCTTCATTATTTTCTTTTAATTCATTGAAACTCTGTAGAGAAATTATAGAGAGTTTATAGAGAAAATTATAGAAAGAAGAAGAGTATTCTTCTACTTCATTACTTCTATATTCGGTTCTTTTTTACGGTGAGGGTGTTATTCTTTCTTCTTAAAGAGAACTTCATTATTCCATTCACTATTATTACATTGGAATAACTTTTAAAAAAGTGGCATACCCTATACATAACTCTGTATCACGCGGTATACCTATACTTGGTGAAATCCTTATGTTATTCCATTGCTTATTATTCTATTGGAATAACTCAGTGTCTGCCATTTACCTATACTTGGTGACATTCTTTTATTATTCATTGGAACATCCTGTTCGCATGTGTTTTACACCGACCGGTTCCGATTTTTATTATTATTAC
The DNA here is from genome assembly GCA_020205615.1 of Panax quinquefolius. Taxonomy (NCBI): domain Eukaryota; kingdom Viridiplantae; phylum Streptophyta; class Magnoliopsida; order Apiales; family Araliaceae; genus Panax; species Panax quinquefolius. Next base: position 126,478,583 of record CM035161.1, on the reverse strand, counting down.
ATTGGAACATCACATGCATGTGTTTTTTACACCGGACCGGTTCCGCTTTTATCATTCATTTGGAATATCCTATCTCATGTGTTTTACAATTTTGATCAGTTCCATCTTTATTATTCTGTTGAACATCCTGTCGATTGTGAATTTCACGACACTGGTTCCGTTATTATTATTCTGTTGGAATAACACATCTATCTTAAGTCTGCGTGCGGTGATTTCTTTTGTTATTCCATTCTTTATTATATCCAATTGGTTAAAACTTTGACTTCTATACTCCATGAAATTAGTGGAATATCCTTGATATTTGCGTTTACATCCAAAGATTTTTTTCATGAAAATATTCTTCCGATCATTCTTGAATTTTACTCTACAAAATAGTATCGTGTTGACAATTTGGGCGTTAATAATTCATGGATTAAATAATTCTTGAACTTGTTTTATTGAATTATTATGTCATTGTCATCATCCTCATGATATATTATGTTATCTTTGGCTTACGTGCATAGATGAACTTAGTATGATTATGACTGAGGATCATTCGGTATAATCACGGCTTGTTATAAATGATGTGATAAAAGTCCTCGGTGGCTTGTAATGCGATGATGGATAGTTTTTGGTATGATTATGACCAGGGTGATTCGGTATAGTCATGACCATTGATAATTTGATGAAAATCCTTGGACCGCGTAGTGCGGGGATGATTATATGTGGTGGTTTATTTATTAAAATTTGAGTCTCAAATGATAAAAAAAAATTGATGAAAACCTTTTAAAACCTAAAAGATAGTAGACTTTATTCTCTACTTGACTCTTTTAATGGATTGCTAATTCACCGCAGCTTAAACCGGTTGTCTATTGTATTTTATCGGTTTAACATTTGTTGAAGGCTAATGATAATTTATTACGCATTATCTTAGTCATAATATTTCTTCTTGGGCTAGTTGAGCTCACCCTTTTCTTTCACCGTTCTCTTCGTGAAATGAGAACATAAATTTGACGAAGTCGGGAACGAAGTAATGGTCCGAGGATAGCATTAGTAGTCCTCACTATTCGTGAAATAATGTGATAATAGTTGTAATGAGGACTCCTTTTGAGTTTGTATAATATCTAGTAGACAATATTTGTATTCAAACTCACGCTTTATGTCGTATTGCATACAATGACGCTTATATTAGTAAGTTGTATTTGAATTTATGTACCATGTAAGTGGCGACCCAAGATGGGTGACGATACCTAATTTTGGGGCGCCACAATTGGTATCGAGCTTAGGATATGATCCTGGCTAAGATGTGAGAATAGTACTAGGAGGGGAGAGACGGGGAATTCCTTCGCTAGTATGACCTACCTAAGTTTATGTGGTATTTATTTGGTCGGTCAGAGTATAGGGATAATATGTGATATGTTATTTAACCCATGTTTGGTGGCAGTATTTGAAAATGACATCTGAAAATATTGAGATAAGCAATGAAGCACATGAGACCGCTTGAGTCACCTCGACCAAAAGGTAATAAGCAACAACACGATAATAATCATAATGGCGGCAATCAGTCCATCCGAACAATGATAACCATCGTGGGCGGAAATTATCATGTCAAGAATGGTAACCACTTCGGTGGTAATCAGGGCCAAAATAATAAGAATGGACATTTCAAGAAGAGAGGGTTCAACAATGACGTGAAGACGTCGGCATCAGCACCCGTTTCAAAGGAAGAAGAACGACCACCGGTCGTATGTTTCAAATGCGGACAGGAGGGACACATCCGTCCAAACTGTACGCAGCAATCCAAAGCGTGTTTTAATTGCGGAAGAGAAGGTCACTTAGCTCGATTTTGTCGTATGGTGAAGTCAAGTCCAGTTGAGATAGTGATGCCAAAGGATGTCCCAGACAAGCCAAAGCCGGTAGTTTAAGAGAGAGCGTTTTTTTTTCTCGTGACGAGGAACCTGAATAAAATTATCACGGGTAAGTTAATCATAAGCTCTTGCGAAGTCTATATCGTATTCGATACCGGTTCTACCTATTATTTTATCTCTCTTGCTTGCGTTCAACGTTTAAATTTGACTCCGGAGAAATTAGACTTTGATTTATCTATTGAAACTTCGTTGGGAGAAACCTTCGTTACCTCCACTGTTTATTAATCTTGTTGTTTCAAATAAACATTTTCGCGTTACCTGTCGATCTTATCTCTTTGAAAATATTTGTCTTTGATGTGACTTTAGAAATCGATTGGTTAAATACTCATCCTGATTTTTGTAAGGTTGTTAGCTTTCATACTCTTAACCAACTTGTTATGCGAATTCAAAGTAACCAAACCACTAAAGTCAATCATTGTCATATCAAGCCATAAGTAAAGAGCCCCAATCCTTTCATTGTTGACTTCCTTGTGTGAAATGCAAAGCGGACTTTACGTAGAGGCGACGTCGTGGATCAAAGATGGCAAGTTGATAGGTATCATTGTGAGGTGCTATCCAGGTTAAGGGATAGAAGTCACAGTTGGTATCGATGTGACGTCTTATCCAAGTCTTGGATGAGAGTCACGCTTTGAATGATATTTCTATTATTAATAAATTTCTGGCGTATTCTTGAAGATTTCCTAGCCTACCCTAGGCGTGAAATCGAATTTTGTATTGACCCCAGTAAAAAACCCATTTCTTAAACCCTCAAATATTTCTTCAACTAAAATGAACAGTTTACGTGGTTTATGATGAAAGTCATAATAAAAGCATAGGACTAATGAAAATCATGGGTATATGAGGTATTAGTAAGTTTTATGATGAGTTATGTTGGTTATTATGTGAAAACATGAAAGTTTCTTAGAAATCACAAAGAGTTGAAAATCAGATTTTGGTGAAAAACGTAACATAAAATTCAATTGACCATATCTCCTATTATATTTTGAATTTTTGAATGTGGTCAAGTCCTAGAGTTAGATCTATGAGTTACCTAACTAATCCAAGTGGAATTACTGGAAAAGGTGTTGTAGATTTTTGTGTGGACTGATTTTAGCAAAGGAGGTCAAAGCTGTAAATTTCGAAAATGCTACTGCCCAGAAACTTTAAGGAACTGTTTCGGCCACTTAAATTATGAGAAAAATTCTGGCCTTTTGGGACATGAAGGTATATGGTATAAAGTACCTCCTGTCCAAAAATGAGCTCATTCTGACTTAAAATGAGCAAGTTATGACTCTTTCAATATTTAGGTTTTTCCGACAAAATGCTATAACCGAGTTCTATAACTCTGATGACCATGAAATTTAAACTAGAAGCTCACGTTAACATGTGTGAGGTCCTGCCAAGATTTGGGAATTTTTGGAGTTAAACTTGAGGTAGCTAATTTCTTAAGGAATTAATTAGAAATTGATTTTTGAAAAATAGTAAATGAATTTTAAAAAATTCCGAGAAAAATATATTTTCATTATGGGACTATATTATGCTAAATCCCAGAAAAGAAATATTTTTGGGACTGATTTGGTATTTTTCATGAAAATAGTTTAATTCTGAACATATGAGTTAAATATGTTATGTGAAGTAACAAAGTTGAAAATAGGATTTTATGGCTAGAGAATCCTATATAGAGTATATGCATATTTTTTGATGAGGGATTTGATAATTGGTGATGATATTTTATGAGTATGGCATTTTGAATGATTAAATGCATTATATGGTAAAGCGTAAACAATTGAAAAATTGTTTATAAATTTAAGAAGTGATTAAAATATTGTTATAATATTAATGTTATTAGATTATGAGATTATTAAGTGATTGATAACATGGGGATATTCTTGAATCTGGATAAATTATATTATAAAGGTTTAATATTTATCCTTTATTTCATTTGATTGATTCTTTATATCATTATCCTCACGCTTATATTATGTTGAAAGTCATCTGTGGCACATAGGTGCATAGATGGACTTGGTATGATTATGACCACGGATTATTCGGTATAATCATAACAAGTAAATGAATACACAATTATCTTTGGTAGTAGTCATGGATAATTTGTGGTCGTGATACTTAATGAATATCCTTGGCACAGTAGTGCGGGGATGATTCGATGATGATGGATTAATTATTGAAATGAGTCTCGTGAATGAAATATTAATTCATGGATGCGTTCAAAGTCATCGTGGCTTACGTGCATAGATGGACTTGGTATGATTATGACCGTGGATTGTTCTAATAATCATAACCGTAATTGAAAACACAATTATCTTTGGTAGTAGTCATGGATAATTCGTGGTCATGATATTAATGAATATCCTTGGCACGTAGATGCGGGGATGATTCGATGATATGGATTAATTATTGAAATTTGAGTCTCAAAGAATGAAATATTAATTCATGGATGTGGTAAAAGTCATCTCGGTAGTAGTGCATTGATGGACTTGGTATGATTATGACGAGGATTATTCGGTATAATCATGAATAGTAATTGAAAACGCGAATATCCTTAGCCAAGAAGGTGCATGGATAATTCGTAATTGTGATACTATTAAAATTTGAGTCTCGATATTATTGGTTTTACAGATTATATATATTTGGCTTTTAGCAGTGCAAAGATGAATTGTTAATGAATATCTTTGGTAGGATTACGAAGATGAATTTAATATTTTTAACGATAAAGGTATTCAAGGTATCCTCATCTCTTTATCATACCAGTATCGTACTCTAATTTCGAGGAAATTCCATAAGGAGGGAGATTGTGAGACCCAGTTTTATTAATAAAGATTTAAATTTTGTCGAAATAATTTTTAATATTATCGTGAATTTGAGATAATATTATAGTTGTGGGTAGTATTTATAAATTTTGCAAAGTATGCAAGTGGTTATATTATATTCGATTGGTGGGGAATATTCGGTTTAGCGAGGAAATATATTCGTCTAACTACCAATCATTGGTGGACCCCATAATGTAATTATTATTTCGGATTGAGAAAACGACAAAAATATTTTATTGAAATAACGGCGGAAGTTTTACCGTAGTTCTTGTTGAACTACTCGGTAGTAAAAAAAACAAAGAATAAGTGTGGTTGCATAGTAGCACTAGCGGTATTGATTATTGATGCTTATGTGAGAAGTCACTCGGTTTGATTCCATTATTATCGATTAATAATATGAATTATTATAGCGATAATGACGTTTTGTTTTATTCGTATTATTAACGTAATAAAATGCGAAACATCTTTTATATAAAATAGAATACTTTATTAAAGTTATTCTATAAATAGAATATATTATATTTTATTATGCATAGTGTTGCATAGTGTTTTTGCATAGTGTTTTTTGCATAGTATCGCATAGTGTTTGCATAGTAAAATGTTTTTATATAAATAGAATATATTATATTTTATTTAAAAGATTTTTCTTTAAATATGGACCGTCGATTAAAGTAAATCAATCTGGACCGCTTCATGGATTAGTTACTTATGCATTCCATTTTCCTATAAATAAAGCTCATTCCTTCATTATTTTCTTTACGAATTCATTGAAACTCTAGAGAGAGAAATTATAGAGAGAAGCTATAGAGAGAAAATTATGAAAGAAGAAGAGTATTCTCGCTACTTCATTACTTCTATATTCAGCCTTTTACTAGTAAGGGTGTTATTCTTTCTTCTTGAAGAGAACTTACATTATTCCATTCACTATTATTCATTTGGAATAAGCGTAAAAGTGGCATACCCTATACATAACTTTGTATACACTGGATATACCCTATACTTGGTGAAATCCTTATGTTATTCCATTGCTTATTATTCTATTGGAATAACTCAGATATACGCTATGATTTACCTATACTTGGTGACATTCTTTTATTATTCTGTTGGAACATCCCATCATGTGTTTTTTACACCGACCGGTTCCGCTTTTTTATTATTATTCATTGGAACATCCTGTGCATGTGTTTTACACCGGACCGGTTCCGCTCTTTATCATTCTGTTGGAATATCCTATCATGTGTTTTACACCGGATCCAGTTCCATCTTTATTATTCTGTTGGAACATCCCGCATGGCAGTGAATTTCACGACCGGTTCCGTTATTATTATTCTGTTGGAATAACTTTATACATCTGCAATCTGCATGCATGCATGATGATTTCTTTTGTTATTCCATTCTTTATTATATCTAGTTGGTTAAAACTTTGACTTCTATACTCCATGAAATTAGTGGAATATCCTTGATATTTGCGTTTCATCCAGTATTTTTTTCATGAAAATATTCTTCTGATCATTCTTGAATTTTACTCTACAAAATAGTATCATGTTGACAATTTGGACGTTAATAATTCATGGATTAAATAATTCTTGAACTTGTTTTATTGAATTATTATGTCATTGTCATCATCCTCATGATATATTATGTTATCTTTGGCTTACGTGCATAGATGAACTTAGTATGATTATGACCAGGGATCATTCGGTATAATCATGGCTTGTTATAAATGATGTGATAAAAGTCCTCAGTGGCTTGTAATGCAGTGATGGATAGTTTTTGGTATGATTATGACCAGGGGTGATTCGGTATAGTCATGACCATTGATAATTTGATGAAAATCCTTGACCGTGGTACAGGGATGATTATATGTGGTGGTTTATTTATTAAGCTGAGTCTCAGCGATAAAAAAAAAAAATTGATGAAAACCTTTTAAAACCTAAAAGATAGTAGACTTTATTCTCTACTTGACTCTTTTAATGGATTGCTAATTCATTGCAGCTTAAACGGTTGTCTATTGTATTTTATCGCTTTAACATCATTTGAAGGCTAATGATAATTTATTACGCATTATCTTAGTCATAATATTTCTTCTTGGGCTAGTTGAGCTCACCTTTCTTTCACCGTTCTCTTGAAATGAGAACATAAATTTGGGACGAGTCGGGGAACGAAGTAATGGTCCGAGGATAGCATTAGTAGTCCTCACTATTCGTGAAATAGTGTGATAATAGTTGTAATGAGGACTCCTTTTGAGTTTGTATAATATCTAGTAGACAATATTTGTATTCAAACTCACAGCTTTATGTCGTATTATACCATACAGTTATATTAGTAAGTTGTATTTGAATTTATGTACCATGTAAGTGGCGACTCAAGATGGGTGACGTATACCTAATTTTGGGGGCGTCACAAGCAATCCATTAGAAGAGTCAAGTAGAGAATAAAATCTACTATCTTCTATGGTATAAAATGTTTTCATCAATTTTTTTTATCGCTGAGACTCAGCTTAATTAGCACATCTCCTCATGGAATAATATTGTACCCAAAAATGATTTGGACCGAAAAGAAATATATTTTATTCGGGTAAATAGTATCCCGTAAATAGTAACTCGTGAATAGTAACTCGTGAATAGTAACTCCGACACGAAAAGTGCCTCAAATACCCGATTGAACAATATAACCTCCAAACATCAATTATTATCGAAATAAATGTCGACTTCCACTAATACTAATAATTCCAACATAATAGAACTATCAATTTCATCTTTAATCAACACGAGCTTATTCATCATTAATATTATAACTCACAATATTTAACAACCAGGTCGTTCCCAGAAAAGAGGGGGCCTTCCAATAAGGATTTCTCCCTATTGGCGCGCAATTAGGTGACAAAACCTCTCATTGCCAGAACTTCTAGACATTGTAAATATTGCGATTTAATAATATGAATAACTTTGTCGTCTCAATTATTGATTTAATAATATATCATATTATGCAAATGATACTGTGACAATAATCGAATCAATAATATGAGAGATATGATGCAGCAATTACTGTAGCAATAATTGAGTATAACTGAGTGACTTCTCACGTAAGCATCAATAACCAATATCACGTGTTATTATGCAACCACACGTATTATTGTACTTTTACTACCAGGTAGTTCAACAGTTTTAACGGTAACACTTCCGCCGTTATTTTCATAAAAAGATAATTCTGTCGTTTTCTTACTACGTCAATACTTCCGTTGTGAGTTCACCAATGATTGTGTCGTCGTACGGATATTCCCCGACAAAAAGAATATTCCCCTACCAATCAAATATTATATAACAACTTGCTTACATTGTAAAATTTATAAATATTACCCACAACTATGACATTATATCAAATCCACACCATAATATTAAAAAAAAAAAAATCGAGAAATTTAAATCTTTATTCATAATATTTGGGATCTCACAGTACATTTCACATAACTTAAAAAAAATTAAATAGAAGAATTTATGAATAAACTTGTATTTATCCTTTATGGACTTATGAGAATATATATATATATATATATATATATATATATATATATATATATATGACGTTCTTTTCTTAGAAAAGATAACCTACTTAAATTATTTTGAGAGTTAAATAATCATTATATAATACTTCTTCCGTTCCACATTTTAAGATTGTTTTTTTTTTTTGAAAGTTAATTTAAAATATTTTTAAATTCAAAATTAAAATGATTTAATACAAAATATGAAACAAAAAGTCTTATAATAAGCAATACATTTTGATAATTTATAATATTTATCATTATATATTTCAAAAATTCAATAATAAATCTATATTTTGAAACGGAGAGTATTTTAAATTTAAATTTAAATTTAAATTAACAATATATATTTTTTGAAACTGATATTTCTATATGTATTTTTGATATTTTCATATTTTTTTCATAAGCATACACGGACCGGTGTATGCCCCGTTCATAATACTCCGTTGATTGCATAGCCCAATTTTATCCAGCCCGGCCCAAAACTGTTAGCGTCACTCCACAAAATAAAAGAAACTTCATACTATCAGCCATCAGGGGTTGGTAATTACTTTTTAGAAATCTTTGTAGTAGTAATATTTTACTACTAGTTATTCAACCGTACCGGTACAATAGACTGCCGTAGTATTCTTCTGTTCAAGCACCACGTGGCATAATACCCCCACGCGCATTTATTAGACGTGACAAAACACCAATAATCTTACCCGCTCATTGCTTACGTCAGGACGACCACCACATTCAATTTTCATCCTACGTGGAAATTAATCGCCTTTACTTCAGTCGATGTCACGCGCGTAAGCTCAAAAATATAAAGATCTAATGTCAGAGGAGAGAGAAAAAGAGAAGAGTTCGGATCGACTATCCCTTCTGTCAAATTCGAAACCCTAAAAATTTATTTTTAATTTATATGTATATATATTATTTGAAAATTTTATTTTCTCCTCTGTCGTTTCGGATTGTTCACTACAAAAACCCTAGTTCCGCTCGAATTCCAACTCTGTAATCCGTAAAGTTTAGCCCTTTATTGGTCAGATCTAGTTCTGTTGGCTCAATTCATTGAATCCATATGTCCCGACCCGTTAGATTTCTTCGACAAAATATAGGGTTTTCATAATAATTTCAAAAAGGTTAGGGTTTTTACATGTATGGATTCGGGGACATTACGCGCCGACGAATTGAGAGAAAAGCAACGGTGGGGAGATTATACTAAAGTCTACAAGAGAAAAAATTACAACAAACGCCTCAAGAGCAGCGCCACCGTCGCCTCCGCCGAAGCTACCACCTCCTCCGCCACTGATACTACCACCGTCGCCGCCGCTACCGATACTGCCACAGGTAAAGAAGAGAAGAATAGTGGTCAGAACTGTGACAATAGCGTTCCTCAACAGTCTTCGCAAGCCCTAGTTACTGAAGATGGGAATTCTTCGCAGCAGCAGCCGGAGACAGAACAGAATTTGTCGCGATTGAATGCGGTGTCAGATGATTCGTCCGGCCATAATTCGCCACCTCTTGTAGCGGAGGAATTGGTGAATGGGAATGGGGTAATTAGGCTGGTTGTAACTAGGGTTGATAATAAGGTTAGAATTAATTTGGGAGCTGGAAATTCGAAGGACGAGATTCGGGAGCTTAGGAGGAAGTTAGTTAGTGAACTTGATCAGGTTAGGAGTTTAGTTAAACAGCTTGAAGATAAGGAGGTTGAACTTACTAGTTCTTATTCTAATACTGCTGGTGCTGCTTATAGTCAATCTCAATCTCAGCATTCAGAGAATGGTGTGATAGAGAGGAGAGCATTATTGAGAGTAAATTCTGAGGTGGCTTCGGCGGGTCACCTCGAGTCAAGGCCTTTCCGTCCTGTAAGTCTTATGGTAGAGAATAATTATTTTGGAGATAGAAGAGGGCTAGTGAGAGTGCATTCGGATGTGGGTGGTCCAGATTATAGGGCTTTCCGGCATTTAAGTGTTTCAATGATGGAGAAGAATAATCATATTCAAGGAGTTGGTGAGTTGGTTGAGAGAGAGAAAAGGACTCCGAAGGCTAATCAGTATTACCGGAATTCGGATTTCTTGCTTGCGAAGGACCGATTGCCTCCTGAAAGCAACAAAAAAGTGAAATCCAATGGCGTGAGGAAACATGGAGGGTTGGATTATGGCTATGGTATGGATAATTATAGGAATCAAGTTTTTAAGAATTGTAGCAATTTGCTCCAGAGGTTGATGAAGCATAAACATGGTTGGGTTTTTAATGAACCTGTTAACGCCAAATTGCTTGGGCTACATGATTATCACATTATTATTAAACATCCAATGGATTTGGGTACAATTAAGAGTAGATTAGCGCAGAACTTTTATAAATCCCCCAAGGACTTTGCTGAAGATGTGAGGCTCACTTTTCGTAATGCCATGACATATAATCCAAAGGGGCAAGATGTTCACATTATGGCAGAGCAGTTGTCTGACATATTTGAAGAGAAATGGGCTGCTATAGAGGCTGAGTACAATCCTGAGTGGAGGTATGAAATGATTCATTATGCAGGGCTGCCCGCTCCCACATCAAGGAAGGTGGCTCCTCCTCCTCCCCTTCAGGTACCTTTCCCGCCTGTTGATTTTAGGCCTAAACCCTTAGTTGCTCCAGTCAGTAGGACACCTGTTCCAAAGAAGCCTAAAGCAAAGGATCCCAATAAGAGGGACATGACTTATGAGGAGAAGCAGAGGCTTAGCACAAATCTTCAGAGCTTACCCTCAGAAAAGCTCGACAACATTGTTCAAATAATTAAGAAGAGAAACACTGCACTTTCTCAAAATGATGAAGAGATTGAAGTGGATATCGACAGTGTTGACGCAGAAACGCTATGGGAACTTGATAGGTTTGTAACCAATTACAAGAAGTGTTTGAGCAAGAACAAGAGAAAAGCTGAAATTGCTCAAGCAAGGGCAAAGGCTGGCCATACTATTCATGCATCGGTAAGAGCTGTTTGAATTATAAATTATTCCATTACACATGAATTCAAATTGTATCAAATGATTTATGTTTTCATCATTGCAGAACCTGGACCATGCCGTTATGGTGGCGCCAAGAGATAGTAAAATAGGTGAAATTTTTGATGTTGTATTTTGGACTTTTATTTTTGTCTTTTGCTGACTCTAGATGCCAATTAGACACTTTATATTACTTATTTATTTTTTGTGGTACTATATGCCAGATGAAATGAATGTTGCTATTGCTTCTCCTATTCAAACTGAAAAGCAAGGGGATAACGTTAGTAGGTCTAGTAGTTCAAGCAGTTCTAGTAGTGAATCTGGATCCTCTTCAAGCGGTAGTTATCTTTTTCTCCCGCATTAGTTATTGTATTTTGGTTTCCTTGTTCGGAATTGGTGTCCATTGCTATGTAGACTCATTGTGCCGCTGTTTAGACGTTTAAGGCTTTTAAGGCTATCCTTTTCAAGTGATACATTTTCTAACTCAATATTCCTGCTGCAGATTCGGACAGTGATAGTTCTTCTGCATTTGGATCAGATGCAGGGCACTCACCTAGGACTTGAATGGAGTAGATAAGGTAGGGTCACTGCTTATTTGATGAGTGTTATTTGTTTATGGTTCTTTAACGTTATCTTGGCTAATTTTGCCCCTTCCAAATTCTGGAGCATGTTCCTTTTGTGCACAAGTTTTGAGCATCCTCCGCCTATGTTCGGTTGTGTTTCAGTTTGGCATGTGTAATATTCCCTCCATCTTTCAAAGAGCATTATTTTGCCTGATGTTTTTGTCCCTAAGTGAGCCACTTGTTGAGAAGATATGATAGTCTACTCTCATACCTAGTCCTAGAAAGCAATCCACAGTAAGATAAAAATAAAAACTATTATTGGTATTAGTGAAAAAAAATCCATATAATTTTGAACACTGAAATAATAGTGGCTCTGTTAATTTCCATAATAAATATTTCTTAAAACTGTTGGTGATATGATGAATGCTGCTTGTTTCAGTTTTTACCAAACCCTTTCGGACCCGAGCTTCTCTACCATTTTTGAAAGAGATGATGGAATGAGATTGCTAATTATATTCATTTCATTTGATTGTTCCCTTGTTCCTTGGTGAATTTTGTAAGGTATTTGGATTATACTTGTTTACCAATCAAGCTTGAATTGGATATACGTGGGTCAATCCACTGCAATTATACACTTGGTCTTATTTTGTTGCAGAATCATGGTGAATCAATTTTGTACACTCCGTTGGAGTGTGTTTACTTGAGGATCATTCTTATTATATTGGTATTGTTTTATGCCAATATAAAATTAGGATCTGAAAGCATCATAATTCTTTTATTTGGAATCTGTGGGAATCATATCAACTATTTAGAATAGCTAAATCTTGAGCTATACATGACTGTTCCCTTTCAAGATTGCCATTAGTGGGTTGAGAGTTTAATATGTATGTTGCAAATTTGGATGTTGATTAAGGAGGCCCAAAGATTTCTATTGTAACTTTTATTCAAGAAAGTCATCAGTGTTGATGTGACCTTATTTTTGAACTAAAATGTGTGATAACGAAAGGATTGCTTGATAAATCTACTAAATTCTCAAACAAAAGTGACGAAAAATGAGAAAAGAAATAAGGGAAGTGCTAAAACAGAAGACTAAAAAAATATTAAATAAAAAAAGAAATCTTCACTAATGAAACAATGAAATTAACTTTTGCAAGACGGTCCATAATTTATGTATCTTTTTGTTTTTTGAACGGCATCACTTTTGGATGGATATGAATATATGTATAATGAGTTGCATCTTAACAGTTCACCTTTTAATGCATTTTAACCATTCATATTTTTGTATTAAGAGGTTATCTGACTAGTTTAGACTCGTATTTATATTTTAACTATTTAGAGGATCTCTTAATACAAATATGTAGACTCTTAAGAGACATTAAACCGTGGATTGTTAAGATGCATTAAGATGCAATCAAACACACACATACGGGTAAGAATATAAACTTCACAATAATGAGGAATTAAAGTTGCACAAGAAGAAAAAGAAGAGCGATAAAATATAACAAGAATTGAACCTGCAATTTAATAGTTACAATGTCTTTGACATAGCCATTAAGTTAGTACATGATTGATGTCCAAAATTTATTTATCAAACAAATTTCTGGGTGAATATGCTGGACAATTAATTGACGGTTTTTTGTTCTTTGGCAGGCCATCTAGGGGAAAATTAAGTTTGAATAACATCAAGCTTCTTCAAATGGCAACCACATGAGAAAATAAAGAGTACAACAGCTAGGTTGTGCAAGGCCATCAAGGAGGAAATATATGAATAATTGATTTTTGTACTACAACTACAAACAAAATTTGAATTTTTGTACTACAACTATAAATATTTTTTGAGGATGGATCAAATTCAAATTTATCCTGAACCTTCGATCAAAGAGCAGAGCAGACTCTGTGAAGTCTGAACACATGATGCAATTATAGACGATGCCTAGATAATACTCTAAATATAACCCCACGGTATGTTATACAAGCACTAACGAAACTAAGAATTACCATGTTATTCTGCATTCGCAGGAACATAAACAATCTGAATGGGCATTGCTGTCTACTCCACCAACGTGAAAACTAAACAGGCCCGTAACATACAAGAGAATATCAGAATACATCATATGCAGACTATCTTCTGCACATGAAAGCCAATAGTATTGGAAAAACATCAACTCAAATTTGATAGTCCATAGTGAATGCTTTCCTTGCATCACCAGTATTATTAATGGAAGTGTTTTGAGTATCTTAACCCTACTTCACTGGAACAGCTAAATCCGGTGCCTCTGGGAGAGCAACACACTCAAGTAACAATACAACACTAATAAAAATTCAAAATTGGGAGGTGCTTTTTAATAGTTGGGACAGTACTTTAGCAGCCTTGTAAAATTTCTTCAACTCTGGTTAGCAAACTTAATACCCTTCTCGATGGAGCTTTTCAACTCGGGTAAGAGAGCTTCCAATCCTTGCTTTTCATAGTCTGAGAGAGCACCCAATCCTAGGACTTCCTCCACACCATTCTTCCCAAGCCTCACCTGCAGCATAGACAAAGTTAACATTATTAAAATTTTCATAGCAAGCATTGTTTGGTTCATGCAGTAGCACAAGTTATCAGATGCCAGAACTAAGAAATACCAAAATATTCAAGCAAGTATAACTGTCCACTATCAAGCGTGTACTAACAAAGAGAAAACAGTACACTGGTCCAAATCAAAAAGTAGGACCCAAATACTCATTTCTCTGTTAGTGTTACCGTTAGTGCACATAGAATAATTGATGTATAACCACTTAATCCCACTGATCACATTTATAGTTCTTTTATTTAAGAAACTACAAAAGGTATGCAGATGGTCACAACTAAGTAATGAAGTACGTTGGTAGCTTAAATTGCACAAGTCATGCATCACCATAGCATACAATTCATGTTAAACTTGAATTCAAATGTCAAATTTGAATTACAATAGAAGATTGTAAATCAAAAAAAAAACATTAGAATTACGAAAATCAACTCCGTGTTTGCCTATCAACATGTGATGTTAATGACGTGATAAACAGACTATATGCAGAAATTCATATTTGCAGGAGTTTCATTACTGGAAATGTAACTTAGGACAATGGGAGTGAATGGAAGAAACAATTTTCAAGGGGAAGGATCTCAGAATTGGCTACACTTTGTTGTTTGTTCGAAAATTGAATATGCATAAAGGCATAAATGGTTAAGTACCTTAGATGCGAAGAAAGGTAGTTCAGTTATGCTTGACTGTACAAATGAACATTCGACAACATCTGGAACTCCATTAAGTCCCTTCAAACAAGCATCAGCAAATATCGCTCCAGCATAACTGTCGAAAAGAGAGTAACTATTCGTAAACTATTTTTACATAAAATTTGAGGGAAAGAGAGAGAGAGAGAGAGGAAAGGTCTACATATGTTAACACATGTACGGAAAAATATACTAACAAGAATACAATCTCAGAATTTCAGAAGCACTACCAGGAATCTGCACTAGCTTATAAGCATAATAGCCTAAAGCCAACCTCACGAGTTTATATGCAATTTTAGATATCCCTTTAAGGAAAAGAAAATAAGTGATAAACGAGTAAGCTGCGCATTTTCTTATGAAAGAAACAATTTGTAGCTGTTAAGCTGTTCAAAACGAAGAAACATCTCTATCCATGAAAAAAGTAGCTGATAAAAATGAAAGCTACTAATCACTATCTAAATATCTATATATGATGCAAACTGGATAATTCTATGGCTAACTGAAATCATTCTTCTTTGATGGGCACATCAAAATACATACTAATAAAATGGCATCAATTTATACTTACGCCATTGAGAGCGTAGCTGAGCCCTTTCCGGCCTTTGCTTCCACAACTTCTGTCCCACCATCTTGTGTACGCTTTGTGAGAGCCATAATTACTTCGTCAGACAAGTTATTGGCTTTTGGCGTCGCCTATTGGCATTTAAACATACAAATAAAATATAAATAAACAAAAGACCCCAAATTTCACAAATGCAGAAATCAGTATAGAATGAGCATAGTACTTGTGAAAACAACGGGAGAATAGTTATGCCAGCATGACCGCCCACAACAGGCACGTTGACATCTGAAACAAAGAAGAAGTGCACAAGTTGACTTCAAGCAAATAAGGGATTAGGAATTTCTATTCTGTAAGTAGTGAGGATACCTGCAACATTGACATTGGCCTTTCCAGCATAGAAAGTCTTAGCCCTAACAACATCTAGTGTAGTCACACCAAACAATTTCTTTTCATCATATGTCCCTGCTTTCTTGAAAACTTCAGCAGCAATTGGGACCGTAGAATTGACAGGGTTACTTATCATATTAACAAGTGCCTGAAACTCACAAAATTTCAAATGCAAATGAGAATGTGAAAACCATATATTCCTCAAACTAACAAAAGATACTTAAACTGAACCTAACAACAAGAATGGTGTGGAAGCACGCACATTAGGGCAATACTTGGCAATTGCAGTGCATAATCCTTTAACAATGCCAGCATTGATGTTGAAGAGATCATCACGAGTCATGCCAGGCTTTCTTGGCACACCAGCGGGAATGATGACAACATCACATCCCTCCAGTGCCTTCCCTAGCTGCTCTTCCCCCACGTACCCAGCAACCTATGCAAACATGCAATCACATAGATGAGTAACAGAATTGGAAAGCAAGAGAATTAAACGCGTAATCTAACCTAAAAAACAAAATAGTCCATTTGCCCTGAATATGGATGTAATTTGAAAATTAAAGTATTGAATCCGGTAATATTCCAAATTACCATTTTAACTTAAACATTAATGCATAAAATCAGAAAATTTGAAAGGATATTTATATTAAAATAAAATGACAAACGATAACACTGAACCTAAACAGAACAAAAATCAGTACATTCATAGTTAAAACCAAACAAACAGATACAGAAAAATGAGCCATGTCAATGATACTGGATCAACACCCTAGAAGTGAGCAGGGAAGTTAATAATTACGGAAATATTCAACAAAATTCAAAACTTTACTTTTAAAAAACAATAACTAAAACAAAAAGAAATGAAACAATAGGAAATTACACAAAACCCTAAAAACAAATACTCTATAATTTTAGACAGAGTATACCTCAGATCTGGTATTAATGTGGCTGACGTCGGCTGCGACACCGGGAGTTCCGGCAATATCATAGAGAGCAAGCTGAGACACGAGGGGGTTGAG
The DNA here is from genome assembly GCA_020205615.1 of Panax quinquefolius. Classification (NCBI taxonomy): domain Eukaryota; kingdom Viridiplantae; phylum Streptophyta; class Magnoliopsida; order Apiales; family Araliaceae; genus Panax; species Panax quinquefolius. Next base: position 126,461,569 of record CM035161.1, on the reverse strand, counting down.
CTTCATAAGCAGCGCGAGCGGCTGTCCGATCCCGCCGGCGGCACCCAGGACAGCAACTTTACGCCCGGGTGCAGGCTCCGATGAGAAACTACGGCGAATGATGTGAAAGGATGAAGAGGCGGAATAGCCTCTTCTGAGAGATGCTTGTACGGATCTCAACATGGCTGCCTTCATTTAAGAGAGAGAAAATGAAGACTGCGAGGAGAAAAAGTAGATTGAGAAAAATGAGTGAAGGCTGTGGGTTGGTTGTTTGGTTTGGGGGAAGAAATGTAAAATTTTAAGGACGAAGAAATTGGTGAGAATCTCGAGGTGTCCGTCCCGTTTTACTTCTCTCATCCTTTACAACAAACTCTATTTTCTTAATTTTTCATTTTCATTTTTTTACACTTTTTTTTCATATTTTCGATTTTTTTTAATAGTCCAATGGTTAATGGCTCTAGGTGTAAACAAATCGAGTCGAACCGAGTATTGAGTTATTCAGATTTGGTTCATAAAATTTATTTAGTATTCTCTCCGTTCCTAATTATTTGACGTTTTAGAGGTGGTATGACGAAATTAAGAAAATGATTGAAAACATTAATTAAATATAATCTCGATTATACATAATACCCTTAAATCTTTTGTTGGGAGAACAATTGTCTATAATACCCTTAAATTTTTTGTTGGGAGAAGGAGAGTTTTGTTGGATTAAGGAGAGAAAAGAGTTTAATGAAGGGTAATTTTGAAAAAATTGTCATTAATTCTCCTAGATTTGAACAAATATCAAATAATTAGGGACAAATAAAAAACTCTAAAACGTCAAATAATTAGGGACAGAGTGAGTATAAAATAAGATTTGATTGAAACTCATTTAGCTAACGAGTCGAGCTCGAGCAGTTTTAATTTTTTTGAACGAATATGATCTGAGTATCAATAGAAAATTATAATTTAAAAAGATTCGAGAAATTTATCTAATTTTAAAATTTGCTCATATGTGACTTATTTATATTTCGAGTTAAGATCGAATCAAACTTTTAGTCGTGCGAATACGAATCGAGCCCGAATTATTTGCTTATTTTATAGTCTTAGCAATGGCTCGATCAAATTATGATGTGAATTTATTGGAACAAGTAGGTGATCCGTACGAGACACGAGTATCTTTGAATATTATTTTCTCAATCCTAAAAATTATCTTTAGTTTTTTTAAAAAATTATTATACTAAAATAATTGTATTTTGTTCTTTTTTAGACTATTAAAATGGTTATGTTATAAGTTTATCCTTTGCACTTATTATTTTCCCTCATAAATATATAACCCCCAAGTATGGAGAAGATAAAATATTTTTACTTCATGAAAATGTTGAATTTATTTATACTAATAAATGGCATGCTATACATTACGATAAATTAACGTCAAATTACAATTGCGAAACTTATCAATACGTGAAATTGATATGAATTATAAAAAGATCTCACCTATTACACGTCCCTCCAAAAAAGTTATCCGATCAAAAATCGACATAAAATATTCACAATATATATTTTATTAAGGGCACTGATCAGGAATACAAGCCCTATAGACCCAATACCCGTATAAATAAAAGGGAGAATTACATATTCTATTACATTTTTAAAAATAATTACAACAATAGTGCACTCATAAAATCTTTACACAACTAATATACTTCCATATTTATTTACAATATTAGTGCAATAAGGATTCCTTAATTTAGGGAATTAGTATTCAAATAGAATTCCTTAATTTAGGGATTAGTTATACACATGGCTTCTTCTCTCCCTCCTCATCTATAACAAGTGCAGTTAGTCATCACCCTTCTTCTTCATTCAACGTATTCTTTATATATATAATAGATTAGAGGGTATTTCATGTGTGAATTAACATGGGCAGACCAGGCCCACTAAAGAAAATGATATTCTTAAACTACGATCCATGCGGGATAGGAAGTTGCTAAACTTTGATTTCTTTTGTTCCAAAATAACAGTGTCCATGCGGGATGGGAAGGAAAGGATGATTACCGTGTGATTTTTCTTGTACCAATCTCCAATCAAGACCATATAATCGCCAGTGGGATCATCAAATGGGACGAAATTCTAGACGGCTAAGAATTACGATGCCTCCGAAACCAATTTCCGGCGACTTTGTGGAATCTGAGGAAGGGAAGTAGTAAAAGCTTCCAATTTGATCCTTCACTTGAAGAATGTATGTATAATTCTTCCCCGGAGGGATTGGGCATGTTGTTCCATAAACTCCGTCCACAAATGAATTTTTCCTCTGCTGAATCCCATTCCTATATATATATATATATATTTATGAGTCAACCAACTGTATATCTCCAATAACTTCTCAAAATGAAGTGTGAGACCCCGAATTTTATGAAATGAAAGTATTCAATTTTCTTATAATTATTCTATTTAGTAAATAGTTAAATTGATAAAAGGTTAAAGTTAAGGGTTATATGTGAAAATTTTGCAAAGTAAGCAAGTTGCTATAAAATAATCGGTTGGTAAAATACGGCATTAGTTGCATAGTAGCACACGGTATTGATTATTGATGCTTATGTAAGAAGTCACTCAGTTATACTCAATTATTACTACAGTAATTGTTGCATCATATCTCTCATATTATTGATTCGATTATTGTCACAGTATCATCTGCATAATATGATATATTATTAAATCAATAATTGAGACGATAAAGTTATTCATATTATTAAATTGTAATATTTACAACGTTTAGAAGTTCTATCAAGGAGAGGTTTGGTCACCTAATTGCGCGCCAATAAGGAGAAATCCTTATCGGAAAGCCCCCTCTTTCTTGGGAACGACCTGGTTGTTAAATATTGTGAGTTATAATATTAATGATGTATAAGTTCGTGTTGACTAAAGATGAATTTGATAGTTCCATTGTGTTGAAATTATTAGTGTTAGTAGAATCGATATTTATTTCGATAATAATTGATGTCTGGAGGTTATATTGTTCAATCGGGTATTCGGGGCACTTTTCATGTCGGAATACTATTCACGGGTTACTATTTATGGGTTACTATTCACCCAATTACTATTCACTCTAGCATTATTCACTCGGGTATTTGTGACACTTTTCGTGTCGGAGTACTATTCACGGGTTACTATTTACCCGATTACTATTCACTCTAGCATTGTTCACTCGGGTATTTGGGACACTTTTCGTGTCGGGGTACTATTCCCAAAGTACTATTCACAGGGTACTATTCACCTGAAAAATATATTTCTTTTCAATCCAAATCATTTTTGGGTACAATATTATTCCATGAGGAGGTGTGCTAATTTTTTAGACCGTTGGTTGAAATTATAATAGTAAATCAATATGGATCGTTGGTTTAAAATTTTAATAGTGAATCAATATGGATCGCTGGTTTAAAGTTTTAATAGTGAATCAATATGGATCGCTCGTTTAAAGTTTTAATAGTGAATCGGTATGGACCGTTGCTTTAAGTTTTAATAGTAAATATGGATCGTCCGTTTAAAAGTAAATCAATCTGGACCGTACATGAATTAGTTACTATTCAGTCCATTCTCCTATAAATAGAAGCAAGCTCATTCCTTCATTATTTCTTACGAATTCACTGAAACTCTAGAGAGAGAAATTATAGAGAGAAAGAAGAAGAGAAGTCTGCTACCTCACTTTTCCAATATCCAATTTCTTCTAAGGTAAGGGATATTATTTGTTGTACTCGTAAGGGGTATTATTTTTTTCGTATTCATGAAGAGAGCTATTGTTATTCCATTCTTTATTATTCTGTTAGAATAATTTGTATACGCGGACTATCGTATACATGGTGAAATTCTTCTGTTATTCCATTCTTTATTATTATGTTGGAATAACCTGTCTATGCGAAGTACCGCATACATGGTGAAATTCCTCTATTATTCCATTCTTTATTATTCTGTCGGAATATCACATGCAATGCGTTCGCGCTTGACCGGTTCCGCTTCTTTATTATTCTCATTGGAATATCCTGCTTGTCAAGATTACGCTTTGACTGGTTCTCGTTTCTTTATTATTCATTGGAATATCCTGTCGGTCAGTGGATTACTACGGTGACTGGTTTCGCTTCTTTATTATTCGCATTGAGAATAACTTTTCATGCATGCGATCTATTGCATGCATAGTGAATTCTTCTTTTATTCCATTCTTTATTATTTTGTTGGAATAACCTGTATATGTTGTGACACCCCCAAAATAGGTATACATCACCCATTTTGAGTTGTCAATACATGGTACGTAAACAACTACAACTTTATTATTACAACAAGAAAACTATGAGTTTGAATACAAATATTATCTTCTGACATAATATCTAAACTCCAATAAATCCTCATCACATTTATTGATACATTATTTTACAAAAATGGTGAGGACTACTAAACAACTCTCTCTAAAACTTTCATTCCATACCCGACTTCTTGTACTCGCTATATTCTCGCCTCCCGAGAAGAAAAATGGAACAAAAAGGAAAAGGGTGAGCTCAACTAGCCCAAGAGAAAGAATATTATGACTAAGATAATATACAACAAATTATCGTTAGTCTTCAACAGGAAAAATCTAATAGAATACAATAGACAACAAATTTTAAATCAATATTCAGAAGCGGAAATAATAATTCATTAGAAGAGTTAAGTAGAGAATGCAAACTACTATCTTCTATGTATGAATTTAAAAGTTCATCGCTCTATCTTTTATCCCCAGTAACATCAATCAATATATATCTCGAATCAAATATTCATCTTTGCACTACAGCCAAAGATATTCATCGATTAATTCAGTGTTCATCTAAACACTGCTCATCTTTGCACTACGGCCAAAGATATTCTTCAGAAATCATTTATCTTTTGCTTTGCTACTACAGCCAAAGATATTCCATAATATCATCATTTAAGATGAAGATGATGAAAATATTTTAAAAGAAACGAATCCAAAGGAAACAAAATGACAAGGATTAAGGATTAAGGATTCGTACTTTGTTTTATCCACGTCCAAAAATACCTCAAAAATAATCACAAGTGGTGTAAAATTCAAGAATGATCAAAACATGGATACAATCAAAGCTAGTATCCGAATAGATATTTTGGACGAAAAGGAAAATTTTATTTTTCGATGAATAAAGTCGTATTCGTGAATAATCTGAGTATCGTGAATAAAGGCTTGATATCGTGAATAAGAATCTCAGACACCAAAAGTTCCAAATTTGATAAAAACTTCAGATCAATATTTCAAAGATAATGATATTGAAGAAATAATATCATTACTGAAAAAATAATAATATCCCTTACCTCGAAAGATCAAGATTTAAATTGAAACACCTGATATAAAGCTATGACTTGACTTGCACCGTATAACAATACTCAAAGTATACTCAAAATACTCACAAGAATACGCTCTATATAATATAGAGAGAAAACTTCAGTTTACGGTGTGATTTTCAATTCTAACCCAAGCACCTATTTATAGGAAAATGCTTTAGAACACCAAAAAAAGCGAGAAAATTTAATAAATTAATAATATTATTTTTCAAATTTCCTACGCCCACTAATTTGGTCCAAGACATCAATACCATGTGACAAAACATTAAAAACGTTTTTCTTAATTTAAATAATTAAAACTTCCAAAAATCAATTATTTTGAGCTTGAACTTCAATAATTCACAATAAATAGCCCTTTTATCCAAAATTGAATCTCGCGCCTTTTTATAGGAAATTCAATTCTCTACAACTTTGCGAAGAAAGTTTTTCCAAATTCCAAATGAAATTGACCAAAATCTACAACCAGGCGATTTAACAAGCTATAATCAAATTTCGATCGATAAATGGGGTCCACCAGACATGTTTAACATGTTTTAAACATTTATTGCAACAAAAATACTCTTCCTCCTCAGATACTCATATATCCCACATTCGTTGTAAAAATATCACCATTATTATATATTTAAAATATAATAATACATTTAAATGAATTATCTTATCGTAAAAAGATAAAATTTCAATTTTCAACAATTGTCACATTAAAATTTTTCTCCATCTATATCCACATAAAATCAATATTTTCTTCATCATATGAATCAATAATTAATTATTCACAAATAATATTACATAATCACAATATTGACAACCAGGCGGGTTCCTGTGAAAGAGGGCTTTCCAATAAAGATTTCTCCTTCTCGACGCCAAGCAATTAAGTGACCAAACCTCTCCTTAGATGAACTTTCTAGACATTGCCAATAATGTTATCTAATAATATTATTCGGATAATATGAATTATTGCTTCGATAATGAAAAATCTTGTGTAATGACAATTATCAAACAACAATGAATATAAAATATCAACGCAAAGAATTATTGAATCAATAAAATAAAATCTTGAATAAGAATTACAGTAACCATTATTGAGTAGTGCCTTCTTACGTAAGAATCAATAATTGGTGCAATACCGTGCTTCTTGTGTTTTAACCAATCGTGTATTTTAACAAGATAATTAGTGAATAACTACGTCTGTTATTTTTTAAACAACTCATATTTGTCGTTTTCTTCATCCATAAACTTTCCGCTATGGGGCCCACATGGGCTGGCTACCGTCGCATTTAATATTCTCCGATAGTACGAATATTCCACGACCAACGAATATTCCCCGACAACAATGAATATTTTATAACCACTTGCTTATTTTGAAATATTTGCGTATTTTACCCCTAACTATCCACATTAATCAAATCAATCCTTACTATTTCAAAATAATAAATAGAGAAAATTAAATTTCATTAATAATAAGTTGGGGTCTTACATATGTGGATTACCACATGCATGATGAATGATCCTTTATATTCATTTCTTATTAAATTGTGGAAATGATCCGTTTACGTTGATTATGATGAAAGTCATAATAAAAGCATTAGACTGATGAAAATCATGGGTATATGTAGTATTAGTAAGTGTTATGATGAGTTATGTTGTTTATTATGTGAAAACATGAAAGTTTCTTAGAAATCACAAAGGGTTGAAAATCAGATTTTGGTGAAAATGGAACATGAAATTCAATTGACCATATCTCCTATTATATTTTGAATTTTTGAGTGTGGTCAAGTTCTAGAGTTAGATATATGAGTTTTCTAACTTATCCAATTGAAAACACTGGAAAAGGTGTTGTAGATTTTCGTATGGATTGATTTTAGCAAAAGAGTCAAAAACTGTAAAGTACCAAAAAGCTACTGCCTAGAAATTTGAAAGGGCATTTTCGGCCACTTAATTTATGAGAAAAATTCTGGCTTTTTGGGACATGGAAATATAGGGTATAAAGTACATCCTGTCCAAAAATGAGCTCATTCCGACTTAAAATGAGTAAGTTATGACTATTTCAATATTTAGGTTTTTTCGACAAAAAATGCTATAACCGGAGTTCTATAACTCCAATGACCATGAAATTTAAATTGGAAGCTCACGTTAACATGTGTAAGATCCTGCCAAGATTTGGGACTTTCTGGAGTTAACCTTGAGGTATCTAATTTCTTAAGGAATTAATTAGAAATTGATTTTTGAAAAATACTTAAGGGAGTTGAAAAATTATAAAAAAATACTTGTTATGCATGAAATATATGTATATATGTTTGGACAAAGAATAGAAAATTAATAAGTAGATTTGGTAATTTTTCATGAAAATGGTTTAGTTACGAACATATGAGTTAAATATGCTATGTGAAGTTGAAAAATTGGTAAATATGATTTTATGGCTTGAAAATCCTATATAAGGTATATATATAGATTTTTTATGAGGAATTTGATCATTGGTGATGATATCTTATGAGTATGACATTTTTGAATGATTAAATACATTATTTGGTAAAGTGTAAACAATTAAAATAAATTGTTTATAAGTTTAAGAAAAAAATAAAATATTGTTATAATATTAATGATATTAGATTATGAGATTATTAAGTGATTGATAACATTGGGATATTCTTGAACCCTGGATAAATTATATTATAAATATTTAATATTTATCCTATATCTCATTTGATTAATTCTTTATATCATTGTCATGATCCTCATGCTTATATTGTGTTGAAAGTCATCTGTGACTTACGTGCATAGATGGACTTGGTATGATTATAACCAGGGATTTTTCGGTATAATCATGATCGTAATGTGGTAAAAGTCATCTTTGGCCCGTAGTGCATAGATGGACTTGGTATGATTATGACCAATGATTATTCGGTATAATCACGGCCAGTAATTGAAAACACGAATATCCTTGGCCGTAGTCATGCATGGATAATTAAATGGTCGTGATACTATTATTAAGTCGAGTCTCAAGATTATTGGTTTTATGATTGTATATCTTTGGCCTGTAGTGCAAAAGATGAACCGTTGGTTATTAGTTATACTGATTGTATGTCTTTGGGTCAGAGTGCAAAGATGAATTGTTAATGAATATCTTTGGTGCAGTAGTCAAAAGATGAATTTATTAAAATATGATTATGGCGAGGAATTGTGATTTGGTATAACCATGATTTTTGATGTTTCGGTGAAGATAGGTGATGAAAATTACCTTCATCCTAGGTCTGAAGAGAATTTAGAATCACAATTATGATTATGAGTTATTCATATGATTGTGGACATGAATTGTTGATTGATGTTACAGGGATAAAACATTATTGGTGGACTTTTAATGTGGAGAAGATAATAGATCTGATGGTCTATTTGACTCTTCTAATGGATTGCTTTCGTTCAACTATGACTATGGTTGAAAAGTTTTATCATCTACTATATGTTCTAAATCTCCTCGATTTATTACTAATGAAGGCTATTGATAATTTAATTATCTTTAGTTATGATATTCTTTATCGAAATTTGGTTGTCTCACCCTTTTTGCTTCATAATTCCTTTCGTGGTAATAAGAGTGTAAATTTGGGTTGGCGGGGTAACAAGAGAATAGAACGGTGGTCTATAGTTGTTGAGGTTCTCCCTAAATAGTATGGAAATAATTTTATTGAGAATTTTAGATAAGTGTGTCGTATTATATACGTCATTTGATATTTAATTTTGGTGAACCAAACAGGGTGAGGTGAACCCAACTTTGAAAGGGTGTTTTGCCACTATCATACAAGATGTCTAATGATATACAACCTCGTATTATCATAAGATAGGGTTGTGCACATCCACTTGCTGAGTATATCTACGAGCACTACCTATATGATCTTGGAGTATATTTGAAATATAATTCTCACTTAGAAACAACGGAGATAATTATATGTCAAGAGAAGACTCACCATTGGAAAAAAGATGATAGCAATCTTCTTGTTTTTCTTTGGGGTCTATTGGGTCAACCAAGGATAATTATGTGGACATATGATATCTATCATAACCTAGATGCATGTCCTCCCATGTACGAAGGTTTTCTTGAGCACTTCCCAAAGATTTTAATTTCTAAAACAGTTATTGACTGTACTTTTATGTAAAGTACCTTTGTAAGGTGTTGTGGTCGAGGTACCATGAGAGTTACATATATTTTGTATTGAAACTCACAGCTTATCTGTTGTCGTACTCTGCACGACAGTTCAACAGTTGTATAAATGAAATTTGTAAATGATTTTTCTAGTGTGATATCTGGTGACTCGAACGGGTCGTGTGGACCTATTTTGGGGCGTCCACAAATGGTATCGAGCTTAGGGATATAATTCATTTGGCGGAGATAAGAGTCTAAAAATAGGAGGAGAGAGACGTTATATATACTTCATTTAGTGTGTGACTTACCTAAGCTAAAATTGTTTACTTAATAAGTTGACAAATTGTGATATGACAATTAACCTTTGTTTTGAAGATATATTCTAGAATGATATCTGAAATACAGGAGATGAGCAATGGAAAAATGATGATACAGAGGATATAATCGGGAAGGTACAATCCAAAAAGAAAGTAAGGTATTCTCATCTCTTCGAACTACAAGGTACGTAAATTTTGAGGGCGAAATTTCATAAGGAGGGGAGATTGTGAGACCCCGAATTTTATGAAATGAAAGTATTCTATTTTCTTATAATTATTCTATTTAGTAAATGGTTAAATTGATAAAAGGTTAAAGTTAAGGGTGATATGTTAAAATTTTGCAAAGTAAGCAAGTTGCTATAAAATAATCGGTGGTAAAATACGCGTGGTTACATAGTAGCACACGGTATTGATTATTGATGCTTATGTGAGAAGTCACTCAGTTATACTCAATTATTTCTACAGTAATTGCTGCATTATATCTCACATATTATTGATTCGATTATTGTCACAGTATCATTTTTATAATATGATATATTATTAAATCAATAATTGAGACGACAAAGTTATTCATATTATTAAATTGCAATATTTACAATGTCTAGAAGTTCTGTCAAGGAGAGGTTTGGTCACCTAATTGCACGCCAATAAGGAGAAATCCTTATCGAAAAGCCCCCTATTTCCTGGGAACGACCTAGTTGTTAAATATTATGAGTTATAATATTAATGATGAATAAGTTCGTGTTGACTAAAGATGCATTTGATAGTTCCATTGTGTTGAAATTATTAGTGTTAGTAGAAATCGATATTTATTTCGATAATAATTGATGTCTGGAGGTTATATTGTTTAATCGGGTATTCGGGGCACTTTTCATGTCGGAATACTATTCACAGGTTACTATTTAACCGATTACTATTCACTCTAGCATTATTCACTCGGGTATTTGGGACACTTTTTGTGTCGGAGTACTATTCACGGGTTACTATTTACCCGATTACTATTCACTCTATCATTGTTCACTCGGGTATTTGGGACACTTTTCGTGTCGGGGTACTATTCACGGGGTACTATTCTCGAAATACTATTCACAAGATGTCTTATTCAATTCAAAAAATATATTTCTTTTCGGTCCAAATCATTTTGAGTACAATATTATTACATGAGGAGATGTCTTTAATTTTTCGAATAGTTGGTTGAAATTATAATAAGAAATCAATATGGATCGTTGGTTTAAAGTTTTAATAGTGAATCAATATGGATCGCTGGTTTAAAGTTTTAATAGTGAATCAATATGGATCGCTGGTTTAAAGTTTTAATAGTGAATCAGTATGGATCGTTGCTTTAAATTTTAATAATAAATCAATATGGATCGTCCGTTTAAAAATAAATCAATCTGGACCATTCATGAATTAGTTACTATTTAGTCCATTCTCCTATAAATAGAAGCTCATTCCTTTATTATTTCTCACGAATTCACTGAAACTCTAGAGAGAGAAATTATAGAGAAAAAGAAGAAGAGAAGTCTGCTACCTCACTTTTCCAATATCCAGTTTCTTCTAAGGTAAGGGATATTATTTGTTGTACTCGTAAGGAGTATTATTTCTTTTGTATTCATGAAGAGAGCTATTGTTATTCCATTCTTTATTATTCTCATTTGGAATAATCAGATATCGCTGACTACCGTATACATGGTGAAATTCTTCATTATTCCATTCTTTATTATTATATTGAATAACTCCGCTATCTGAAGCACCGCATACATGGTGAAATTCTTCTATTATTCCATTCTTTATTATTGTGACGCCCCCAAAATAGGTATACATCACCCATCTTAGGTCGCCAGATACATGGTACATAATACAAATACAATCTTAAATATACAACAAAAGTTGTGAGTTTTAATACAAATATTGTCTTCTAGACAATATCCACCCTCAGAATAAGTTCTCATTACAATTATTATCACACTATTTTATAGAATAGTGAGGACTACTAATGCTATCATCCGGACCATCACTCTGTTCTCGACTAGTCCTGCGCTACGCTCTCATTTCAAGAGAACGGTGAAAGAAAGGTGAGCTCAACTAGCCCAAGAAGAAATATTATGACTAAGATAATGCAGGATAAATTATCATTAGCCTTCAATAATGTTAAACTGATAAAATACAATAGACAACAAGTTTAATCTGCGGTGAATAAGCAATCCATTAAAAGAGTCAAGTAGAGAATAAAATCTACTATCTTTTATGATTTAAAAAGTTTTTCATCACTTTTATCATTTGAGACTCGACTTAATAAATAATCCACATCATCCCTGCACTACGGCCAATGATATTCATTAAGGTCACGACCACAAATTATCCATGCACTACGGGCCAAGGATATTCGTGTATTCATCAATGGTCATGATCATGCCAACAACTGTTCATCAATGCACTACGGGCCAATGAGGACTTTTATCACATCATTTGTAACATTACTGGCCATGATTATATTTGAATAATCCACAGTCATAATCATACCAAGTCCATCTATGCACTTCACAAGCCACAGATGACTTTCAAAAATATAAATATGAGGATGATGACAATGATATAAGAATTCAATAAAACAAGTTCACAAATTAATTAATCCAGAACTAATAACGTCCAAATTGTCAACATGATACTTTACGTGTAGAGTAAAATTCAAGAATGCTCGTAAGAATATTTCCATGAAAAGATCTTCGGATGAAGCGCAAATATCAAGGATATTCCACTAATTTCATGGAGTATAGAAGTCAAAACTTTAACCAACCGAGTATAATAAAGAATGGAATAACAAAAGAAATCACCGAGCATGTAATAGATAGCACATGCGCAGTTATTCCAATGTAATAATAAATAGAGAATCCGTGTCCGGCGTAAAACGCATGCAGGTGTGATATTCCAACGAATAATACATAATGGAATAACATAAGGATTTCACTATGCACGCAGTGCTTAGCAGATGACAAAGTTATTCTAACAGAATAATAATAATCTAACCGTGTCAAAGCGAAATTTGCAAGCGGGATGTTCCAATGTAATAATAAAGAATGGAATAACATAAGGATTTCACCAAGTATCGGGTATGCCGCGTATACAAGTTATGTATAGGGTATGCCACGTATACAGGTTATTCCAACAGAATAATAAAGAATGGAATAACATAAGGATTTCACCAAGTATCGGGTATGCCGCGTATACAAGTTATGTATAGGGTATGTGGCAGATATCTGAAGTTATTCCAATGTAATAATAAAGAATGGAATAACATAAGGATTTCACCAAGTATCGGGTATCTTCACAGATATAAAGTTATTCCAATGTAATAATAAAGAATGGAATAACAGAAGTTCTCTTCATGAATACAAAAGAATAACACCCCTTATCGTAAAAGAAACTGAATATAGAAGTAGTGAAGTAGCAGAATATTCTTCTTCTTTCTCTCTATAATTTCTCTCTCTAGAGTTTCAGTGAATTCATAAGAAATAATGAAGGAATGAGCTTCTATTTATAGAAGAATAGATTGAATAGTAACTAATTCCTGAACGGTCCATATTGATTTACTTTTAAACGGACGGTCCAGATTAAAACTTAAAGCAACGGTCCATACTGATTCACTATTAAAACTTTAAACCAGCGATCCATACTGATTCACTATTAAAACTTTAAACCAACGATCCATACTGATTCACTATTAAAACTTTAAACCAATGATCCATGTTGATTTACTAATATAAATTCAACTAACGGTCTAAAAAATTAGCACAACTCCTCATGGAATAATATTATACCCAAAAATAATTTGGACCGAAAAGAAATATATTGTTCGGGTGAATAGTAACTCGTGAATAATAACTCGGGAATAAGAACTCATGAATAAGAACTTCGTGAATAGTACTCAAACCTAAAAAGTGTCCCGAATACCGAATTGAACAATATAACCTCTGACATCAATTATCATCTAATAGATGTCGATTTCTACTAACACAAATAATCTTAACACGTTGAAATTATCAAATTCATCTTTAATCAACACGAAATTATTCATCATTAATATTATAACTCACAATATTTAACAACCAAAGTTGTTCCCGGAAAGAGGGGCTTTCCAATAAGGATTTCTCCTATCATAGCCTGATTAGGTGACCAAACCTCTCCTCGATGTAACTTCTAGACATTGTAAATATTGTAATTTAATAATATGAACAACTTTGTCGTCTCAATTATTGATTTAATAATATAACATATAATGCAGATGATACTGACAATAATCGAATCAATAATATGAGAGATATGATGCAGCAATTACTATAGCAATAATTGAGTATAACTGAGTGATTTCTCACGTAAGCATCAATAATCACTACCGTGTGCTACTATGCAACCACGCGTATTACTGTACTTTTACTACCAAGTAGTTCAACAGTATCAACGGTAAAACTTCCGCCGTTATTTTTAATAAAATACTTTTGTCGTTTTCTCAATCCGACAATAATTTCGTTGCGGGGTCCACCAATGATTGTGCCGTTGTACGAATATTCCCTGCTAAAACAAATATTTCCCGACCAATCGAATATAATACAACAACTTGCATACTTTATAAAATTTATAAATACTAACCACAACTATAACATTATCTCAAATCCACACCATAATATTCAAAAAAATATTTTGAGAAAATTAAATCTTTATTCATAAAATTTGGGATCTCATAATTATTCTCGGTTTAATATCCTCATGCTCAGACGTTTACGCCGACCGGTTTCGTTTTTATTATTCTCGCTGAATATCCCGTCGGTCTGGATTACGCCCCGACTGGTTCGATTCTTTATTATTCGCTGAGAATAACTTTTATGCATGCGATCTATCGCATGCATGGTGAATTCTTCTGTTATTCCATTCTTTATTATTTTGTTGAAATAACCTATATATATGGATTACCACATACATGATGAATGATCCTTTATATTAATTTCTTATTAAATTGGGGAAATGATCTGTTTACATGGATTATGATGAAATTCATAATAAAAGCATTGGAGTGATGAAAATCATAGGTATATGTAGTATTAGTAAGTGTTATGATGAGTTATGTTGGTTATTATGTGAAAACATGAAAGTTTCTTAGAAATCACAAAGGGTTGAAAATTATATTTTGGTAAAAATGGAACATAAAATTTAATTGACCATATCTCCTATTATATTTTGAATTTTTGAGTGTGGTCAAGTTCTAGAGTTAGATCTATGAGTTTTCTAACTTATCCAAGTGGAATCACTGGAAAAGGTGTTGTAGATTTTCGTATGGACTGATTTTAGAAAAAGTGTCAAAAACTGCAAAGTACCAAAAAACTATTTCCCATAAATTTAAAAGGGCATTGTCGGCCACTTAATTTGTGAGAAAAATTCTGGCCTTTTGGGACATGGAAATATAGGGTAAAAAGTTCATCCTGTCCAAAAATGAGCTCATTCCGACTTAAAATAAGCAAGTTATGACTATTTCAATATTTAGGTTTTTTCGACAAAAAATGCTATAACCGGAGTTCTATAACTCCGATGACCATGAAATTTAAATTGGAAGCTCACGTTAACATATGTAAGATCCTGCCAAGATTTGGGAATTTCTGGAGTTAACCTTGAGGTAGCTAATTTCTTAAGAAATTAATTAGAAATTGATTTTTGAAAAATACTTAAGGGAGTTGAAAAATTATAAAAAAATACTTGTTGTGCATGAAATATATGTATATATGTTTGGACAAAGAATAGAAAAATAATAAGTTGATTTGGCAATTTTTCATGAAAATATTTTAGTTACGAACATATGAGTTAAATATGTTATGTGAAGTTAAAAAATTGGTAAATATGATTTTATGGCTTGAAAATTCTATATAAGGTATATATACAGATTTTTGATGAGGGATTTGATCATTGGTGATGATATCTTATGAGTATGACATTTTGAATGATTAAATACATTATTTGGTAAAGTGTAAACAATTAAAATAAATTATTTATAAGTTAAAGAAAAATTAAAATATTGTTATAATATTAATGATATTAGATTATGAGATTATTAAGTGATTGATAACATTGGGATATTCTTGAACCCTGGATAAATTATATTTTAAATGTTTAATATTTATCCTTTATCTCATTTGATTGATTATTTATATCATTGTCATGATCCTCATGCTTATATTGTGTTAAAAGTCATCTGTGACTTATATGCATAGATGGACTTGGTATGATTATAACCAGAGATTATTCGGTATAATTGTAAGACCCCTTCTTATTATGAATAAAAATTAAATTTTCTCTATTTATTATCTTGAAATAAAAAGAAGTTAATTTGATATAATACTTTGGTTATGGGTGACATATATGCGCGATTTTATAAAATAAGCAAGTGGTTATAAAATATTCATTTTTGTCGGGGAATATTCGTTTGGTCGTGGAATATTCTTGTGGTTAGGGAATATTCAATGCGACGGCCACCGCCATTCGTGGGCCTCATAATGTAATAACTGCTTCGGATGAAGAAAAAACGACAAGTTTGAGTTTTATAAATAACGGTAGTAGTTGTTACTGAATTAACACTAATAGAATACCCGGTTGGTTAAAATACGATGTCTGGCGTGGTCATTGCGATGAGACATGGTATTACATGATTTTTTTGATTATTGATTCTTACGTAAAGAAGGCACTACTCAATAATTGTTACAATAATTACTTTTTAATATTTTATTTTATTGATTCAATAATTGCTGCGTTGATATTTTATATTATTGTTGTTTCAATAATTGTCACTGCATAATATTTTCCATTATCAGATCAATAATTCATATTATTTGAATAATATTATTAGATAACATTATTGGCAATGTCTAGAAAGTTCTATCTAAGGAGTGGTTTGGTCACCTAATTGCGCGTCACTAAGGAGAAATCCTTATTGGAAAGCCCCCTTTTTCCTGGGAACGACCTGGTTGTCATAATTGTGATTCTGTAATATTATTTATGAATAATTAATTATTGATTATATGATAAGAAAATATTTATTTGATGTGCATATAAATGATGGATTTATTTATTTTATGTGGTTATAATAGAAGGATTTAATGTTGAGGTGTTTTATCAGTATTTTTGTCGGAATGGAAGTATTAAAAATTAAATCAGTATTTTTACGATATATTGCCTGAGTTATAATTTTTAATCCGACCGTTGGATCGTTGTGATTTTTGAATATGTTATACATATATAAGTTGAGTATATGTCCACAAATTTTGAACCATTAAAAATGATCCGATGATTTGTTATAAATTTTAAGAGGTGACTGATTCGGAAATTAGGGTTATAATTGATTTTGGTGGAAAATAGAATTGAGTTGGCCCCACTTGTGGTTGGTGAAAAAATGTGCTGAATTTTATTTCAAATGTGGTGGGTGGCAATAGTAGCGAGTAAAGCCATCGTGTGTGCAGTCAAGTCTGCTTGGTAATTTAACATTTTCCTATAAATAGAGGGCTAAGTTAGAATTGAAAATCACACCAGAAACATAAGATTTCTCTCTTTCTATCTCTATATTATCGAGCGTATTTTGTGAGTATTTAGATACTTTGAGAGTTGCTATTCAGTACAAGTTTCATTCAGCATCATATCCGATCCGAAGTACTATTTCTTTGAGGTAAGGGATGTTATTTTCTTCTTAAATGATATTATTTTCTTCAATATCATTATGCCAAAATATTGGTTTAAACTTTTTAATCAAATTTGGAACTTTTGTGTCGGGGTTACTATTCACGTATACGGCACTATTCACGAATACATCACTATTCACCGAAAAATGAAATTTTCTCTTTTTCGTCCCAGATGTCTTTTATGGTTACTATCCTTGATTGTATCCATGTTTTGATCTTTATTCTACTTCACACTTGGTTATTATGGAGTATTATTGAATTTGGATAAATCGAAATACGAATCCCTAATATTTGTCCTTCTGTCTTACTGGATTCGTTCTCTAAAATGTTTTTCATCATCCTCAGTCCTTAATGGTGACACTTGATGAATATCTTTGCCTATATAGTGCAAAGATGAATGATTACCGATGAATATCTTTGGCGTAGTGCGAATATGAATGTGTTGAGATGAACATGACTAACCGGGTGATATGAAATGAATATCTTTGGCCGTAGTGCAAAGATGAATATTTGATGCAAGATGTATATTGATTGATGTTATAGGGATAAAATATTATTGATGGACTTTTAAATTCATAGATGATAGAAGATTTCATTCTCTACTTAACTCTTCTAATGAATTCTTATTTTCGCTGCAGTTGTTGATCTAAAACTTGTTGTCTATTGTATTCTATCAGATTTTTTCCTGTTGAAGACTAAGGATAATTTGTTGTATATTATCTTAGTCAAAATATTCTTTACTGGGCTAGTTGAGCTCACCCTTTTCCTTTTTGTTCTATTTTTCTTCTCAGGAGGTGAGAATTTAGCAGGGACTAGCCGGGGTATGGATTGATGATTCAAGATAGTTGTTTTAGTAGTCCTCACTATTTTGTAGAATAGTGCATCAATAATTGTAATGAGGACTTTATTTGGGTATGGATATTGTCTAGAAGACAATATTGTATTTAAACTCACAGTATGTGTTGTCGTATTTTGCACGACAATTGTAATAATGAAGTTGTAATTTTCTTTTCTGTACCATGTATTTGGCGACTCAAAATGGGTGTTGTATACCTAATTTGGGGGCGTCACAATAATCATGACCGTAATGTGGTAAAAGTCATCTTTGGCCCATAGTGCATAGATGGACTTGGTATGATTATGACCAGGGATTATTCGGTATAATCATGACCGTAATTAAAAACAAGAATATCCTTGGCATGTAGTGCATGGATAATTTGTGGTCGTGATACTATTAAGCTGAGTCTCAGAATTACTGGTTTTACAGTTGTATATCTTTGGCCTGTAGTGCAAAGATGAACTGTTGGTTATTGGTTATACAGTTGTATGTCTTTGGCCTGTAGTGCAAAGATGAATTGTTAATGAATATCTTTGGTCGTAGTGCAAAGATGAATTTATTAGTATGATTATGAGCAGGAATTGTGATTTGGTATAACCATGATTTTTGATGTTTCAGGTGAAGATAGGTGATGAAAATTATTTTCATCCTAGGTGCGAAGAGGAATTTAGAATCACAATTATGATTATGAGTTATTCATATGATTGTGGACAGGAATTGTTGATTGATGTTACAGGGATAAAACATTATTGGTGGACTTTTAATGTGGAGAAGATAATAGATCTGATGGTCTATTTGACTTTTCTAATGGATTGCTTCGTTCAACAAGACTATGGTTGAAAAATTTTATCATCTACCATATGTTCTAAATCTCGATTTATTATCGATGAAGGCTATTGATAATTTAATTATCTTTAGTCATGATATTTTTTTATCGGGTTTGGTTGTGCTCACCCTTTTTTTTGCTTCACAATTCCTTTCAAGTAATAAGAGTGTAGTTAATTGGGTCGAGCGGGGTAATGAGGAGAATAGAATCGGTGGTCTATAGTTGTTGAGGTTCTCCTAAATAGTATGAGAATAATTTTATTGAGAATTTTAGATAAGTGTGTGTAAGTATTATATACGCCATTTGATATTTAATTTTGGTGAACCGAATAGGGTGAGGTGAACCCAACTTTGGAAGGGTGTTTTGCCACTATCATACAAGATGTCTAATGATATACAACCTCGATTATCATCAAAGACAAAGTTGTCAGCATATCCACTTCTTTGAGTATATCTACGAAAGCACTACCTATATGATCTTGAGTATATTTGAAATATAATTCTCACTTGGAGACAACGGAGATAATTATATGTCGAGAGAAGACTCACCATTGGAAAAAGATGATAGCAATCTTCTTGTTTTTCTTTGGGGTCTATTGGGTCAACCAAGGATAATTATGTGGACATATGATATCTATCATAACCTAGACGCATGGCCTCCCATGTACGAAGATTTTCTTGAGCACTTCCCAAAGATTTTAATTTCTAAAATGCAGCTTATTATTCGTACTTTTATGTAAAGTACCTTTGTAAGGTGTTGTGGTCGAGGTACCATGAGAGTTACATAGATTTTGTATTGAAACTCACAGCTTATCTGTTGTCGTACTCTGCACGACAGTTCAACAGTTGTATAAATGAAGTTTGTAAATGATTTTTATAGTGTGATATCTGGCGACTCAGAATGGGTTGTGTGGACCTATTTTGGGGGAGTCACAAATGGTATCAGAGCTTAGAGATATGGTCGTTAAGCGAGATAAGAGTCTAAAACTAGGAGGGAGAGACGAGTTATATACTTCATTTAGTGTGTGACTTACCTAAGTTTGAAAATTGTTTACTTGATAAGTTGACAAATTGTGATATGACAATTAACCTTTGTTTTGAAGATATATTCTAGAATGATATCTGAAATACAGGAGATGAGCAATGGAAAAATCATGATACAGAGGATATAACCGGGAAGGTACAATCCAAAAAGAAAGCAAGGTATTCTCATCTCTTCGAACTACAAGGTACGTAAATTTTGAGGGCGAAATTTCATAAGGAGGGGAGATTGTGAGACCCCGAATTTTATGAAATGAAAGTATTCAATTTTCTTATAATTATTCTATTTAGTAAATGGTTAAATTGATAAAAGGTTAAAGTTAAGGGTAATATGTGAAAATTTTGCAAAGTAAGCAAGTTGCTATAAAATAATCGGTGGTAAAATACGCGTGGTTGCATAGTAGCACACGGTATTGATTATTGATGCTTATGTGAGAAGTCACTCAGTTATACTCAATTATTTCTACAGTAATTGCTGCATCATATCTCTTATATTATTGATTCGATTATTGTCACAGTATCATCTACATAATATGATATATTAATAAATCAATAATTGAGACGACAAAGTTATTCATATTATTAAATTATAATATTTACAATGTCTAGAAGTTCTGTCAAGGAGAGGTTTGGTTACCTAATTGCGCGCCAATAAGGAGAAATCCTTATCGGAAAGCCCCCTCTTTCCTGGGAACGACCTGGTCATTAAATATTGTGAGTTATAATATTAATGATGAATAAGTTCGTGTTGACTAAAGATGAATTTGATAGTTCCATTGTGTTGAAATTATTAGTGTTAGTAGAAATCGATATTTATTTTGATAATAATTGATGTCTGGAGGTTATATTGTTCAATCGGGTATTCGACGCACTTTTTGTGTCAGAATACTATTCACGAATTACTATTCATGGGTTACTATTTAACCGATTACTATTCACTCTAGCATTATTCACTCGGGTATTTGGGACACTTTTCGTGTCGGAGTACTATTCACGGGTTACTATTTACGGGTTACTATTCACCCGATTACTATTCACTCTAACATTGTTCACTCGAGTATTTGGGACACTTTTCGTGTCGGGGTACTTTTCACGGGATACTATTCCCGAAGTACTATTCACAGGATACTATTCACCCAAAAAATATTTTTTTTTTCGGTCCAAATCATTTTTGGGTACAATATTATTCCATGAGGAGATGTGCTAATTTTTCAGACCATTGGTTGAAATATTAATAGTAAATCAATATGGATCGTTGGTTTAAAGTTTTAATAGTGAATCAATATAGATCGCTGGTTTAAAGTTTTAATAGTGAATCAGTGTGGACCGTTGCTTTAAGTTTTAATAATAAATCAACATGGATCGATCTGGTTTAAAAGTAAATCAATCTCTGACCGCTCATGAATTAGTTACTTATTTAGTCCATTCTCCTATAAATAGAAGCTCATTCCTTCATTATTTCTCACGAATTCACCAAACTCTAGAGAGAGAAATTATAGAGAGAAAGAAGAAGAAATGAAGTCTGCTACCTCAATTTTCCAATATCCAATTTCTTCTAAGGTAAGGGATATTATTTGTTGTACTCGTAAGGGGTATTATTTCTTTCGTATTCATGAAGAGAGCTATTGTTATTCCATTCTTTATTATTCTATTGGAATAACTTTGTGATCTGCGACTACTCTAGTATACATGGTGAAATTCTTCTTTTATTCCATTCTTTATTATTATGTTGGAATAACTTTGCTATTCAAGTCTGCATACATGGTGAAATTCTTCTATTATTCCATTCTTTATTATTCTGCTTAATATCATGTCTGCGTATGCGTTCGCTTTGACCGGTTCCGCTTTTTATTATTCTTTGGAATATCACATCCGGTCATGCGGATTACACGCTGACTTCGGTTCCGCTTCTTTATTATTTTGTAGAATATCACGCTTGGTGCGGATTACGCTTTGACTGGTTTCCGTTCTTTATTATTCTGTTGAGAATAACCTGTCTGTGCGTTCTATCGAATGCATGGTGAATTCTTTTGTTATTCCATTCTTTATTATTTTGTTGGAATAACCTGTATATGTGGATTACCACATGCATGGTGAATGATCATTTATATTCATTTCTTATTAAATTGTGGAAATGATCTGTTTACGTGGATTATGATGAAATTCATAATAAAAGCATTAGACTGATGAAAATCATGGGTATATGTAGTATTAGTAAGTGTTATGATGAGTTATGTTGGTTATTATGTGAAAACATGAAAGTTTCTTAGAAATCACAAAGGGTTAAAAATCAGATTTTGGTGAAAATAGAACATGAAATTCAATTGACCATATCTCCTATTATATTTCAAATTTTGAGTGTGGTCAAGTTCTAGAGTTAGATCTATGAGTTTTCTAACTTATTCATGTGGAATCACTGGAAAAGGTGTTGTAGATTTTCGTATGGACTGATTTTAGCAAAGGAATCAAAAACTACAAAGTACCAAAAAACTATTTCCCATAAATTTAAAAGGGCATTTTCGGCCACTTAATTTGTGAGAAAAATTCTGGCCTTTTGGGACATGGAAATATAGGGTATAGAGTACCTCCTGTCCAAAAATGAGCTCATTCCGACTTAAAATGAGCGAGTTATGACTATTTCAATATTTAGGTTTTTTCGACGAAAAATGCTATAACCGGAGTTCTATAACTCCGATGACCATGAAATTTAAATTGGAAGCTCACGTTAACATGTGTAAGATCCTGCCAAGATTTGGGAATTTATGGAGTTAACCTTGAGGTAACTAATTTCTTAAGGAATTAATTAGAAATTAATTATTGAAAAATACTTAAGCGAGTTGAAAAATTATAAAAAAATACTTGTTGTGTATGAAATATATGTATATATGTTTGGACAAAGGATAGAAAAATAATAAGTTGATTTGGTATTTTTTCATGAAAATGGTTTAGTTATGAACATATGAGTTAAATATGTTATGTGAAGTTGAAAAAATGGTAAATATGATTTTATGGCTTGAAAATCCTATATAAGGTATATATACAAATTTTTATGAAGGATTTGATCATTAGTGATGATATCTTATGAGTATGACATTTTGAATGATTAAATTCATTATTTGGTAAAGTGTAAACAATTAAAATAAATTATTTATAAGTTTAAGAAAAAAATTAAAATATTGTTATAATATTAATGATATTAGATTATGAGATTATTAAGTGATTGATAACATTGGGATATTCTTGAACCCTGGATAAATTATATTATAAATGTTTAATATTTATCCTTTATCTCATTTGAATGATTCTTTGTATCATTGTCATGATCCTCATGCTTATATTGTGTTGAAATTTATCCGTGACTTACGTGCATAGATGAACTTGGTATGATTATAACCAGGGATTATTCGGTATAATCATGACCGTAATGTGGTAAAAGTCATCTTTGGCCCGTAGTGCATAGATGAACTTGGTATGATTATGACCAAGGATTATTCGGTATAATCATGACCGTAATTGAAAACACGAATATCCTTGGCCCGTATTACATGGATAATTCGTGGTCGTGATACTATTAAGCCAAGTCTCAGCATTATTGGTTTTACAGTTGTATATCTTTGGCCTGTAGTGCATAGATGAACTGTTGGTTATTAGTTATACAACAGTATGTCTTTGGCACGTAGTGCAAAGATGAATTGTTAATGAATATCTTTGGTCGTAGTGCAAAGGTTAATTTATTAGTATGATTATGAGCAGGAATTGTGATTTGGTATAACCATGATTTTTTATGTTTCAGGTGAAGATAGGTGATGAAAATTATCTTCATTCTAGGTGCGAAGAGGAATTTAGAATCACAATTATGATTATGAGTTATTCATATGATTGTGGACAGGAATTGTTGATTGATGTTACAGAGATAAAACATTATTGTGGACTTTTAATATGGAGAAGATAATAGATCTGATGGTCTATTTGACTCTTCTAATGGATTGCTTCGTTCATTTATGACTATGGTTGAAAAATTTTATCATCTACCATATGTTCTAAATCTACGATTTATTCTTGATGAAGGCTATTGATAATTTAATTATTTTTAGTCATGATATTCTTTCTTTGGATTGGTTGTGCTCCCCCTTTTTGCTTCACAATTCCTTTCGTAATAAGAGTATAAATTTGGGTCGGCGGGGGGTAACAGGAGAATAGAATGGTGGTCATAAATTTGTTGAGGTTCTCCTAAATAGTATGGAAATAATTTTATTGAGAATTTTAGATAAGTGTATTCGTATTATTATATACGTCATTTGATATTTAATTTTGGTGAACCGAATAGGGTGAGGTGAACCCAACTTTGGAAGGGTGTTTTGCCACTATCATACAAGATGTCTAATGATATACAACTTCGTATTATCATAAGATAGGGTTGTGCACATCCACTTGCTGAGTATATCTACGAGCACTACCTATATGATCTTGGAGTATATTTGAAATATAATTCTCACTTGGAGACAACGAAGATAATTATATGTCAAGAGAAAACTCACCATTGGAAAAAAGATGATAACAATCTTCTTATTTTTCTTTGGGGTCTATTGGGTCAACCAAGGATAATTCTGTGAACATATGATATCTATCATAACCTGAGCGCACGGCCTCCCATGTATGAAGGTTTTCTTGAGCACTTCCCAAAGATTTTAATTTCTAAAAAAGCAGGTTATTGGTACTTTTATGTAAAAAATACCTTTGTAAGGTGTTGTGGTCGAGGTACCATGAGAGTTACATAGATTTTGTATTGAAACTCACAGCTTATCTGTTGTCGTACTCTGCACTATAATTCAACAGTTGTATAAATGAAGTTTGTAAATAATTTTTATAGTGTGATATCTGGCGACTCAGAATGGGTCGTGTGGACCTATTTTGGGGGCGTCACATGAAGGGTCAAAATGGAGGTGGGTATGAAGATTCAGGCGGTGGTGGCGGTGGATATGAATACTGGATGATGGTAACCAAACCTTCATACCAAGGTAACCAAACTGTCATATCAAAGTAACCAATCAACCTCCACACTTTAAATTTTTTCTTAGCACAGTTGGTTACCAAACCTTCAAATCAAGGTAAGCAAACTTTCGTACCAAGGTAACAAAACCTTCATACCAAAGTAACTAATTCGCATCCACACCTTTCTGAGTTTGTTCGTAGAAGGCGGTTGGTAGCCAAACCTTCGGTAAAGGTAACATAATTCAATTTTATTAAGTTACCAATTTTATTTGAATGTGATGCGATTGGTGGTAACCATTCATTCAAGCTGAAATAACCATTTTATTATTTATGAGTAACAAAATAGTTATAAAAAAATTGAAACATTAAAAGTTACATCTATTTATTTTTAAACTTTTTGTAGGCTGAATCTTCTTCTTATTCTCATTGGCATTTTGACAACGGAGATTCGCGCATGTGGCGGCGGAGTATGTGAGTAGGTGAGGCAGTGAGTGTGGCGGGCATGACTATTATTTCAAAGTGTATGTGAGGAGATGAAGATTTGAATTTGAATATTTAAATTTAAATTATTATTTTGAATTTGAATTTGTTTTTGTTGTTAGATCCAAATATTTGAATTTGAATTATTAATTATGGCAGTTATTTGTCCTTGATTTTAGGTTTCCTTATTAATGTGAATTGTACTATTTTTATAATATGGGTCTTAATTACACTCTTTTTATAATTATTTTGTTGAAATACTTTTCTTGTAATTACTTTCTATTTGTTGTATACTTATGTAAAGAACCCTAAATAAAAAAAAGAGGTCGGGTGGCCCAAAAGGCATGGCCATGAGGAACAAAATGGAGGCCCATGATTGTCCCTGGGAGTGGGAGCCGTAATGGATTGGAAGAGAGGGGGACACCGATGAAGGTGGTTGACAAGATTGCAACTGCTCAAACCACCCGTCTAAAGTGTATCAACCATAAAAGTAGCTAGTACTTGAGAACTGATCAACTGTCTCTAAATTCTCTGTCCCTTGTGTCCCCCACATATTCTTTTATTTAATTTTAAAATTAATTAATATTAAATTAAATGTCAAAATTTAAGTGAAGGGACACGGTGAGAGGGAAATTGGGCACATAGTATATGCTCTCCTAGTACTCCATTTGCTTGGGATAATTTTCTCACGTTATTCAACAATAAAAGTACCGACAGCACTGAGTAGTTCTGCCTCAAATACTGGGTCACTTTCCTCTACCCGATCGAGCACTTGGTCTTGAACTTCCCCGACCCCACCACATGCATCTATCTCTTCCACCCATCGCCTTCATGTGCGTGCGTGCGTGCGTGCGTGCGTGCGTGCGTACCTTGAAAGAGTTGATTTGGGGTGTTCAACCGATTTTTACCGGATCGGTACTGAATCGAACCGAAATCGGAATTGGAATCGAAATAGGCCAAATCTTGATCTGATATCTGCAGAGTGCGGTTGAATGATATCTTAAAGCCGTGATCTGGGTTCTATCTGCTTTTTCTGAAAATTAATATTATTATTATTTTTATTATTATTTTATTATTATTATTATTATTTTTATTATTATTATTTTTATTTTTATTATTATAATCATTATTTTATTATTATTATTATTAATTATTTATTAATAATAAAAAATTAAAAAACCTAAGATGAATCCTGGCAGTCCGGGTTATCTTAGAAACCAAGAAAACAAGAAATCGAAACCAGATCTGGATTTACCCAGGTATGTCTTAGATTTTTTGTACCGAAACCGAACCACTTAATATTTATACCGAATCGGACGGTTCGGACCGGTCCGATTCATCCAAAAACCGAAAAAACTGAAAAAAAATGCACACCCCTAGAGTTGATGAGTTCTAGAGGATGACTCTTATCTCTCCCTACATCATCCCTTGTAGGTCCTACAGGCAGGCCCGCCCTCTCAGTACCAAACGGAACCCTAATTGTTATCGATCAAATTATGATACCTAGAACGCAGATTCAGATAAACCACTAAGATTTGATATAAATGGAGGAGTGTCTACAAGCGAGCGAGTAAGTTGGACGAACTTAACTAACACCATGATGATCGAAAAAAATGGCAGCAATTAAGACACACCCACCTACTTTTTTCCGACAATAAGATTATACTAGTACTAGATGTTGCACTAAAATGAGATTTTCAAGAAACGGAGCACTAATTACATGTTATAACAGTACCCCCGTTCTTGACGTTAAGCGTGTAGTGACGACACTCAACCGTCCTTCATCTCACATAACTCTTTACCCCAAGCGAGCACGACTGATTTCGCTCGGGGCTTCAAACTGTATAGTACTCCCCCATCCCACTAAAGGTAGAATGAGGGAGGGAGGGAGGGAGTTGGGGGCAATGTTAAGAGGCAATTAATGACATGTCCTATAATTCATTGGGTCGAATTGAAGGCCCACAATACCTATACAAATAACAAGAAGAGGTCTGGTCTGGTCTGGTACGGTAGTCCAGAAAGCATGCATCCTGTCCGACCTAGCAAGCTCATGCATGAGGAACATAATGAAGTTCCATAATTAAGATACAAAGATCCCCTGGGAGCCGTACGTATTGTATTGGAAGAGAGGGAGGGGCCGGGGGCGCCCATGATTGACAATATTACAACCGCCCATCTCACGTGGGATGAGACTGGAACTGGACTCATGCTGACCACGACAAAAAAAAAGAAGAGACTCTCCCCTGCACTGCATAGGACAAATATAAATAGGAGAAATCTTTTTTCCGGTCACTAACATCATACACCAAAGGTGTTCCACGGGGTCGCGAGAACGTGTTTTGCGGTGTCAGAACTTAGTGTGGAGTCCGACATACCCCCATCGGAGGATTAGAGCATCATCCATCATATGTAGTATCTTTCCAAAACAAAATTAGGTTTTTTATGACTACTTTTAAGTACGAGTATAATTGTACTACTTTTAATACTAATAAAATTCACATAATAATTGTATTTCTTATTAAGTGCTCAAAGGATTAAAAGTGCATATAATTTGGGATGGGGGAGTAGTATGTAAAATTTGGAAAATGATATAATATTTTGCAAAAGTTTATGTCGATTTTTTTATTGTTATTTGCGTGAATAAGTATTAGTAGTAACTTTTTTGGAAAAATGTGTTAAAAAGTGGGGCCATCCTATAATTTATATCAATCTCATATATTGATAAATTTTGCAATCGTAATTCAACATAAATTTATTACAATACATAACTTCGTAAAAAAATTATCTAAACATTATTATTGGAAAATTAAAATGTATAATATATTTATTGTTAATTAATCTATTCATGCATTGACCACAAAATTTATGAATAATAATACTTCCTTCTCGTCTCTCATAATATATGACGTTTTAGAGTTGTGCTTGAAAATCAAGAAAATAATTATATAGCATTAAATATAATATCAATTATCTATAAAACCCTTAAATTTATATAATTACATACTTCTCATACTCTAATATTTTTTTTTTCACGAAGGATAATTTTAGAAAGATTGTAATTAATTCTAATAGATTATATAAAACGATAAATAATTTAAAAAAAACAAAATTATTTAAAACATTATATATTATATTAGACGGAGGAAATATTAGACTTGAGTAAAGTTGACAAACATTGGCTTTTTTTTTTTGTTAAAATTCACAAACCATCCTTAATGTAAACATATAAATTTACATTAAATAATTAGTAATTTTTTATAGAAAT
Source organism: Panax quinquefolius (assembly GCA_020205615.1). NCBI lineage: Eukaryota > Viridiplantae > Streptophyta > Magnoliopsida > Apiales > Araliaceae > Panax > Panax quinquefolius. Next base: position 126,432,621 of record CM035161.1, on the reverse strand, counting down.
TTGAACCTTTTATCCCTTTTCTATTAAATCCTTTTTAGGAGCATGTACTTTTAATTTAATTTAATGATTAATAAAAGTGTGAATTAGCTTATCAAATTTTTTGGTTCCACTCAATCTATGATTTGCTATAAATATGTAGACTTAAATCCTTTATATAGGCAAAATATTCCAAATTCTTCTATTATGGGACATGGATATTAGACAGGAGGTGTATTTGACTTTCATCTATTTATATTTTTACTCCCATTGAAGATCAAAACATAAATAGATGAAAATTAAATACACTTTTGTCCAATATTCATGTCCCATATTCTTGTCTGACTTGACTTTTTGAATATTTCCTACAATACCAAAAGTTCAGCTGCCATTTTTCCTTAACAAAAAAGTAAAATTTGTGTTGCCTCCTTTCTATTCCTTAGTATAGCAACTATTCTCCATGTTTATTTTTGTGAGAAATAAATTTATAACAGAAAATGATATTTCTATAATAAATCGTTGTTATAGATCCATCACCACTATATATCTATAACGACACTTTTATTGTGAAAATATCAAAAAGAATATTATGATAATATCTGTTTCCAAGATATATCGTATGAAGCTGCATCGTATGAACTCTATGAAGCCGCATCGTATGGGGAAAAGCAACGGATGAACAAACTAAATCATTAAATCAATACTATCATAATAAAAAAATATTATATAATTTGTTTACAAAATTAAAATTTATTAATTTTCTTTAGAATATAGAGTTGTCAAATCCCAAATGAATGAAATAAGTTGTAAATTTTTTAGTTTTTTAAAAATATTGAATTTATTAGGGGAGCTTTCTCGTTTTTATTAGTGAATCCTTTTTAATGATTAATGATTTTTTTTTGAAGTACACTTTTTCAATTTTTTTTGTTTTTTTTTAAGCCCCATTTTTTGGAACATCATTCATTGTTACAATGTAAAAAACCAATCAAACCTCGTTAGAAAAAGAAGAAACAAGCTTAACTCACAAATAATTCTTACATAAAGAGCAAACACACTTCAAAGAAAAATAAACAAGGGAGCTTCTTTATTTCAGATTATATATATATATATATATATATATATATATATATATATACACACACACACGCGTTAAGAATCAAGTGCAAATCTCTTTATTTAACATACCTTGCTCAGTGGCGAAGTCACATACAACTTTGTGGGGTCAATCGACCCCACTGATTTTTTTTTTCTTTATAACGTGAAGTAAATTTTAAAAATTTTAAGTATTATATATAAATTGACCTCACTAAAATTTTATAAATTTTCTATTATACGGGGTCAAATTGAAAATTTATAACTTTGTCAATCAAATTTTAACCACATATGACTCATATGCTCTGTATCTCTCTATAATATTTTAAACTAAATAATAATCTAATTTATATTATTTTTAAAAATAAATAATGAATTACTTACTTATGAACAGTTGTGATTAAAAAAGTCTATTCACTACAAGAAAAAAGCCTTATTCCGACGGAATATTCCGTCGGACCTAAGCTATTAAAATTCACATACATACACTATTTCCATTTAAAATATCCGCCAAAAAAGTTTGATTAGTAAATACTCGCGTCGAAAATAAGATCCGTCAAAAATTCTGTCGGAGATTACTTATTTTCGACGCAATTATCTCCGACGAATTTTCGTCGAGCATTAATTATTTCCGACAGAAAATATAGGACGGAATTTTTTCGTCGGATAAAATAGGCCCTATTTCCGACAGATTTATTCCCTCGGAATTATCTTATTTCCGACTGAAAATTAAAATAACATAATATTTATAAAAAATGACTACTTATTAAGTTCGACAGAATTTGCATCGGACATAGAGCTTTTACGACAGATATGTTCCGTCGAAGATAGAGTATTTACGACTGAAATTAGAATATTTCAATATTTATTAAAAATTGGTTATTTGTTATCTCCGAGGGAAGTTCCGTCGAAAATTCCCTATTCCGTCGGAATTAACTATTTTTTTTAAATACAGATTTTAAAAGTTCAGTTTTCAGGTGTTTAAACCCATTAATGTACCTGTAACCTGTCACAACCCAATACACAGTAATATAAACCTGTATCTCACATTCAAATATGCAACGTAGCACTAAAACTTAATCTTCAACTCATTATCATTCACATTCAAATATCCACCTGACAGAATTACTAATATTATCAAAATAATTCTGACAAAATCTTGCAATGATACATCGGCAATTTACATCACAAAATTCATCGGAAATTGCAAATATATCAAAATTAAAAATAGTCCTAAAATCAGTTAAATTCAAGATTGAAAACTAATTAAATTACATAAACAATGCAAACAATATATACTGCATAATTATCCATTCTCAATCAAAATATATACCAAATTTTAGCCCCAAATTTCAGCCTCAAATCCAAATTTCAGTCAAATATATAACAAATTTTTAACCCTATACCAATTTTCAGCCTCAAATCCAATTGTTAAAGCCAAATTAATGCACATACAATAACCAATTAAGGAATTTACTAATTTTCAGACTCAAATTAATATATACATACAATATAAAAATTATTCAATCTACTGATTTTGTACATCATCATCAAAATGAAACAATATTTGAACTCATACCTTTTGGAGCTAATAAACTGTCCGGCGTGTGGTGGTGGTGGTGGTGGTGGTGGTGGTCGGCGGTTGATGGAATCGAAAATGGGTGGCAGCTAGAGGTGGTGGTGGTGGTTGGCGGCTGGAGGGAGAAGACAGATCGAGAACAAAGATGGTGGTGATGGTGGTCGGCGGCCAGAGGTACGTGGGCGCCTGGCGGTGGGGATCGATCGCTAGAGGGGGCGCGCGGCTGGTCGGCGGTGGAGGTGTTGGTGGCAGATGGGCGCCAGAGATGAGAGAGATGAGAGTGAGAGAGGAGAGACTGAGATGAGAGAGTGATAGAGTGAGAGAGTGAGAGAGTGAGAGAGGAGAGATATAAAATTGAGAGAATACGGGGAGACACTGGCCAGAGTAAGTCGAATGGGTTTTATACGATATTTTCGACGGACTATCCGTCGGACCTACGTCCCTCGGAATTAACTTATCTTCGACGTAAATTCCCTCGAACATAACCATAATTTCGTCGAACTTAAGTTTCGCGCTAGCGGAAAATTTGGCGTCATATGAGATTTTATATTTCCGACGGAATTTCCTCGAAAATAAATTATTTTGGACGGAATTATTTTCGACCTAATATTTCGTCGAAAATATATTATTTTCGACTGAATACAGTCCGTCGAACTTAGTTCCGTCGGGATTAGCCGATTTTCTTGTAGTGATTGTGAATCAATATAGTGTATATATACTATATATTATTACTCATTATATTTTCATTGTAATATAGTGTGTGTGTGTGTGTGTGTATATATATATATATATATATATATATATATATATACGGTCCGGATCTCACCCCCTTTAGCGACGGATCGGACGACGACAGTCGCTATACCTTGCTCACCACCTTTAGCGACGGACCGGACGACGGTTCGATTCGTTGCCTATATCAGAGAACTGTCATTTCAACTTTTGGCGACACATCAAACCGTCGTCATAACATATAAATCGTTTATCTACTCTATAGTGACAGATCAAATCGCCGCCCGATCCGTCACTAAAGGTGGTGAACATGATATATAAAATAAAAGGGTATGCACTAAAAATGGACTGTATGTATATATATGTATTAATATGTATATAGATATATGTATCTAGATATATACGCATGTATGTATGTATATTGGAACTAACAAGGTTAAATTTTAAAAATACTTGGCATGAAATTTAGTACTCCCTTCCTAAAAGACGAACTTATAAACCCTTTCAAGAAAGATTTTCAGGGCTGAGGTCCTGTATTTTCCTCTATTTCTGTTATAGAACAAAAAGGCTGGCAATAATATTTTCAAACCTCATATCATTAGAATTTGAAATTATTCCTTAAAAACATCTAATTTAGCTTAGACTCAGTTGTGTTTCATACCATGTTAAAACAAATTTTCTCTACCTTGAATCCATAACTAGACATAGCAAACAATGAAAAGGATAGAAACTGTTTATGAGACCCTTCCAATCCAAAGGCCATATAAGGGTGCGGATGGCTTGTACTTACGAGATACATTTCACAGAATTGCACACAGCGCAGGAGGAAGACTAGGATAAACAAGAAAGCTAACCAAAATTAGACAACCAGAACATCAGCAGCGAGGACCCTCCTCTGGATTTGAACGCCGCCCCTTCAAAGGATAAACCATCTGGATTTGAACGCTGCACTCCTTGAAAGGATAAACCATCTGGATTTGAATGCCGCCCCTTCAAAGAATAAACCGTTAGCAGTTGATTATACAAACATCTATTTGAGATTGTGAAAATGTTGGCATTTGATACTCGTTGATACAATATCAGAAAGTGAAGGCCATTGTCATGCTACCAACCTGACTGAGGGAATAAGAGGACTGTCAAGTACTGTACACCACAAGTCACTAAACACCAACTCCACAGTAAGCCCTCTGTTTTATATTTTAGAACCCTACAATCATACATACAGTCAACAATAACAGCAATACAGCAACCAACAGAAAGGGTCCAAGAAGGTGAAACAAGCTTTTAGATGAACAAACACACAAACAAGCATCAAAGTAACAAAAAGAAAATGACAAATAGGAAGAAAGGAAAAAAGATAGATAAAAAAAAAACTTTAGACGATAAATAAATGCATTTCCATTTTCTCCTGAAACAAGAACTATTCCAGCCGTCATTTTAAACTACATCTCTTCATATTATACAAAGGTAGGATTCATCTATGCCACATTCATCTGTACAAACAGAACTGCTTAAATGGTATTGTCCCATTCTAATTTATAGGAGCTCCCATTCAGAGTCATATGAATCTTTAGTTGATGAGTGCTTTGTCTCCATTGACATGTCAGTGATAGAAAGTGACATATTTTGCTTTGGTTGCTGAACAGACTCCATATCAATGTCTCCATACAAAATTGCTAGCTGCTCATATTCCTTTGTTAACCTCTTTCTTGAAGCAAATGCATCTTGTATTATTTCCTAGTGAACGGAAAAGAATAACTTGGGATTTATGTAGTACACAATTCGAAGAAAAAGTCAAGTCTAGAAAAACATGTATAATAATTAAATAAATGCATGCATGATAAATCACTTATGGAATGTCAGCATTGAAATCAGAGATTATTATAACGAGTTAAACATGCATAAAACACTATTTTCCAAAAGAAAAATAAGTAATTGGATTTTTGACTTCAACTCTTTGGATGTTCCAAACAAATTTATTCACTATGCCGCGAGAGAGATAGAGAGCTGACCTTGTATGATCTGTGTCTTCTTGCCCTACAAGAGATAGCAAATAACAATTTATTATTATCCAATTTATTATCCATAACAATGCAACTTTCATCGAGCTTCTCCTTGTCAGATAAATCAATGGTTTCCATGCTAGGATCTGCAATATCAATATTGGAGTCATCAACATATCCTGTAAAAGCATTGTCAAATTAGCAATTAGTTGAATCATATAACAAAAAGGATAGTAACAGTCTCTGAAGAAGAAATTCAAAACTTTACCTCAGTAATAGACCTATTGCTTTACACCATCACATTATATGTCATGCACAGAGAGTATGAGAGGTGTCACGTATATGAAATCAGTGTTCTATAATATAGTGTTTTTTCCCCTTCATTTTGGACAAGTCTATTGCACATCTAAATCCATGGTTAAGTCAGTCTTTACTTTGAATACCAATACCTTTCAGACAACTCAAAAGTATTTTCATTTTAAAATAGTCAAACCGATATTTATCTAATAAAAATTGAATCTTACATGCAATTTCTAAAATATGATGCTTAGGACTTGGTTATTCACAGCTTAAAGTACCCCACTATTTATACCATGCTCTTTCATGCCATTGACATTTAGCTCATAGTAGTTATGGGCGCTGCCTAGGTGTCCAAGTTTTGGCAGAAAACACCTATGCAATAACCACCCTGGTGAAATTTTTAATTCTATTTTAACATGAAAGAAAATAGCTAAAGTTTAGTCAAAATTATGGTGTAGGTGCAATAAAATAAACCAAGGAAGTTAGTATAATTACGATGTAGATGCAACAAAAATTACAAAATCAATAAAATCAGTGTAACCCATTTCATTTTTGGTGTCTAAATCTTTGAAATTTCATTGTTTGGAACCTAAAATATCAATTAAAGGCTTTGCTATTTAAAAACTAACTTACTAAAATCAGACTAACAAATGAAAATTAGTGAGTCTTTTTAGCTTTCTTCATTTAGTTTAGTGTTTGGATGTGCTTAATTACGAAAAAATACTTTAAAGTGGAATATCTTTTACAAATATTAATTTTTTGGTGGGAGGGGGAGGGGGAGGGGGAGGATGACTCAAAATATAGATATTTTTGCATTAAATTATTATATTATACAAATAATTTCACTTTTGTGGTTTAAATCAAAATAATAAAAATAGAAAATTGCATGACCGCCTGAGAAGTAGCAAGTAAAATGAAAAATCAAAATGATACGAAGGAGTACTAATTCCAGATTAACACCACCATAGTTTTTATATTGCTTATGTGACAAACACACAGAAGTTTTACATTTTGCTTGTCTATAGCATACCAATTTCTAAGGAAGTCATACGATCCTGTAATAGAGAACACTTGCAATGCTGGTCATGCGTATTTCCAGATCCGTCAACAAAAACTGCCTCATCAATTCTGGAGCTGTCTACATCTGCCAAAACATAAGTTATATATATAGAGAGAGAAAGAGAGAGTGAGAGAGAGAGAGACGTTGGGGGCTATGTTATGTTACACGGACTCTTCTCAAATCCAGAAGAACCCGTGTTGATACAACAAGGCACGAGTACTGTTGTAGGAAATGGCAGTTCTGTGGAAAATGAACCAAAAAGTAGGTGTGCCCATGTCGTGTCCTTTTAAGAATCCTTCTAGGGGTTGTTGAGTCCGTGTAACATAGGTTGGGGATAATATCCATTATTCAATAATTACCAGTTGATTCAAACGACAAAACACTGTTGGAGAAAGCAAATTGCATATCTCCATTGTTCTCACTGTCACTGACTGGATTCGGGCATGATTCAGAAGATGAAAGAGCGCCTAATGTATCAGAGACACAGGTTAATGCACCGCTGTGATTATAGCAGATACTTTCTGTCTCTTGTGAAATTGTGTGTGAACACTCTGACAGATCATAAGATTCTGTAGACACAGAACTGCTAGAAGAAATAAGTGTCATCTCTGCTACTCCACTCCCAAAAGAAACAAATGAAAATGCCAGTAAAGAGGATTGGGGGTTGCTTAAATTATTAGAATTGTAATTATCGAAAGAGGAATCACATGTTGGTCTCTCTTTTGAGGAACTAATCGTTGCACCATCAAGTAAATTTGCATATGAGACCTGGCTCAAAACCTCATTGTTATGATAATCATCGATGGACTGGCACAGCAATGATATTTCAGACTTATTTTCAGGAGAACTGAAGTCCTCGGACAGAAATTTCTCCTTCTTGGCGATTCCTTCAACCTCTGAGCTGTTATTACCTTCAAGACTCGTATCCACATTATCATATACCAACACATCATCATCTTGCCCCAAAGGTAAGACAGAGTCTGTCAGATTACTGAGAACTTCAGTAGGCATAGGCATAATTTGCTTCACAGGGTAAAGTCCAGTGATAGGTGATGTATAACAGTTTCCCTGAGGATCAATTGGATCATGTTCTATAGATGATTGCTTTGTATCAATATCGACATGCTTTTCTTCTCTATTAATCATGGACTTGGAATAGCTGTCATCCTTAGGTTTTTGAGGAACTGTTTCATCATCATATTCTACTGAATCCACCAAAGGGGAAGGAAGCAAGTCTTGCACAACATCTGAACAAAAAAAATTCACACTTTGACCTACAGTTTGTACTTGGTTCTCAACATATTTTACTGCGTCCTGTAAAAGATAGCAATTTAAATTATGATAGAATGACCAGATTTGAGTATGAAAAAGATTCATCTTTACAATAAGACGGCTATCCATATAGTTATGTACCATGGAATGCAAAACAAGGAAGAGAATTTTCATGCCAAAGTAACAGGAAATCTGTGAAGAAAGGTTTCTTTGTTACAAGCATTAAGAGGAAATGAGGGGAAAAAACAAAAATAAAAAGGAAAAGACATGAGAAAATTGTTTCTAACATCACTAGAATTGAAGCGCTCATACCTTGCTGACAAAATCATCAACCTCCTGGCACACTGTCTCAAACTTCTGGTAGATGTTACCAACCCAAGCTTTACCTTTGAGTTTCAAATCCATGCCAAGGATTTAAAGTGTTGCTGGAATTGAGTTGAAGACACTTTGACTTCATAAAATAGAAGAATAGGAAAGAAAAATCCTGACGGGGTCCTGTACACAATAAAATGATAATTTTGTTAAGTATTAAATTACTTCTAGTTTCAAAGAACTTCAATTTGGAAACATGTAACCCATCTAAAAACGGTTGCCTTGGACGGAGCTATATAAGGAGTTAATTTTAATTGTAACTCAACTCCTAATGCAGACATAAGAGATTTAGGCAAAATAATTTCAACAATGATGGTCACTGAAGTAATGTATACACCAAACTCAATACTCGAAAATACAAAGATCTTGATTTCATTCTTCTAATCCAAGGAAGGTAAATCTCCAAGATAGTCAATAAGCGCTTAGTTGTCACCAAAAAAGGAAATTATTTTAAAAAGGCCCAGAGCTAAATTGTGAGGGTATTAACAATATCGAGAAGTAAACCAGGACCAACAATGATGAACAACTCATCCCCTAAACATTTCCAACCAACATACAAAGACTACAAGTCTAAAACCCATATAAAAATACAAATATAGTAGAGATTCTACAATAGTAGCCCAAAACTACAACATGTATCCACCAACATAAACACACACACACACACATACAGAGAAACCCGCCCCCTTTTTCCACAAATAAGAAGTTTCGGATCCAATTCGGATACTAGAAGGATTACCATATATAACACAAAAATTCTCCACCAATTCTTTCTAGTCGAGCCTTTCACATTCAGGTGGGATCCAATGTAGATCCAACTTTCAATTCACCCGTGGGGTCCAAATGGTCCGAGGGGACCACCATGACTCCTCTCTTCTCATGAATCCATACATCCCTTACGAGTCTTACGAGTGTATAGACAACTATCTCTTGACCACGAGTTTAGGTTCAACCAAACAAAGCATCTTCACCAAGAACTATGGGATCACCCCTTTCATTCTGAGGTGACGAAGTAATCGTACCATTCGATTCCTTTCGGTGAGGGAGGATTAGGGAAATCCTATTGATTGCCGCAAAAAAAACCCAGAAAGAGTCATTTTTTTACTAGTATAAAATCACCTCAAGTTTACCTTCACAACTCATTACTAAACTAAACACTCGATAAATTTATGGGTAAACTTGGAACAAAAATATAACCTTGAAAGTAAATTTTGCAAATAGGTCTGTCTTTGTAGAAGGATGGAGTATATCACTTGTATAATTTGATCAACTCTGCTTATAATCAAAAACACAAAGCAAACACCAAATTCAAACATAACACAGATAGATACAAATATATACACATACATATGCACTTTTACATAGACACGAATGAGTTGATCACCTGAATAGCACTTCCTCGCGGCGATTTCAACGAAAAAATCAGGCGTTTGACAAATTTCGACCTTTTTCAAGGAATTCAAAAACAGAAAACATCTGAGAAATAAAACCCCAATATAAAACAAACCAAACCAAACGAAACCGCAGGTAAAGAAGAAAGATTTACCGGCAACCTGTAGCCGCTGGTGACGATGTATATGTAAAAGTTCCGGTGGGCAGGTGGTCTTGTCCACACCTCGACAGGTGATGATGGAAAAATTAGTATAGGGCCTCGGGATATGGGAGTACATTAGTATTTATGAGGGTTTTAGTTCGCGGTAAATTTAACTTGTACCTAAATTTTTGCTACGTCCACTCTGCCAAGGGTATATGATTACGGTTTTAAATATCGGTAAGGAGTGGAATCAACAAAAGTAGAGTGAAGTTAGTAGTATTTGATTATGCTGAATTTGGAAATAACGGCAGAATTTACACTATATTTCTGTGTTTTGGGCTAATTTACAAGGCAAAATTTTGAATAGCACAAATTTCAGTTATATTTGGAGTACTAAAAAAATTGTAATATATCGGTTGAGAATTTTGGAGCACAGATATCACATGTACTACTATTTTATATTCAAAACTAAGGGGTAAATAAATCGAGTCCAACCGAGTATTGAATTGAAAATTTAATTCACAAAATTTATGGAGTATAAAATAAAATTTGATTAAGACTCGTTTAGCTACAGAGTTAAGCACGATTTCGAATCAAATCTGAGCAGTTTGAACTTTTCGAACAAATATGATCCGAATATCAATAAAAAATTATAATTTAAAAAAAAATCGAATAATTTATTGAATTTTAAAATTTACTCATTTTACAATCTTACTTAGAACACAAAATTTTTCCTCCTAAAAGTAAATGGCACGAAGAATATTTATTTTAACAATAATGTTATTATCACATAAAAAAAGTTCACATACCGCCTGATATGTGGAACCCACAAATATGCATGTGTATGTATATAAACATTATGTGTGTGATAGTAACATTATTTTTATTTTAATAAATGTATGAACCAAATCTGTATCCTTAAATGCAAAAGTTTATGAGGTTGGAGAATTTTGAAGTTCGAATATATTATTTGAAACTTCAACCTTCAAAGTTTACCCTTATTAAATTTAAAATAACATATTGAAATTTAAAAAGTATATGAGTTAGAATATGTGCAAATCAAATGAAAAGTATGAATATCTTTCAAATATTTAATGAGAGCATGTTGCCCTAACCGTGTTTTTTAATTAAATTAAATCTAATTTGTGCCCGATGCAACAATCTATGCTACTTTTGAATCGAAACATTAAAGGATTAAATTTGAGAGGGGGGGGTTGATAATTTTATTGATAATTTTAAAATTACTTAGGAAAGTTTAATACCATTTTAATTCTACTCCTTTTTGTTGACTTTTTATTTGAATATTAAACTTCAAATGACACCAAGTCTGTCAATCCAAGCACATTAATATTCGATGAAGAATCACTAAAGTAACATTAAAGGATTAAAGGATAAAAAGATTTAAGTCTCCTAAGAAAAAGAAATTACCCTCCCTCGAATTAAATCAAGAAGTTAATAAACTTAAGAAAGAAATTTCTAAGTCTTGAGTTCAAATTCTTGACAAAAAATCATTTTAGGTTTACCATTTATCTATTTATTATACCCATTTACTACTAGTAATAAAGGTTTAAGTTAGAACATTTAGGAAAAAAGGATTACATTTAAATTCTTAATCAAACCGAAAAGAAAAGAGATTTAAAATTTATTCAAGAAGAATCAATTTCTAAATCATTAAATCTGATAATTGCAAAGTTACCCACCTAAATTTCCTTAAAGAAGTTAGGTATCGACAAGTTGAAGAACAACTTAAGAGTAACCAATATGAGTCCAAGAAAAGATAAAAGAATTAAAAGATTATTTATTAAAAACTTTATGTTACGATTCTCCCAATGCACACAGTCCTATTGTCGAGCAAACTGGAACATGTACATACAGTAAGTAATAGACAGCTTTATTACCCTCCCACATATCAATTGGGCCCAATGGCAGCTCTTCTATCTGGGGGACTCCACAGTGAATACATGCATCAGCTTTCAGTAGTTATTCTGATCAACAAGGAGCCATCGCCTAAACATGGCCCAAACTACTATACCTTGCTTCCGAATCCTTTCCAAACTACCCACCCTCACCCAGGAAGAGGTGACCAGAAGAAGTATCTCTCTATACATATCATGATAACAGTAGTGCATATTACAAGTGAATCTTATGTATATAATCATTAGGATGGTAGAATTTTTGAGGAGAGCAAGACTACTTCATTAAGGAAAACAAAAACATCAAAACAACATTTAAGAGGTGAAAATAACTATAAATGAACGAAGTAATGCACACTAGCACTGTTTAAACAGCAAAGCACAAACTTGAATTCAACAAATTAAGAAACATATAACAATAACCGGTAAAGTGAATAAGAATTTAAGAATATTCAAATCATCATAAACATTCAATATTTGTCAAAGCACCAACCATCATCCAATACGGAATTTCCAATTCAAAGAAAAAAGGGGAAAAAGAGCAACAGTAGGGGGGGAGAGAGAGAGAGAGAGAGAGAGCAGTTCAGGAGTTCTCTCATACAAAAGCACCTTTCAATTGCCTACTGAAGTGAAGTGGAAATGAATTAAATAAGAAATTTTACAAAAGCAAAACAGCATCTTAAAGAAAGTAGAACCATGGCTGATATAGAGAATTTACTAAATAAGCATAATCACTAACAAAATGGCAATTCACTCAATTTTCTCTTGTTGGTTAAGTTCATACTACTGTGAAAGAGAGGAGAGTTGGCATCATATCGTATTAAAACAGGTATCGAGTATAAAACATCACACAAAGAGCTAAATCCAAAGTTTACAACCAATAAAACATAAGATTCTAAGGGCTTTAGGGAGCTGCTGATAAATAGTTCTTTCGTGACTTGCAACTTTATAAAACAGATTCCTACCTTAGGCAAAAATCACAGACCCAAAATGAAAAGGGGAAAAACTAGGGACTAACTATTTCCACATGGCCTTTGATAGCGTGGGAGCAGAACTACGCACCAAATCAGAAGGAAATTTGGGGAACTGGTATTCGTTGTAGAAATAGCAACTCCAAGAAATTAATTCAACAATGTGCAAACAGTGTGATTAAAGCAGAAACATAGGTAAACACCAAGAAGTAAACTGTAAACCACCAACCTTGTACTACAAAAACCAGTGTCATTCAGGACTAGCAAACTTATGGCATTCAGTCTCTTTCCTATATGGAACTGCTACAAACGTAACTCAAAACTTGGTTCATTTCAATAATGACCAAGACCGAGACAAAGTCCAGAAGTTCACAAGTGCATTCAACATAATTCAAGGAATTATTACAAACTCCCTGCATCCAAAATAATCAATTTGGTTTCTATTTTGGGATATACCAAAATTATAAATTGGTTTAAATTCATGTTCATGGAAAATAATTTGACTTTGGTACTATTGTTTGAAAAGTAGTAAAAGCAATTTAAGCGGACCCCAAAAGGGCATACTGGGAGACGCATTTAGTCTTGGTCAAATGCTCATTTTCTTAAGCTATGTAATAGTTCAACCAAGTAACTTATTTTGGGATGGAGAAAGTAGTTTACAAAACTTATTCTTCTCAGCATTGAAGTCAAACAAAATAATTTCATAAGATTTAATTAGATTACATTAAACAGCTCACAGTATATAAACGACTAACACACAACTTACATGCTCAAGCGGAAGAAATTGTTGTGTTTAAGATCAAATTAAAAAAATTCAACCAAACAGATGATAAAAACATGAATAAATAGGAAGGTCTGCAAATTTTCATAGTAGTAATTGGTTACGTAGAGAACCTTCGTCATAATATTGGAAAATCAATACAATTTCACAGGCTCAAAGTTAATGATTAGCATTAAGATCTATGCTTCCGTATCACCAAATCAGTTCAAACTTGAAGAATGCTACTATTATTCATGTTCATTTCATCCGTGCGGTTGAAATTATTTAATTTGATCATAAACATAACAATTTATTATGCTTGAGCACATAAGTTGTGTGGTTAACTCATCTATATCCCATTTCCACTATATTAAATGCATAAAAATAATTAATATTAAAAACATAATTAAACTGTAAACTTGATAAAGACATCACTACCAGGATATGCTTTGAATAGAATATGCATGTATTCTTTGAGCAATGCAGGCCAAAATGAGTTTCCAAATTTCGGTCTCATATTCACATTTCACGATTGCATTGATTGCTTAAAATCATGCATGGTAGATACTATGTAATAAATTTAAATGTTGAGGAACCAATGTAATCAAAACACGTGTAATTGTGCTCCAATATTTGGGAGCTCATTTGGAACACCCCTGCATTACTCATATTCTATACCAGACACTGATACACACATTAAACTCAAAATACAACTCAAGACCGACTCATCTCTTACATAAACTCCAAATGAGTTTAAGATCGGTTTGGTTACATAACAAACGAGCTCAACCTGCACCCCTAAGCAAACCCAGCACCACTGTCCATGCACACTCACTTCATTTGCAGTCATTCATGTGCATGTGCAGATGTTCTACAACTTTTACAGGTATTAGATATCTGGCTAAAACAACCAGCTGGATATGCACCAAGCAAGGATGTCCCAAAAAATTTGAGCTTAATATATACTTATATAATAAACCCACTATCACAAATACTTTTTGTTGCGTACCTCAAAAAAAGACTAGTTGATAGGGTTGCTTCCACATATGATAACTGTACATGAAACACCATCATATAGGGAACAAATGAACATGCTTTGACATGACACGAGTACTTTAGTATCTGATGACTAAATGATCATATTCCAGACTTGTATCCAAACCCGGAACTTTTACCCAAAACAGGGAACGTATACTGCTACATAAACAGACAAATATCACTAGAACATACTGGTAGAAGTTAATTTTGAAACAGGACTTCAGAAAAGGGGACAGGATGGGCTAATCTCAGTCAAAAACACGACACATCTAAAAGACGCTTTCAGCAACAATAGATATCAAGTACATAGATCCATAAAAGGTTTTGATAGTCACAAAAGTTCATAAACAACAGCAAATTAAATGCAACTAATGTACACACGTAAACATGATACAAACACAAATCTTCAACGTTATATAATAAAATGTCATGTCAGAAAATCTCTTCTCATGAGCTAATTATAATTAAGTGAGGCAAACCATTCATCACACACAAAGATTAATTTATTCATAATCAGAAGCAGTCGCTGAACAAAAATTTACTAATTAGAGCTACAGCCAACAAAAAATAGTAATAAAAGTTTGCTATTCAATTAAAGAGTTCCAACCGGTACAGAGTACTTCAAAAAAGTACAGAAACTAGTCTAACTAGCCAATTTAACAACCGTCTATAAGAAAGCAACCACGTCCTAAGGCCCAGATGAAGTGAAGACGACACCAAATTACAGGTAAGCAAATTCATGAGGCCAGAGTTCATATAGTCTGCATTCATGCAATCACCGGAACCAGTGAACCACTATAATCAACTGCGTCCAAAGCTGTCATACACCTGAATAAAACATGCATTCACTCAAATCCATCATTCTATAACAGGCAAATCAAACTCAATCCAAATTAAAGAAACCAATCAGGGACATTAGCAAGCATCACTTTCTTGCAGAAATGGTTAACATGCATTTCAGTACAAATTTTCAAATAGATGGCACACTTATCTGAAGGTTTCTTAAAACCAGCCATCAAAAATTTCCCACTTCCGTGATTAGAGTTTCTCCATAAAGAGACAGAAACATTAAAATGAAATGAAATGAATAAATATTAAAATAAATGAACATAATTCTAGAATGCAAAAATCCAGGAAAGGGCAAATAACACAGCATATCTCAACTAAATATAAAATGCTCTACTCTTCACAACTTTTAACGTGATACTTCATGACATAAGAAACATTCCACAAGTAAAATAACAGCCTTGACAAAAAAAATTCCATAAGTAATAAGCTTGTGAATTCAATTTATGGTTATTTAGTTTTTCAATTACGTATTAGCCATGCTTGAATAAGAAACTTCAAAATACTCTTCAACTAATTACATTTTCTACCAAATTATCAATCCTTAATCAGTTTAGTTTAGTCTGCAGAAAAATTCAATTTCAATGTTACATTAATTCAAGTCAAAGATCCAAAGTATTCGACATAATAAAAAAGGAACAAGATAGATCAGCTTTATAAGCACACTTGGGAGAACCCCCAAAAGAACACTAGGAAGGAACAACGGGATGAAGGCAAAAGCATTCAAAAAAAATTGTAAAGTTAATTCAATTCTTTCTTTTTTAATAATTCAATTCTTTCCTTTCATGTATGAGAAAAAAATTGTAAAGTTTTTTATATTTTAATAGGCATTGCCGCAATGAGACAGCTACAACATAGGATCTTCAATATAAAGGAAACTTAATCAGAAACACCAATAATCACGTCTGAAGGTAGGTAAAGCATCAAAGCAGAATTCAGATCTCAACCATAAACTTTCTTTTAATTTGATGCATAGATTGCCCTTTCTTTCGATTGAGCGTCCAAGAGAAGCTAACCCTACGACCGAAATAGCGATGAAAAGAGTAAATATTCGCTTGTGAAACCTTTCCCTTGATTAAGGCCTTAATAATTAGCATTCAAGATCTCTTTAGATATAGTTCAGTAGAGATTTTAAATGGGCTCGACGACTAGTAATATACATTGATCGTGGGATATAGTCATTCGTTAAACGGCCATGTTAGCCACCTGTGCCGTTTTTGATCATTTCATAAAACATATATGCTTTGACCTTTCTCAATGCTTTTTTGGGGTTCAATATTTTAACAACAAATCTAAACTTACGCCGAAGAGTCCTGACAAATGATAACTAAGACAAGATTTGGAATTTTTGAACCACAAAACACCCAAGTTCCATTTCGGTTGTAGGTGTAACCAACCTGTTATTATTCTCCGATCGAAATACCAAAAAATTCCATTGACTCTGCTTGACATACTTGACTCAACAGTTAGAGTATCGCTTTCATACGACAAGAGTCAAGTTAAATACGGGTTTATTTGAAATCTTGTTTTATAAAGGCAGGATTTCCCTATGGGAGAAGTAGAATTAGAATCTCTCCCCACTCCACATTCATAACAGTTACCAGATCTCCTCAACTGAGCCTTTTGCTCCTAAGTTGTCAACTCCCTTATTTATCAGTGAAAGGGGGATGCAAAAAGGATTCTTATTATAGTACAATCGAGGGAGTGAAAGCAGAATTTGAATTAGACTTCCAGAATTTAAATGTCACTTTCTTTCCTTCCTAACTAAAGAAAATGTCTTATAGATTGAACGACAATAAGATAAGATAAATCGACGTTCAAGCTCTAATGCTAAGCCTCTGCGGATCTCTACACGCAATTCACTCACTTCAAGAAGAGCAGACAGAAAGAGGAGGCCTTTGCTCTATCCGCTTCTTCCTCTTCACAAAGAGTTAAAAAATGTATAAAATGAGTTAAAGTGTTGGGTACGGCACGTTGAGGCGGAACTAGCCTTTGGCCTACACAAGCATGTAGCTCATGCCCTAAACCTAGAACTACACTAGAGTAGTATCTTCAATAGCCGGAAGGAATCCTTTTAAAAGCAATATAATAAAATAGGTAGTACATTCCCCTGCGACCGACCCAGGGCTCAAGGGCGAGCTTTATATAAATAAAAGGGGAGTCATGCCTACATTAAATTAATTGATTCGTCATGGTATTGACAAGATTTTTTCCTTATTTGATCTGACCAAAAAGCAACTTATATTTTTGACCAAACATAGGGCCCAACACAAGTCCAATGATGGTCTTCTTATCTCATCCGTATTTCAATCAAAGTCGAATGAAAATTGTATATATATAAAAAAGGAATTATGTGCAAACAAGATAGGATCATAAAAGAATCATGAAAATTAGAGTATTGACATTTTTCGAAGTGTGATCCACGAGACCAACCCATCTCAAGATTGAGAACAAGATGGAATCTCGGGATCTCGGAAAGTCATTCTAACTTAAACAAGGGGGAGTCTTTACCAACTTCAAATTTCAAAGGATATGAGCCATTTTCCTTCACTCGAAAGAAGGGTCGATGTTATGTCTTTTTTGGATCTTTTTCACGATGGATAATTTGTGATTTTTTTCAGTGATCCCATCAATATTCATATAGATACACCGACTTTACATTTTAACAATTTGTTGATCCTGATATATTTTCACTACAAAGGAATAAAAGAAATTCACTTGCTCGCTACAAGCCCATTGCCCTATGGCCCATTCGTTGACAATGGAATGCTCTCTAAGCTACGTTGCGGCTTGACCCGAATCCCCACGTCTGCTTGGTAATTTTGATTCACTCTTTCCAGCGCACAAGTCTGTACCTGACAGTCTTTTTACTGGTGCTCTGCCTTAAAAAACAAGAACTCCCAATTATATCACCTGGCTTCCACGTCGAGGGCATGAATGAGGGATTCGATCAACTACCTTCTCCCTTTGAACCTTCATTGATCCTAACTTCTCATGAGGGAAGAAGATGCTCAACCGATGGACCTAGTTGACACAAGAATTTGAATTTCTTTATGAATCCTGATTTTCTTGCAATTTCTGTACATTCAATGTACTCTACGGATAGAGGAATACATAGAGTTGAACATAGAATAGCCATGTTTCACTGGGCTTACACACAAAGCACTAAGATCTACTTTTACTAAATTACTAATTTAATACCCGATACTCGATAAGTCGACTCTTACTTACGCACACTTGTTAGTTTCAGGTCCCATCCGTCCAGAACTCACATTGCCAACAACAACGAAAGCCTTTTGACACATTTTTCCAGAGAGCGTAAAAGAGCATCTGAAAATTTGGAATAAGGATTTCTTAGACCCCTCTTCATTCTCTGTAGTAGCACTCTATGTCAGGCGAGTAATAGTCCTGAGTAGTTCAGTTCAAGACCCGCAAGAGAAGAAATGTCTCTAACTAATCTTTCTTGGCTTCTTGCTATAGCAAAAAAGGGGCTTTCCTCCCCTTTACAATATGCAGAAAGAAATAAGGATAAGGATTTCTTATGTATGATACGAGCCTTGGACATAGATACTAAGAATCAACGTGATAACATATGTAAGCGCATTGTTGAAGCAAAGGAATGAAAATAAATAACAATACAATCTTAATAAGAAAACATTTATTTACACTCAAACATTTCAACATATTTACATAAAAGAGAAATTAAATAATAGGAAAACATTTATAATAAGTCTCATATACAGCAAAATATGTACCTCATTGAACACGTTTAACCTATAAATTTTAGAAAAATTAAATTAAGTAACAAATCATCAAATTAAAACTAAAACTTGGAGCTAACACAGCAACATGCCTATGCTTGCCCATATGTACATACATCACTAAACACAACAAACCATAATAATTCTTTGTGCACTAATCGAGATGAAACAATATGTGAGCCCAACTCAAAAAACTCATCACTCATTTAGATAGTAGGACCCACGTACTATTTTCTTTCTATTTGTATACAACTATTAGTGCATAGTTAGCACACCTAGGCTGTAAATACTCAATGGTTACCGAAAAATTGAATATCCATTCACATCCATTTACTTTTATAACGAATATTATCCATATCCGATCAAAATGGATAATATCCATATTTGGTTTATACTTTATAGGCATCCTCCAATAAACAAATAAATATACGAATATAGGTATTATTCGTTAATAGTTGTCAATTGAGAAATTCAGAAAATAGCATATGCCTGTTTGTATTAGTTATCCATATACAAGTTAATATATATATATATATATATATATATATATATATATATATATATTCTACATAACATATAGAAATTTGATATTCCTAGAGTAAAAATGATATCTATATAAGTTTCTCACTTCAATAATAAGTCTCACATAAGTGTCCTTTTTAAAAAAAAAATTAAGTTTTACTTGTGAAAATAACACTTTCCTAATATATAGTTTAATACATTAGACATTCTTATACATAATAATTACGGAAAGTGAAAAATTATTAATTATTAAACATGCATACACAAACACACACAATACGAACAATCATAACTTATTAGCCAAGTATATTGAATATTTTGGTTATATTTGGATTCTTTTCAATTTTCACTCACAATCAAAATTCAAACCATCATACTTTAATTCTTTTTTTATTATTATTAGTATACAAATTTACAATCATAATCCATGTTTTTTCACAAACACGGCCAGATTAGTCAGCAACACAAGGTGGACGATCAGCGACAAGTTTCGAATCTGTTTCTTCTCTCTTTATATTTCTCTTCTTTTCTTGCTACTTCACGCAGCAACAGTATTCATGTGCACTAAGCTTATGAACAGTAAATTTTTCTCTTCTTTTGTTGCAGTTTTTGGGGCAGCTGTTGGGTGAAGGGCTGGTGATCAAGTTTTGAGACTGGTTTTATTGGAAGGAACAGTTATGGGCCAAGAAGACGAGCAATGTTTTTTATTTTTGAAGATGATTTGGGGTTATGGTGACAGATTTGGCTGATTTGGTGTGGGCAATGGAGGTTGATTTTCTGGTGTCAGTTTGGCAGGCTGTTCGACTCTTGTGTGATGGGGGTGCTTGGGACTGAGGTTGAAGCAGCGAGGTTTGGATATGTTGACAAGACGTTGTCTTGGTTTTGGGATAGATTTGAGATTATGTTGTTGTATCACTTTTGAGATAGATTTGAGACACGTTGTCTCAGATATTGTTGTTAACAACATAGTTGTTACGACGCCACGGCAAGTCATGGCAATAGCCAGGCCTGGACGCCTAGGCGACAAAGTGACCGACATGGCGTCCATACAAGTCGTTTACAATATGCAATTTATATATTATTTATTTTACTTGACAAGTATATTGAAAATAAAATTTCATATACATTAAAACTCAAAACATAACTCTATGAAATAACATTAAATACATAATTATGTAAATACTTAGCAATAACAATCCAAAAACAAAACACTTGATATTAAAAATTAGTAAAAGAAATGAAGAATTCAACAAACACCACAGAAAATAAAGTTGCAACCAACCATCACAAATATGTAGTCTAATAACTAATAAAAAAAAAATCAGATTTTCCATGTTTGATTAATTTCTTTCTTGATCAGTGAAATATGTACTTGCAAAAAATCAAAAAAAAAAAAGAATATAATATAATTAATAGAAATATAGCATAGTAGTACTAATTTAAATATAATTAAAAAATTCACAATCATGATTTTCCATGATTGATTAATTTCCTTCTTGATCAGTGAAATATGTACTTGCAAAAAATCAAATATATATATAATATAATTAATAAAAATGAATGATAAAGGAAACAAAAAACAAAAAAAGAAGCCAGTAAACATAAGTACATATAACAATCAGACATATATCAAAAAAAGCCAAACAGGTACAGTTAAAACATATATCAACAGAGCAGCGTAAACAGAAGGAGCATATATAGTAGTAGGCGCTTAAAAAAAAAAGGAACAGCGTAAATAGAGCAGCAGCAGAGCACAGAAGAAACGGAAAAGAAAAAAAGAAGGAAATACCTATCAAAACTAGGCGACGGGAGTCGCGAGCTTCGCCAGAAGGGACATCGGAGTCGACGAGTTACTCTCTCTCAGTCTTTCTCTCTCGGTCGCTCATAGTCATCTCTTCTTCTCTTCTATTGTTCGATTGTTCAATCTTCGACTGTCCTATTCTTCACTTCTCTTTCATATTGTGAATCGATTCGATTAGGGCTAGCCGGTGACGTCATTTTTTTTACCCAGTGGGTCGATCAATACCTGGAGTAGCCAAGTCAATCGACCTGCCGGAAAGTTGTTGACTGCATTGGCTAGACGCTCGACTTTCACCCTAAACCCAAGTCGTACGGTCGCCTTGTATGTTACTCACAGATTGTACGCATTAGCGTCGCCTAGGCGACGCCTTAACAACTATGCACTCTAGTGATCTTCGACAAAAGATGGAGACAAAATTAGAGTAGAAAGAAAATAGGCAATCACTCTCTTTAATGGTGGAAAGAGACATGAGAGAACCCCGTTTGGATATAAAAGTTGGAACAACTTCTACCAAAAATAATAGGAGGATTCCTTGCATCTATGCACCATTGTATTTATAGTTAAAAGAAACCTATCTTATGCCATGTTTTAAGCATGCACAAAAGGCCTAGCCTGGACCAGCCTGAAAAAATCCTTAAAAGCCCAGGTGTCAGGTCTGGCCTACGTAGCCTACGTAGCCTGAAGCCCCCAGGCTTAAGAGCCCCAACATTTTTGGCCAAAGAATGCGACATGGAAAAAAAAACACCTAGGTGCCTCATCCGCAGCCTAGGTCTGCTGGGCAATTTTTAGAACACTAATTGATCCGAAAAAAATATAAACATTAGCCCAACAAATAATAAAACACCATTTAACTTCTGCACATTGATTCTTCCTCATATTCCCACGCCCACAGATGCCACCATATAACAATGGTAAAAATAGCAAGTTAGAAAAAAATTATCAGTCCATGAACAGTCATCGCAAGCCTATAGCTAATGGAAGCATATCAACAAAAGCAGATAGCTGATCTCCAGTTCTCCACGGAGGATTTTGAATTCAGATAGAACAATAAACATCAGGCAAAAATAACAAGATGTAAACATATCAACCTGAATAAGATAACCTCAAATAGCATAACATATAGCAAACCATTGCGTGCATATAAAGTAAGCACTAAGCAGTGACCGGAACAAAGGAACAGATTTTCACTTCAAGTACCTTGCGAAGCAAAAGTGGCAACCACAGTAATAATAATAAACTAGAAAAAACAGGAAAAACGAGTAATGAACAGTACCTGAGTATTAAGAATAGCACTAAAGAATTGTAATAGGTATAAGGAACCTACCTCAGTAATGGGGAGGGTATATTCCACTGTGAGGAACTCTAGTCGCTGGAGATGCCCCGGTCATCTGGTGATGTTGGCTTTGATACCCAGAGCCACCTGACAAACTATAATGTGCACTCTCAGAGTAACCTCCTAAACCCAATCCAACTGGATTCGGCTGCAATCCGTACAAAGCAGACATGCGACCAGGCCCACCCAAGCCAGCAGCAGCCCCACCCAGAGCAGAAGCAGCCCCACCCAACCCAGAAGCAGAACCACCCATCCCAGAAGCGGCCCCACCCAATCCTCCAATTAAACCACCTATTCCGCTACCTGTACCACCCAATCCTCCAACTAGACCACCCATTCCGCTACCTGCACCAACCAATCCTCCATAACCAGGGCCACTATAATGTGAACCACTGTAAGGACCTACAATGCCAGAACCATACCCACCACTAACACCCATACCCATGGAAGTTGGCGCTTGACTAGTAGCAAGTGACGACAACCCTGGACCTCCCACACCTGGACTGGTAAAAGATGAATTCAAAGGATGCTGACTTCGTGGTGAAGGCCCTTGTAATCCTCCTGAAAACCCACCACCATAACCAGTAATCCCACCCACTCCACCAGGTCCACCAAACTGAGTTGCTGCAGCTGCACCTGGAACCACACCTGTCTGCAGCAATCCAATCCCATTACCATGTGATTCAGCCGAAACACCCACATGACCAGGTGGCTTCCCTCTCTTCCCATCAATGGCCAATTTACAATTCAATTGATGCCCATCAATAGTTTTTATAGGATCAACCAACGAAGCCCTAGCCGCATCTGCAGTCTTATACACAAAAAGCGCAAACCCTTTAGATTTCCCAGTTGCCTTATCAAACCCTAACGGCCCCTCCTCTATCTCCCCATACGACAAGAAATGGGCTAGCAATCTCTCCCCCGGCATATCATACGGAACATTGGCAACATAAATTTTCCTCATAGATACATCCATAGCCTGTGGTTGCACCGGGGCCCCACCGGCCCCAACCGACAAACCAGCAGCGGCGAGGTTTGTCACCGTCATCCGGCCATCAATTTTCTTACTCGGCTCCTTCAAAGCCCTTAAAGCGCCGTCAATGTGTTTAAAAGTAACAAAGCCGAAGCCTTTACTCTTTCCGGTGGTTTTATCGAGGATAACAACGGCTTCTTCGAGCTCGCCGTAGGTAGAGAAGATGGAGGCGAGTTTCTCCTTGGTGGTGTCCCATCCGAGACCTCGAATGAAGAGCTTGCGCTGAGCCGGGTCCCTGTCGGCGATCGATCGGACGGCATTGAGGACATCGAGGTGCCGAAGGACGGCGTTTTGGACGATATCAAGGAGTTGGTCGTGTGTGAAGGGTTCGATGATTTTGCGAGCGTCGGCGATGGATAGTTCAAAATCGGATACTGCAAGGCCGTTCTCGTCCAGCTTTCGCTTCTTTATTAGGTCCATTACTAGGTTTATATATGGAGAATTTTCAGAATTAAACAGAAATGAGCTTCAGAAACCCTAGCCCTAGCCCCTAGGAGAAAGAAGGGTAAAGAGAGTTCAGTTATACTATTGTACTGCAGCTATCACAAAACGGGTGATCAACGTTCGGAACAGTTTATTCTTTACTTGTAAGCTATTTTTGGATAATTAATCCCTTTATTTTAAAATTATAGATATATTTTAACTTTTTAATATTAATTTACGAAATTTTAAATTTTATATAAGTTATATAGTTTTAAAATAAATAAACATAAAAATTATAAACTAACCATAAAGTATTATTAATTATCATCTTTGTTATTTTCAAAAACTTGAACGAAATTATATCAAATTGAGTTTTAATATTTAAATGAATTGACTTTTAAAATATCAAAAATGTATATCTAATTTTGGAACAAAATTAATAACAAATTCTATCTTATTTAAAAATAATTTATAAGTCATTTTTAATAAGTAGGTTTGACCACATGTAATGAAAATTTTGCCCATTTTCATTTTTTTAAATGATATCTTTTGTGGCCGCCTCAAAATATGGGTATACATCACCCATGTGAGTCATGACATCGTAGATGAAAATTCAAATCTGACAACAATTATCTGAACAATCGTGAAAATATGAATGACATATATCTTTGTGAGTTTCAATACAAATATTATAGCGTATATAATACGATAATATTCATACTCAAATTAATACATATAATATAAAGTACAATGAACAAATATTTCAAGTCTCCAAAGGGACATGAAAAGATTTATGTTCTCTTCATTTCTTTGCGGTGCACTTTTGGCGCTTTCAAGGTCTGGGTTCTCATCACCCTATTGTTGTTCACCAAAATCAATTATTAAGTGACGTATAAAATACAACACACACATCTTAGGTCCTCAATACAATTATATATTGCATAATCATATCATAGTGAGGACTACTAAATGCTATTATCTGAACCGTCACTCCATTTCCGACTAGTCCCAAATTTATAATTTCATTTTTCAAGAGAAAACAATAAAAGAAAAGGTGAGCTCAACTAGCCCAAAGAAGAAATATTATGACTAAGATAATGCGAGAATAAATTATACTTAGCCTTGAACAATGTTCAACCGATAAAATACAATAGACATCAAGTTTAATCTGCGATTGGAATAAGCAATCCATTAGAAGAGTCAAGTAGGCGTGATATCTACTATCTTACATGATTTAAAATGTTTTCATCAATTTTTATCGTTGAGACTCGAACAATAAATAAATCACATCATCAAGTCATCCCCGCACTTTTACGGACGATGATATTTATTAAATCATCAATGGTCACGACTATACCGAATAATCCACAGGTCATAATCATACCAAAAATTGTCCATCAATGCACTTACTGAACCACCGAGGACTTTTACCACATCATTTACAACATTACAGAAGTCATGATTATCTTCGAATGATCTCTAATCGTAATCATACCAAAGTCCATCTACGCACGTAAGCCAAAAGATGACTTTCATCACAATATAAGCGTGAGGATAATGACAATGATGATATAGCGTTAATCAAACGAAAACAATGATAAATATTAAAGACTTTAAATTTATCCAAATATTATCAATCACTTAATAAACTCATCATCTAATATTATTAATATTATAACAATATTTTAATCACTTCTTAAACTTATAAACAATGTATTTCAATTATTTACACTTTACCAAATAATGCATTTAATCATTCAAAATGCCATATTCATAAAATTTCATCACCAATGATCAAATCCTCATCAAAAATTTGCATGTACCTATATATAGATTCACAAGCTATAAAATCCTATTTTCCAATTTCATTCTTTCATAACATATTTAACTCATATGTTTGTAACTAAACCATTTTCATGAAAAATTATCAAATCAACTTATTATTTTTCCAATCCTTTGTCCAAATATATATACATATATTTCATACACAACAATTATTTTTTTTATAATTTTTCAACTCCCTTAAGTATTTTTCAAAAATTAATTTCTAATTAATTCCTTAAGAAATTATCTACCTCAAGTTTAACTCCAGAAATTCCCAAATCTTGGCAGGATCTTACACATGTTAACGTGAGCTTCCAGTTTAAATTTCATGGTCATCGGAGTTATAGAACTCCGGTTATAGCATTTTTCGTCGGAAAAACCTAAATATTGAAATAGTCATAACTTGCTCATTTTAAGTCAGAATGAGCTCATTTTTGGAGAAGAGATACTTTATACCATATATTTCTATGTCCCAAAAGGCCAGAATTTTTCTCACAAATTAAGTGGCCGAAAATTCCCTTTTAAATTTCTGGGCAGTAGCTTTTTGGTACTTTGCAGTTTTTGACTCCTTTGCTAAAATCAGTCCATACGAAAATCTACAACACCTTTTCTAGTAATTCCACTTGGATAAGTTAGAAAACTCATAGATCTAACTCTAGAACTTGACCACACTCAAAAATTCACAATATAATAGGAGATATGGTCAATTGAATTTCATGTTCCATTTTCACCAAAATCTGATTTTCAACCCTTTGTGATTTCTAAGAAACTTTCATGTTTTCACATAATAATCAACATAACTTATCATAGCAGTTACTAATACTACATATAGCCATGATTTTAATCAGTCCAATTCTTTTATTATGACTTCCATCATAATCCACGTAAACAGATCATTTCCACAATTTAATAAGGAATGAATACAAAGGATCATTCACCACGCATGTGGTAATCCACATGACGAGTTATTCCAACGTAATAATAAAGAATGGAATAAGCAAGAATTCACCATGCATGCGATAGATCGCATGCATGAGTTATTCAATGAATAATAAATAATGGAACCAGTCGTGCGTAAACACGAGAGGATATTCCAACGAATAATAAATAATGGAACCAGTCATGCGTAAGCGCACAGATGATATTAAAGACGAATAATAAAGAATGGAATAATAGAAGAATTTCACCATGTATGTGGTACTTGGCATGATGTGAGGAGTTATTCCAACATAATGATAAAGAATGGAATAACAGAAGAATTTCACCAAGTATAAGGTAGCAGCGTATACATGAGTTATTCCAACAAAATAATAAAGAATGGAATAACAGAAGTTCTCTTTATGAATACGAAAGAAATAATACCCTTATGAGTACAACAAATAATATCCTTACCTTATAAAGAGGAGTACTCAGAAGCCAGTAAAGCGAGGATATACTTGAAGAAAACTTGCACTACGCTCAAAGCTTTCTTAAACTTTAAAGAAATACGCTCAAGATTATAGAAGGAGAATTCTCTGAACTTCTGGTGTGTTTTCAATTCTAACTAAGCATCCTATTTATAGGAAAAATAGAAAGGATACTATACAATAAAATATAATATATTCTATTTAGAATATATATATTATTTAAAATATAATAAAACAAATAACTTTATAAAAGTATTTTGTTTTATATAAAAAATTATACTATGCAAACATTATGCATAATAAAATATAATATATTCTAATTATTGTCTAATAAAATAAATAACTTTATAAAAGTATTCTGTTTTATATAAAAAAAAAAATTACTATGCAAAACACTATGCATGTGACACCCCCAAAATTAGGTATATCGCCACCCATCTTGGGTCGCCACTTACATGGTACATGTAATTTAAATACAACTTACTAATATAAGCGTAGGTGTACAATACGACATAAACTGAGTTTGAATACAAATATTGTCTACTAGATATTATACAAACTCAAAAGGAGTCCTCATTACAATTATTATCACACTATTTCACAGAATAGTGAGGACTACTAATGCTATCCTCTGGACCATTATTCCGTTTCCCGACTCGTCCCAGCTATATTCTCATTTCCTGAAGAGAACAGTGAAAGAAAGGGTGAGCTCAACTAGCTCAGTAAGAAATATTATAACTAAGATAATGCATAATAAATTATCAATAGTCTTCAACAATGTTAAACTGATAAAATACAATAGACAACCGGTTTAATCTGCGGTGAATATCTAATCCATTAAAAGAGTCAAGTAGAAAATAAAGTCTACTATCTTTTAGGTTTTAAAAGGTTTTCATCAATTTTTATCACTAAGACTTAGTTTAATGAATAAACCACAATATCTAATCATCCCCGTACTACGGTCAAGGATTTTATCAAATTATCAATGGTCAAATGACTATATACCTTAATCACCCCAGGTCATAATCATACCAAAACTATCCATCAACGCATTACAGAAGCCACGAGAGGACTTTTGTCACATCATTTATATCAAGCCATGATTATCTTAATGATGATCTCAGGTCATAATCATACTAAGTTCATTTATGCATGTAAGCCAAAGATAACATAATATAACATGAGGATGATGATGAATGACATAATAATTCACTAAAACAAGTTCACGAATTAATTTATTCAGAACTAATAACGTCCAAATTGTCAACATGATCATTTGCTTTTGTAGAGTAAAATTCAAGAATGATCGGAAGAATATTTCTATGAAAAGATCTTTGGATGAAACACAAATATCAAGAATATTCTACTAATTTCATGGAGTATAAAGTCAAAGTTTTAACCAACCGGGTATAATAAAGAATGGAATAACAAAGGAAATCACCATGCATGCGGTACTTGCACATGAAACGAGTTATTCAACGTAATAATAATAATCGGAACCGGTCGGGTGAAATTCACACCGCAAGCGGGATGTTCCAACGTAATAATAAAGATGGAACCCGCATCCGGTGTAAAACACACGATAGGATATTCCAACAGAATGATAAAGATTTTAACCAGTCCTGTAAAACACACACATGAGGGATGTTCCAATGAGAATAATAAAGAGATTAACCAGTCCGGTGTAAAACACACATGCATGGATGTTCCAATGTAATAATAGAAGAATGTCACCAAGTATAGGGTAAACCACGATACATGATTATGTATAGGGTATGTATCTGCGTGATCTGAGTTATTCCAATGTAATAATAAAGAATGGAATAACGGAGGATTTCACCAAGTATAGGGTATCGCCACGTATACGAAGTTATTCAAATGAATAATAAAGAATGGAATAATGTGTTCTCTTCATGAATAAGAAAGAATAACACCCTTTACAGATACAACAAATAATATCCTTACCTTAAAAGAATGAATATTGGAAAAGTAAGTAGCGAATACTTTTCTTCTTTTTTTCTCTCTAGAGTTTCAATGAATTAAGTAAGAAATAATGAAGGAATGAGTTTTCTATTTATAGAAAAAGCGAGGGTGGCTCTTGGTCTTAACGAAGAATTCAAAATGACTCTTGGTAATATTGAAGAGACAACTACTATTTCATGAAGGGGTAATTAACCCTTGGAACAATCAAGAGGTAGTTAACTCTTGTAATATTGAAGGACAACTACTATTTGCGAAGGGGTAATTACTATTGACGAAGGTAATTACTATTGACGAAGGTAATTACTATTGAAGAAGGTAATTACTATTGATTTAAGGTAAATACTATTATTGACGAAGGTAATTACTATTCACAAAGGTAATTACTATTCACAAAGGTAATTACTATTCACAAAGGTAAATACTATTGATGAAGGTAAATACTATTGACGAAGGTAATTACTATTTCACAAAGGTAAATACTATTGATGAAGAGACTCTTAGATGATGACATATATGGCCCCCATAAAATAATCAAACTTACCACAAACGTCTCATATAATGACTCTTTATATACATCGAGGATTGAATAAATATTACCACAAATCATTTTATTTTTAATCAACACATATTTAATCTTTCAACAATTATTAATCATTTATAACTTGTCGTCTCAATTAATAATTTAATACTGATAACATATTATCTGAGATGATCTTGTGACAATAATTGAATCAATAATATAAGAGATATGATCACGTGAATTCTTTGTAGCAATAATTGAGTATAGCTAAGTGACTTCTCACGTAAGCATCGATAATCAATCTGAGTGTGTTCTTATACGCAACCACGCCAGATTCTTCGTACTTTTACTACCGGGTAGTTCAACGGTTTTAACGGTAACACCTCTGCCGTTATTTTTATAGAAAGATAATTTTGTCGTTTTTAACTACGACAATACTTCCGTTAATGGGGTCCACCATCGATTGAGTCGTCGTCTGAATATTCCCCGACAAAAAGAATATTCCCCAGACCAAGCGAATATTTTATAACAACTTGCTTACTTTGCAAAATTTATAAATATTACCCACAACTATAACATTATATCAAATTTATTCCATAATATTCAAAATAATATTTATAGAAAATTCATCTTTATTTATAAAAGTGGGGTCTTCTGACCTCCCTTCTTATGAAATTTAGCCCTCGTAATTAGGGTATGCGTACATGATATGATAAAGAGGTGAGGATACCTTGAATACCTTTATCGTTAAAAATATTAAATTCATCTTCGCAATCCGCCAAAAGATATTCATTAACAATTCATCTTTGCACTCATGAGCTAAAGATATACAAGCAATAAAACCAATAATCTTTGAGACGCGACTTAATAGTATCACGACCACGAATTATCCATGCACTACTGGCCAAGGATATTCGTGTTTTTAATTACGGTCATGATTATACCGAATAATCCTTGGTCATAATCATACCAAGTCTATCAATGCACTACGACCAAAGATGACTTTTACCACATTCATGAACTAATATTTCATTGCTGAGACTGAGCTCAATAATTAATCCATATCATCGAATCATCCACTGCACTACGGGCCAAGATATTCATTAAGATCACGACCACGAATTATCCATGCACTACTGACCAAAGATAATCGTGTATTCATTAATATCACGACCACAAATTATCCATGCACTACTGACCAAAGATAATCGTGTATTCATTAGTATCACGACCACAAATTATCCATACTTTTACTACCAAAGATAATCGTGTATTCATTAGTATCACGACCACAAATTATCCATGCACTACTGCCAAATATAATCGTGTTTTTCATTATTACGGTTATGATTATACCGAACAATCCTCGGTCATAATCATACCAAGTCCATCTATGCACTACAGAACCACAGATGACTCTCAACATAATATAAGCGTGAGGGATAATGATATAAATAATCAAATCAAATGAGATAAAGGATAAATATTAAACATTTATAATATAATTTATCCGAGATTCAAGAATATCCCCATGTTATCAATCACTTAATAATCTCATAATCTAATATCATTAATATTATAACAATATTTTAATCACTTCTTAAATTTATAAACAATTTATCTCAATTATTTACGCTTTACCATATAATGCATTTAATCATTCAAAAATGCCATACTCATAAGATATCATCACCAATTATCAAATCCCTCAAAAAATATGCATACTACTATATATAGG
This sequence comes from Panax quinquefolius, assembly GCA_020205615.1. Taxonomy (NCBI): domain Eukaryota; kingdom Viridiplantae; phylum Streptophyta; class Magnoliopsida; order Apiales; family Araliaceae; genus Panax; species Panax quinquefolius. The sequence goes on along the minus strand of CM035161.1, from coordinate 126,400,829 downwards.
ATTCTCTAGCCATAAAATCCTATTTTCAACTTTGTTACTTCACATAACATATTTAACTCATATGTTAAGTAACTAAACTATTTTCATGAAAAATACCAAATCAGTCCCAAAAATATTTCTTTTACGGGATTTAGCATAATATAGTCCCATAATGAAAATATATTTTTCTCGAATTTTAAAATTCATTTACTATTTTTAAAAATCAATTTCTAATTAATTCCTTAAGAAATTAGCTACCTCAAGTTTAACTCCAAAAATTCCCAAATCTTGGCAGGACCTTCCACATGTTAATGTGAGCCTCCAGTTTAAATTTCATGGTCATCGAAGTTATAGAACTCCAGTTATAGCATTTTTCTTCAAAAAAACCTAAATATTGAAATGGTCATAACTTGCTCATTTTAAGTCGGAATGAGCTCATTTTTGGACACGATATTCTTTATACCATATACTTTTATGTCCCAAAAGGCCTGAATTTTTCTCACTAATTAAGTGGCCGAAACAGCCCTTACAAAAATGTGGTAGAAGTTTTTTTTTGGACATTTTGAAGTTTTGACTCCTTTGCTAAAATCAGTCCACACGAAAATCTACAACACCTTTTTCATTGATTCCACTTGGATTAGTTAAGTAACTCATAGATCTAACTCTAGGACTTAACCACACTCAAAAATTCAAAATATAATAGGAGATTTGCTTAATTGAATTTCATGTTACGTTTTTCACCAAAATCTGGTTTTTAACTCCTTGTGATTTTTAAGAAACTTTCATGTTTTCACATACTAACCAACATAACTCATCATAACACTTACTAATACCACGTATACCCATGATTTTCATTAGTCCAATGCTTTTATTATGACTTTCATCATAAACCACGTAAAGCTGCTCATTTTAGTTGAAGAAATATTTGAGGTTTAAGAAATGGGTTTTATCTTTGGGGTCAATACGAAATTCGATTTCACGCTCTAAGTAGGCTAAGAAGTCTTCAAGAATACGCCAGAAATTTATTAATAATAGAAATATCATTCAAAACTGTGACTCTCATCCAAGACTTGGATAGTACGTCACATTGATACCAACCGTGACTTCTATCCCTTAACCTAGATAAAGACCTCACAATGATACCTATAAACTTGCCATCTTCATTCACGATGTCGCCTCTGAAAAGTCCGCTTCGTGCATTCCACACAAGGAAGTCAACAACGAAAGGTTCGGGGCTCTTTACTTATGGCTTGATATGACAATAATTGACTTTAGTAGTTTGGTTACTTGAATTCGCACAACAAGTTGGTTATGAATATAAAAGCTAACAACCTTACGAAAAGCATGATAAGTAGTTAACCAATTGATTCCTAAAATCACATCAAAGGCAAATATTTTCAAAAGATAAGATCGACAGTAACGTGAAAATGTTTATTTGAATCAAACAAGATTTAAAAATAGTAAGCGATGAACGAAGGCTCCTACTAACGAAGTTTCAACCAATAAGTCAAAGTTTAACTTCTTCTGAGTCAAATTTAAACGTTGAACACAACTAGGTGAAATAAAAGAGTGGGTAGAATCGGTATCTAACACGGTATAGACTTCGCAAGAGCTTATGATTAACTTACCCGTGATAATTTTATTCGGGTTCCTCGTCACGAAAAAAAACGCTCTCTTAAACTACTAGGCTTTGGTTTATCCGGGACGACCTTTGGTGTCTCCATCCTAGTTGAATTTGTCTTGATGGCAACAAAATCGAGCTAAGTGACCTTCTCTTACATAATTATAACATGCTTTGAATGGCATGGCGCGATTCGATCGATGTGTCCTCTCCTCGCATTTGAAGCATATGATAGGTGGTCTTTCTCCTTCCTTAACAACGGGTCTTTGGTCTTTGACGTCTTTCCATCATTGTTGAATCTGCTTTTCTTGAAATGTCCATTCTTATTGCTTTGACCTTGATTACCACCGAAGTGGTTACCATATCCGCCTATTGATTCCCTCCACGCTTGTTGTCACCGCTTGATGACTACTCTCCATTGGTATTATAATTTTATCACCGCTTCTCTTTTTAGTTAAGTTGACTTTCGTTATCGCGCTCCACTAATCGAGCCCTATTTACAACATCTGAATACAAACACGGTTTATGAGAAATAAGATGTTGGCGTATCTCCCGACTTCAAACCTCTTAAAAACATTCGCGCCATTCTCTCTTCATTATCCACCAAGTGGGGCGCAAATCGTGATAACTCCGCAAATTTTGCCTCGTATTGCTACGGTCATATTGTTTTGTTCCAACTTGATAAACTCCACCTCCTTCATGTGGCGAATACTTTCAGGGAAAGTATTTGTCGTTGAACGACTCTGGAACTTCTCCCAAGATATCTTCATCTGACAAAGAAGTTGAGTACGTTTCTGGATTCCCACCAAGAATCTGCCTCTCCGCAGCAAGACATAAAAGCGGCAAAGGAACCTTTTGCTCCTCGGAGCATCCCAAGACATCAAATATCTTGGTAATCTGCTTTATCCATGCTTCCGCCAAGTGGTTTTGGCTCTCCTTTAAACTCCGGTGGTCCCAAATCCTTGAATTGTTTAGCGGTGTGGCCGAGAGTTTTTCGTGTTTCCACCTACGTTTTGGATGAAGTCGCTTTACTTTGATGTTGCATGAATTCTAAAAACCTCTTAAACGTCACTGCGTCGTTAAATCAATTGATCGGTGTTGTTGTTTACAAGAGGATTATCGCCATCCTGTTACACATTGTCTCGATTATTGATCATCGTGAAGAATCAACAGTCTCACATGCTCCATTCTTATTCTCAACATTCTCGGATGCCATTTTCAAACACCGCCACAAAATAAGGGTTAATTGACATGCAACATATTATCACTATACTCGTGAGCCAATCAAATACCAAATAAACTTAGGTAGGTCATACTAGCGAAGGAATTCCCTATCTCTCCCTCCTAGTTCTAGTCTCACATCTTAGCCAGGGATCATATCCTAAGCTCGATACCAACCGTGGCGCCCCAAAATTAGGTATCGTCACCCATCTTGGGTCGCCACTTACATGGTGCGTAATTTAAATACAACTTACTAATATAACTCATGTGGTATGCAATACGACATAAATTGTGAGTTTGAATACAAATATTGTCTACTAGATATTATATAAACTCAAAAGGAGTCCTCATTACAATTATTATCACACTATTTCACGCAGAATAGTGAGGACTACTAATGCTATCCTCTGGACCATTATTATTTTCCCGACTCGTCCCAAATATATATTCTCATTTCTTCAAGAGAACGGTGAAAGAAAGGTGAGCTCAACTAGCCCGAAGAAAAATATTATAACTAAGATAATGCGAGAATAAATTATCAATAGTCTTCAACAATGTTAAACCGATAAAATACAATAGACAACCGACTTTAAGCTATAATGAATATCTGATCCATTAAAAGAGTCAAGTAGAAAATAAAGTCTACTATCTTTTAGGTTTTAAAAGGTTTTCATCAATTTTTATCACTAAGACTCGGTTTAATGAATAAACCACAATATCTAATCATCCACGTACCCACGGTCAAGGATTTTCATCAAATTATCAATGGTCATGACTATCTTAGAATCACCCCGGTCATAATCATACCAAAAACTATCCATCAACGCATTACAGAGTGCCACCGAGTACTTTTGTCATATCATTTATATCAAGCCATGATTATCTTAGAATGATCTGCAGTCATAATCATACTAAGTTCATTTATGCAATGTAAGCCAAAGATAACATAATATAACATGAGGATGATGACAATGATGACATAATAATTCACTAAAACAAGTTCACGAATTAATTTATTCGGGAACTAATAACGTCCAAATTGTCAACATGATCTTTGCTTTGTAGAGTAAAATTCAAGAATGATCGAAAGAATATTTCCATGAAAAGATCTTTGGATGAAACACAAATATCGAGAATATTCTACTAATTTCATGGAGTATAGAAGTCAAAGTTTTAACCAACTGGGTATAATAAAGAATGGAATAACAAAGGAAATCACCATAAATGCGGTACTTGGCATGAAGGTTATTCAATGTAATAATAATAACGGAACCAGTCGGTGAAATTCACACCAAGCGGGATGTTCCAACGAGAATAATAAAGATGGAACCAGATCCGGTGTAAAACACACGATAGGATATTCCAACAGAATGATAAAGATTTTAACCCGGTCCGGTAAAAAACACCTGAGCGGGATGTTCCAACGTAATAATAAAGATTTTAAACCAGGTCCTGTAAAACACATGAGCACGGATGTTCCAATGAATAATAAAAGAATGTCACCAAGTATAGGGTAAACCACGATACGATTATGTATAGGGTATCGGCGTATCTGAGTTATTCAACGTAATAATAAAGAATGGAATAACGAGAAAGATTTCACCAAGTATAGGGTATATCACACAGTATACGAGGTTATTCCAATGTAATAATAAAGAATGGAATAACGAAGTTCTCTTCATGAATAAGAAAGAATAACACCCCTTACGGTACAACAAATAATATCCCTTACCTTAAAAAGAATGAATATTGGAAAAGTGAAGTAGCGAATACTTTTATTCTTTCTCTATAGTTTCTCTCTAGAGTTTCAATGAATTCGTAAGAAATAATGAAGGAATGAGCTTTCATTTATAGAAAAAGCGAGGGTGGCTCTTGGTCTTAACGAAGAATCGATGTGGCGCCCCAAGATAGGTCCATTCCATCCAACCCATTCTCGAGTCGCCAAATACATGGTACGAAAATAACTACAACTTTATTATTACAACATATAAACTTTGAGTTTAAATACGAGATATTGCCATCTGCATAATATCCACACGCAAATAAATCCCCATCATAATTATTGATACATTATTTTACAAAAATGGTGAGGACTACTAAACAACTCTCTCTAAAACCTTCATTCCATACCCCCAGAGCTAGTACTCGCTACATTCTCGCCTCCCGAGAAGAAAAAATGGAACAACAAGGAAAGGGTGAGCTCAACTAGCCCAAAGTAAAGAATATTATGACTAAGATAATATACAACAAATTATCGTTAGTCTTCAATGGAAAAATCTAAAAGAATACAATAGACAACAAATTTTAAATCAATATTCGCAATGAAATAATAATTCATTAGAAGAGTTAAGTAGAGAATGCAAACTACTATCTTACATGTATGAATTTAAAAGTTCATCGTCTATCTTTTATCCTGTAACATCAATCAACATACATCCGAATCAAATATTCATCTTTGCACTACTGGCCAAAGATATTCATCGATTGGTCATGTTCATCTAAACACCGTTTCTTTGCACTACGGGCCAAAGATATTCTTCAAATCATTCATCTTTGCCTTTACGAGCCAAAGATATTCAATAATATCATCATTTAAGACCGAGGATGATGAAAATATTTTTAAAGAAACGAATCCAAAGAAACAAAATGACAAGGATTAAGGATTAAGGATTCGTGCTTTGTTTTATCCATGTTCAAAAATACCTCAAAAATAATCATAGTGGTGTAAAATTCAAGAATGATCAAAACATGGATACAATCAAAGCTAGTATCCGAAATAGATATTTTGGACAAAAGAAGAAATTTTATTTTTATTGAATAGTGCCAGTATCGTGAATAGTAACTCAAACACCAAAAGATAGAAATTCCACAAAAAACATCTTCACGCTTCATGAATAGTACTCGTGAATAAGAATCGTGAATAGTAACTCATGAATAAGAACTCGTGAATAGTAACTCTGAATAGTAATCCCGACATGAAAAAGTTCTAAATTTGATAAAAAGTTCCAACCAATATTTCAAAGATAATGATATTGAAGAAATAATATCATTTGAGAAGAAAATAACATCCCTTACCTCGAAAGATTAAGTACTTCTAAATTTGGAATCTAGGGTATAATCTTTGAAGGAACTTGCACCGCCTCTAACAATACTCAAAGTATACTCACAAGAATACGCTCAATATATCGAGAGAGAGAAATAGAGAGAAACTTGAGTTTACGGTGTGTTTTTCAATTCTAACCTAAGCACCTATTTATAGGAAAATGCTTGAGAACACCAAAGCGAAAAATTGAATATAATATTAATATATTTTTCACATTTTCTTTAGCCCACCTATAGACAACTGATCTCAGCCCATTTGAATCACATGTGAGGCCAACTTAGTTGCAAAAAATGTTTTTCTCAAAATAATTAACTAAAACTCCCAAAATTAATTATTTGAACTTGAACTTCAATAATTCATAATAAATAGCCCTTTCATCAGAAAATTCGAATCTCGAGTTTTTATAGGAAATTCAATTCTCTACAACTTTGCAGAAGAAAGTTTTTCCAAATTCCAAATAGAAATTGACCGAAATCCACAAACGGGCGGTTTTACAGGCTATAATCAAATTTCAGTCAATAAATGGGGTCCACCAACATGTTTAACATGTTTTAAACATTTATTGCAACAAAAATACTCTTCCTCCTCGTATACTCATATATCCCACATTCGTTGTAAAAATATCATCATTAATATATTATTAAAATAATATATTTAAATAAATTATTTTATCAGAAAAAGATAAAATATTAATTTTCAACAATTGTCATTTTAAAAATTTTCTCCATCTATATCCACATAAAATCAATATTTTCCTCATCATATAAATCAATAATTAATTATTCACAAATAATATTACGTAATCACAATATTGACAACCGAGGCGGTTCAGAGGAAGAGGGGCTTTCCAATAAGGATCTCTCCTCACTCTTGGCGGCAATTAGGTGACCAAACCTTTCATTAGAGGCGAACTTTCTAGACATTGCCAATAATGTTATCCAATAATATTATTCGGATAATATGAATTATTGTCTAGATAATGAAAAATACTTGTGTAATGACAATTATTGAAACAACAACAATATAAAATATCAATGCAAAGAATTATTGAATCAATAAAATAAAATACCGAGCGAGTAATTCTTCGTAACAATTATTGAGTAGTGCCTTCTTCACGTAAGGATCAATAATTGGTGCAATACCGCATGTCTTCTTGTTCAACAACGCCGTGATAGTGTGTTTTTTAATCATACCGTATTTCAACAAGATAATAGCAGTATAACTACGTCGTTATTTATAAACAACTTATATTTGTCGTTTTCTTCATCCAATCGCTTTTCAGTTATGGGGCCCACACATGGGCTGCTACTGTCGCATACGAATATTCTCGACAAAGCATTTAATATTCCACGACCAAACGAATATTCCCAAATGACAATGAATATTTTATAACCACTTGCTTATTTTGAAATATTTGCGTATTTTACCCCTAACTATCCACATTAATCAAATCAACCCTTACTATTTCAAAATAATAAATAGAGAAAATTAAATTTCATTAATAATAAGTTGGGGTCTTACAGTCAAAATGACTCTTGGTAATATTGAAGAGACAACTACTATTTGCGAAGGGGTAATTAACCCTTGGAACACCGAAGAGGCAGTTAACTCTTGGTAATATTGAAGGGACAACTACTATTTACGAAGGGATAATTACTATTGACGAAGGTAATTACTATTGACGAAGGTAATTACTATTGAAGAAGGTAATTACTATTGACAAAGGTAAATACTATTGACGAAGGTAATTACTATTCACAAAGGTAATTACTATTCACAAAGGTAATTACTATTCACAAAGGTAAATACTATTGACGAAGGTAAATACTATTGACGAAGGTAATTACTATTCACAAAGGTAAATACTATTGACGAAGAGACTCTTAGATGATGACATATGGGCCCCCCATAAAATAATCAAACTTACCACAAACGTCTCATAACAGACTCTTTATATACATCAAGGATTGAATAAATATTACCACAAATCATTTTATTTTAATCAACACATATTTAATCTTTCAACAATTATTAATCATTTATAACTTGTCGTCTCAATTAATAATTTAATACTATAACATATTATACAGATGATACTATGACAATAATTGAATCAATAATATAAGAGATATGATCGCAAAGAATTCTTTGTAGCAATAATTGAGTATAGCTAAGTGACTTCTCACGTAAGCATCAATAATCAATCTTAGTGTCTACTATGCAACCACGCCAGACATTCTTTATTTTTTTACTACTTAAGGTAGTTCAACGGTTTTAACGGTAACACCTCTGCCGTTATTTTTATAGAAAGATAATTTTGTCGTTTTCTAACTACGACAATACTTCCGTTAATAGGGTCCACCATCGATTGAGTAGTCGTCTGAATATTCTCCGACAAAAAGAATATTCCCCACCAAACGAATATTTTATAACAACTTGCTTACTTTGCAAAATTTATAAATATTACCTACAACTATAACATTATATCAAATTTATTCCATAATATTCAAAATAATATTTATAGAAAATTCATCTTTATTTATAAAAGGCTGGGTCTTACAATGCACGCACTATACAAACACTATGCATAATAAAATATAATATATTCTAATTATTGTATAATAAAACAAATAACTTTATAAAAGTATTCTGCTTTATATATAAAAAGCTTTTCTGCTTTTATTTCATTAATAATACTAATAAAACAATATATATATATATATATATATATATATATATATATATATATTTTAAACTTCCGTGACTTCTTAAAAAGACACCTCAATATATTTAACAACATTTATCATCATTATTATAATTCACAATATTAATCGACCGTGTCGTCCCCCCGTGAAAGAGGGGGCTTTCGAATAAGGATTTCTCCCTATCGCACGCAATTAGGTGACCAAACCTCTCCTTGGCGTAACTTCTGACATCGTTAATATTGCAAATAATAATATTAATAACTTTGTTATCTCAATTATTGATTTAATAATATATAAAATATCAACAATAATTGAATTAAATAACGTGAGATCTTATCGCAACAATTACTTTGTAGTAATAATTGAACAAAATTGAGTGACTTCTCACGTAAGCATCAATAATCAATACTGGTAATGCTACTATGTAACCACGCCAGTATAATCGCATTTTTTTAACATCGGGTGTTTCAACAGTTAATGATAAAACTTCCGCCATTATTTTCAAAAAATTATTTTTGTCATTTTCTCAATCCGACAATAATTCCGTTGTGGGGTCCACTTAATGATTGTCTTGCATATCTGAATATTCCATGTTAAAACGAATATTCCCCAACCAATCGAATATTATATAACAACTTGCATACTTTTTAAAATTTATAAATATTACCCACAACTATAACATTATCTCAAATCCACACCATAATTTTGGAAAAATATATTTTGAGAAATTTAAATCTTTATTCATAAAATTTGGGGTCTCACAATCTCCCCTCCTTATGAAATTTCTCCCTCGAAATTTACGTACATACCTGGTATGTTAAATAGGTGAGGTTACCTTGACTTCATTTCAGATTCTAACTCTTGAGGTATAACCTTTGAGTGTTGAATACGATCCTTCTTATCCAAGATTTTAACACGTATCTCCTCATACGTTAAATCTTTTGCTATCTCGTCCAGTTCTAATTTAATAACGTGGTTCGGGTCGTCCACATATTTACGTAACATCGATACGTTAAAAATTTTATGAACACGCGACATACTTGGCGGTAAAACGAGTCTATAAGCAATAGTTCCTACTTAATCGAGGATTTCAAATGGACCAATTAAATCGAGGGTTGAGATTTTTCTCTCTTCATCGATTTTTGCTTCTAGAATAACGTTCTTTTGAACCTTCTCTTGCACATTCATCAGCTCTGAGTATGTAGCTTGAGCAGCTTTAGCTTTATCGATTAAAGTTAATTCTACTCGTATATTCGCTATCTTCACGTGGGTCTCTAGAGTCTTTAACTCTATCTTCATCATTTGTAAGTTATACGAAATGGGTTTTTGTGTTAACAACATCGCACTCGTAAACGCATACGATCTTCTACTCAACGCGTCAACTACCATGTTCGCTTCTTACATAAATGATATTGAATGGTATAGTCGTAATCTTCAACAGCTCGAGCCAACGTCTTTGGCGCATTATACGTTCGTTTTGGTTGAAGAAATATTTAAGGGTTTTAGAAATGGATTTTGTACTGGGGTCAATGCAAAATTTAATTTCATGCTCTAGGGGTAGGCTAAGAAGTCTTCAAGAAATACGTCAAGAAATTTATTAACGATAGAAATATCATTCAAAACTGTGATCCTCATCCAAGACTTGGATAGCACGTCACATTGATACCTATCAACTTGCCACCGTTATTCACGACGTCCCCTACGGATATTCTTGCTTCGGTGTATTCCAAGATTTGGAAGTCACCAGCGAAAGGCTCGGGGCTCTTTACTTATGGCTTGATATGACAGTGATTGACTTTAATGGTTTGTTTGCTTGAATTCGCAAAACAGGTTGGTTAGGAATATGAAAGCTAATAACCTTACGAAAAGCATGATGAGTAGTTAACCAATCGATTCCTAAAATCACATCAAAGACAAGTATTTTCAAAGAGATAAGATCGACAAGTAACGTGAAAGTGTCGATTTGAATCAACAAGATTTATACATAGTGGAGGTAATGAAGGTTTCTCCCAACAGAGTTTCAACAGATAAATCAAAGTCTAATCTCTCCGGAGTCAAATTTAAATGTTGAGCGCAAGCAAGAGAGATAAAAGAATGGGTAGAATCGGTATCTAATAAGGTATAGACTTCGCAAGAATTTATAATTAACTAACCCGTGATAACTTCATTTGGGTTCCTCACTTGTTGGGAAGTTATGATAACTGCTCTCCCTTGAACTACCCGATTTTGACTTGTCTGGGGTAGCATTTGGTGTCATCACTACCGTTGAAATTAACTTTTCTATAGGGCATATTCCACCCTCAATTGCTTTATCGTACTCCTATTTCATGATCTAAATCATTAATCTTCGATCCATATCAAATTGGGGTTGACCGTAATGTCTTAGGGTAATTCAAAACTTCGATGTTGGGTTCTCTCGATTCTTTGTCAAAAAGAGAAATACATATCATCTATTTTAGCCTTCTTAGATCGGACATCTCTTTCCACAATATCAACGCGTCGTCTGCGGCTTTTTACCCATGCATTACTCATTCTCACTCGTTCGGTTGTTTCTTCTTTCACTTCGATTCCAACTTTATCATCTTATACTCGCCAAAGAGTGCTTCATTCAAGCATCACATATCGGGTAACCTGACTTGAATTGTTGCATCCTTTTGTTCCACGCACTTCTGCCGCTCTTCTTGACTTCTTCTTCTAACTCATGAACACGATTTTGTAATTCTAAATTTCGATCATAAAATTCTTCTAATAAATTCTCCTCAGGTTCCTCTTCTTCCTCACTCTCGGCTGCTACCTCTAAGACTATCTCGGGTGCAACTATCAATTCTTCACTCACCACATAGATATCTCTAATTCCTTCTTCACCGACATCACATTATTCTGGTTGGTGATTAGAGGTGTCTCCACGATCTCATTCACTCCATTGTTAACATTTTCAATTTGCCATTTTCCAATCGCCACAAAACAAGGGTTAATTAACATATCACATATTATCCCTATACTCTACTCGGCCGACCAATTAAATACCAAATAAACTTAGGTAGGTCATACTAGCGAAGAATTCCCGTCTCTCCCTCCTAGTTCTTGTCTCACATCTCGGCCGGGGATCATATCCTAAGCTTTGATACCAACTGTGATGCCCCCAAAAATGGGTATACATCACCCATCTTGATTCGCCAGATACATGGTATAAAATTCAAATACAACTTAATTATACAACAGTCGTGCAAAATACGACGACATATATATTGTGAGTTTCAATATAAATATTGTAACGTATATAATACAATAATATTCATACTCAAATTAATACATGCCATATAAAGTACAACAACAAATATTTCAAGTCTCCAAAGGGACACGAGAAGATTTATGTTCTCTTCGTTTCTTGTGGTGCACTTTTGGCGCTTTCGAGGTCTGGTTCTCATCACCCTATTGTTGTTCACCAAAATCAATTATAAAGTGACGTAAAAATACGACACACACATACATCTTAGGTCCTCAATACAATTATATATTGCATGTCATGCCATAGTGAGGACTACTAATGCTATTATCTGAATCGTCACTCCATTCCCCGACTAGTCCCAACTATATTCTCATTTCTGAAGAGAACAATAAAAAAAAAGGGTGAGCTCAACTAGCCCAAGAAGAAATATTATGACTAAGATAATGCAGAATAAATTATACTTAGCCTTCAAAAATGTTAAGATGATAAAATACAATAGACATCAAGTTTAAGCTATGACGAAATAAGCAATCCATTAGAAGAGTAAAGTAGAGCGTGATATCTACTATCTTCTATGATTTAAAATGTTTTCATCAATTTTATCACTTTGAGACTCGAACAATAAATAAACCACATCATCGAGTCATCTCTCGCACTCACGGACGAGGATATTCATTAAATCATCAATGGTCATGACTATACCGAATAATCCCTGGTCATAATCATACCAAAAATTGTCCATCAATGCACTACAGGCCACTGAGGACTTTTACCACATCATTTACAACATTACAGGTCATGATTATACCGAATGATCTCTAGTCATAATCATACCAAGTCCATCTATGCACGTAAGCCAAAGATGACTTTCATCACAATATAAGCATGAGGATGATGACAATGATATAAGCATTAATCAAACGAAAACAATGATAAATATTAAAGACTTTAAATTTATCCAAATATTATCAATCACTTAATAAACTCATCATCTAATATTATTAATATTATAACAATATTTTAATCACTTCTTAAACTTATAAACAATGTATTTCAATTATTTACACTTTACCAAATAATGCATTTAATCATTCAAAAATGCCATATTCATAAAATTTCATCACCAATGATCAAATCCCTCATCAAAAATTTGCATGTACCCTATATAGGATTCACAAGCTATAAAATCCTATTTTCCAATTTCGTTACTTCACATAACATATTTAACTCATATGTTTGTAACTAAACCATTTTCATGAAAAATTATCAAATCAACTTATTATTTTTCAATCCTTTGTCCAAATATATATACATATATTTCATACACAACAATTATTTTTTTTATAATTTTTCAACTCCCTTAAGTATTTTTCAAAAATTAATTTCTAATTAATTCCTTAAGAAATTATCTACCTCAAGTTTAACTCCAGAAATTCCCAAATCTTGGCAGGATCTTACACATGTTAACGTGAGCTTCCAGTTTAAATTTCATGGTCATCGGAGTTATAGAACTTCGATTATAGCATTTTTCGTTGGAAAAACCTAAATATTGAAATAATCATAACTTGCTCATTTTAAGTCGGAATGAGCTCATTTTTGGACAGGAGGTACTTTATACCATATATTTCCATGTCCCAAAAGGCCAGAATTTTCCTCACAAATTGAGTGGCCGAAAATGCCCTTTTAAATTTCTGGGCAGTAGCTTTTTGGTACTTTGCAGTTTTTGACTCTTTTGCTAAAATCAGTCCATACGAAAATCTACAACACCTTTTTCAGTGATTCCACTTGGATAAGTTAGAAAACTCATAGATCTAACTCTAGAAGTTGACCACACTCAAAATTCAAAATATAATAGGAGGTATTGTGACGCCCCCAAAATAGGTATACACGACCCATTCTGAGTCGCCAGATATCACATTATAAAAATCAAATACTAACTTCATTTATACAACTGTTGAACTGTCGTATAGAATACGACCACTGTTAACTGTGAGTTTTAATACAATATTGTCTCATAGACAGTATTCAAACTCAAATTATTACAATGCCATATAAAATACAGCAGCAAATATTTCAAGACCCCAAAGAAGAACAAGAAGATTACTATCTTGTTCATTCTAATGAGGTGCACTTTTGACGCTTCCAAAGTCGGGTTCTCATCACCTTATTGTTGTTCACCAAAATCAATTATTAAGTGACGTATAAAATACGACACACTTATCTAAAGTTCTCAATAAAATTATTTCCATACTATTTAGGAAAAACCTCAAATACTATAGACCAATCGCTTCTATTCCTCGTTATCCCCGCTCGACTCAGCAACACTCTTATTACCTAAAAGGAATTGTGAAGCAAAAGGGTGAGCACAACTAGCCCAGTAAAGAATATCATAACTAAAGATAATTAAATTATCAATAGCTTTTGTCAATAATAAATCAGAGATTTAGAACATATGGTAGATGATAAAACTTTTCAACCATAGTTGCAGTGGAACGAGCAATCCATTAAAAGAGTCAAATAGACCATCAGGTCTATTATCTTCTCCATGTTAAAAGTCCACCAATAATATTTTATCCGTGTAACATCAATCAACAATTCATGTCCACAATCATATGAATAACTCATAATCATAATTGTGATTCTGAATTCCTTTTCGCACCCAGGACGAAGATAATTTTCATCACCTATTTTCACCTGAAACATCAAAAATCATGGTTATACCAAATCATAATCCCTGCACATAATCATACTAATAAATTCATCTTTGCATTACAGCCAAAGATATTCATTAACAATTCATCTTTGCACTACAAGCCAAAGACATACAACTGTATTTTAGAAGAGTCAAGTAGAGCATGATATCTACTATCTTCTACGAATTTAAAAGCTTATTATAAATATTTTATCACTGAGACTCAGCTTCATAAATAATCCACATCATCGAATTACCCCTGCACTACGGCCAAGGATATTCGTTAATATCACATCCATGAATTATCCATGCACTACGACCAAGGATATTCATTATTATCACATCCATGAATTAATATTTCATTGTTGAGACTCAGCTCAATAATTAATCCACATCATCAATTCATCCTTGCACTATAGGCCAAGGATATTCTTTTAGTATCACGACCATGAATTATCCATGCACTACGGGCCAAAGATAATCGTGTTTTCATCAACGATCCTGATCATGCCATAAAACAATTCATCTTTGCACCCTTGGCCGAAGAGAATCCATAGCCATAATTATACCAAAAACTGTCCATCAATGCACTACGACCAATGAGGACTTTTTCTACATCATTTGTAATATTACGGTCATGATTATACCGAATAATCCTTGGTCATAATCATACCAAGTCCATCTATGCACTACAGGCCACAGATGACTTTCAACATAATATATACATGAGAATGATGACAATGATATAAGTATTAATCAAACGAAAACAAGGATAAATATTAAAGACTTTAAATTTATCCAAATATTATCAACCACTCATAATCTAATATTATTAATATCATAACAATATTTTAATCACTTCTTAAACTTATAAATAATTTATTTCAATTATTTACACTTTACCAAATAATGCATTTAATCATTCAAAAATGCCATACTCATAAGATTTCATCACCAATGATTAAATCCCTCATCAAAAATATGCATATACCTTATATAGGATTTCCAAGCCATAAAATCCTATTTTCCAACTTTGTTACTTCACATAACATATTTAACTCATATGTTCGTAACTAAACCATTTTCATAAAAAAATATCAAATCAGTCCCAAAAATATTTTTTTTCTGGGATTTAGCATAATATAGTCCCATAATGAACATATATTTTTCTCGAAATTTTTAAAATTCATTTACTATTTTTCAAAAATCAATTTCTAATTAATTCCTTAAGAAATTAGCTACCTCAAGTTTAACTCCAAAAATTCCCAAATCTTGGCAGGATCTTACACATGTTAACGTGAGCTTCTAGTTTAAATTTCATGGTCATCAGAATTATAGAACTTCGGTTATAACATTTTTCGTCGGAAAAACTTAAATATTGAAATGGTTATAACTTGCTCATTTTAAGTCGGAATGAGCTCATTTTTGGACAGGAGGTACTTTATACCATATACTTTCATGTCCCAAAAGGCTGGAATTTTTCTCATAAATTAAGTGGCCGAAAATGACCTTTTAAAATTTTTGGCAGTAGCTATTTTCCCATTTTTCACTTTTTTGTGCTTTGCTAAAATCAGTTCACACGAAAATCTACAACACCTTTTTCCAGTGTTTCCACTTGGATAAGTTAGGAAACTCGTAGATCTAACTCTAGAACTTGACCACACTCAAAAATTTGAAATATAATAGGAGATATGGTCAATTGAATTTCATGTTCCATTTTCACCAAAATCTAATTTTTCAACCCTTTGTGATTTCTAAGAAACTTTCATTTTTCATATAATAACCAACATAACTCATCATAACACTTACTAATACTTCATATACCCATTATTTTCATCAGTCCAATGCTTTTATTATGACTCTCATCATAATCAACGTAACCAGATTATTTCCACAATTTAATAAGGAATAAATATAAAGGATCATTCACCACGTACATGTGATAATCCACATGCATGTTATTCCAAATGTAATAATAAAGAATAGAATAACGAAGGATTCACCATGCGTGCGATAGACTACACAGATAGGTTATTTCCAACAAAATAATAAATAATGGAACCAGTCCCACAGTAACGCATGCATGTGATATATTAAAATGAGAATAATAAATAATGGAACTGTTAGGTTTGTAATATTCATGAACGCAATCAAATTGCAAAATAATGCGGAAGCGAGTAAAATCAGAGTTTAAAAATGCACAATTATTAATTAAACGAAAAGATAAAGAATAAAATCATACCCTTGAAGATCGAGCTTCCTCAGGTACAAGTTCACCTCCAAATCCTTTCGCGTTCAACTTGAATCTACCGGGGTTTTGTTCCTTCCTTTGATCAACGTTAGCCACCCAAGCGTTTGGCCTCTAGAGGTGATCCACCAAGGAAAAATAATGATTCAAGAAGAAGGAGTGTTTGGCTCAACCCTAGTTTTCTATCTCTATAGAAGGGCGTCTTCTCCAACAAATTGGAATTATGTCAGATGTTGTAAAAAGTCAACAACCCCCACACCCATAATAAGACTCCTCTTATTAATAGATGTGGGCAACCCACCTTAACAATTAAGGAATTGGGTTTTATTTAATTAATTAAATTCTTTTAATTAATTAAGCTCCCTAATCTTATTAGGGATAATTAATTAAACTCCTTTAATTAATTTTCCTTCCTAATCCAATTAGGAATAAATGAGAGTACTTATATTAAATTAATTCCTAAACTCTTTTAGAAATTAAAATAATAATAATTGTAATAATATTAATAAGACTCCTCTTATTAATTTATATTTAATATTTCTAAAATATTAAATAATAAATATTAAGCTATTTAATTTATTCTATCACCATAGATTAAATTAAATATACTTAACATATTATTACGATTATGCCATTAACTTCTTAAATAATTATTCTTCCTTTTATGGTGTGACCCTTTAGGTTCTCCATATTAAACCTAGGTTGTGAATAAATCAATTAGAACAATTCTAATCTTATTTAAATAAATAAATTAAACAATTAATTTATTTAAATAATATTTATTCTACAATAGGGATAAGCCTCCCTACTGCGATCAACGACTTTCCGGATAATATAGATTTCAACATTAATCATTAAAGAACCTTTGAGTAAATAGTTACCGCATAATTCAATCCTTCCACCATACAATGTCCCAATTAAATATAAGACATGGAATTACCGTCAAGTCTTATTTTATTTAATTATATGTATTTCGATCCTTAAATGCACAACTCAAATAATACAAATTAGAAACTCCTTTCTAATTTCATTCTCGCTTGGCCAAGGACTCTTTGGGTTGTCATTTATCGAATCACATAGGACATTTCTCTCTTTTATTAGAAGTGGTAGATTCTTTATTGATCATACATTATCTCCATGTACAACTTATTATACCCAAGCATACCCTTTGATATACCCTAAGGGTCTTAAGGAATAAGTCAAAGTATAACTCATCATACACAAGATACTATGATGATCTCAAGTCCAAGGATTACTTGTCTTACTATCACTACTGAATTCCTATTGACGAGCAAATAAAACTCCATTAGGTATTCCTTAACGAGCCACGTTCAAATAACTTATTCTCTAATAAGCACCTACATACTTGCTTTAGTGTCTCCACACAAATGATCATGAGATCAATCATCCTCATCCAATGAAAGCAAGTTAACGTATGTACCAATCTATCCTGGATTTACTAATCCCCAATTTAGTAATCCAACGATTGGGAACTATTTTAGTTTTAAGCTTTCTAAGAATTTAGATCTCATTAGAATGATCATCATCATTATTCTAAAAGCATTGCTTAAAACTATGGGTTTATCACATATTATAAAACAGCATCACGTAGATAATTAAAAGCCTTTAATAAATTAATACTTTTTATTAATAAATGAATAAGATTGTTACAAAGTATATGCTTTATCATCAAACATGATTGGCTTGTGTGCATATTACTTTCAATCTCCCACTTGCACTAAAGCCAATCGCCATGGTATCTTATACTCTTCTTCTCTAAGTGACGATTATCCTGCTGTTGAATAAGCTTTAGTTAATGGATATGTAATGTTGTTCTTGAGAGTCCACTATCTCTATAGTGATTTCCCATCTTTCAATGATTCTAATAATCAAATGAAAGTGCCACAACACATGTTTAGATCCAAGATGAGACTTGGGAACTGCTCTGGTTACGTAATGAACTTTTAATCCAAACAATCAACTTGCGAGCTTCATTTATAACTATATACTTTGTCTTTATTATTAAACTAAAGAACTCTTTCTTTGTTTGGAACCTTTCCAATTCAACGCACCACTTTTGCTCAAGATAACGCTTTACCTTAAAGTGGATTTTCGTCATCTTGGTCTCGTCTCGAAAAACTTGAGTCATTAAGCCCTCTAGTTTTAATTTAGACCCACCATGAATATGATCACATCCTTAGTGCTTAAGTTAAGCACTTTAAGATATTTTTCAACGACTCATAGTGAACTTCTCCATAATATGACTGATCAACATCAGGTCTCATACATTTTATTGCATGCATGATTGTCACTCATGCGACCTCTCTTTTCAGGAGTCTGTGGGGACTATTAAGATAGATACACTCCATAGCTCATCAACATGAGACATCTCTTGGAGTTTGCCATGCTAAACAACTTTAGCATCAAATGAATATACGTTCCTTGGGTTAAGTCGAGCATCCTCTTGTATCTATCTATATAAATTTTATCCCCAATTAAGATACTCTTCCCAAACCATTCATGGAGGAATGTTTAGACAACTTTATCTTTACTGATTGAAGCATTGGTATGTCATTCCTTATCCGTAGTATATCAACATATAATACTAGAAATTTCACGACGCTCCCACTGACCCTTTTGTACACACTAGGTTCATTCTTATTTTTGATAAAATCAAACTCTTTTGATTTGTTTCATCAAAACGAATGTTCCATTTTGAGAATATTGCTTCAATCAATTTCTCCGAGTGTCTACAACTCTTACTTCATCAGATGTAATCGGATCATCATCTTCTATGATCGTACCTCATCATCATCATCATCTATGATGAATCCATACCTCCTAGGTATCTTGGTGCTATTCGATTCCGATTTACGATTTTGTTGTGGTACAATAGTCTATCTCTGAGTTCCTCTTATTTGACTTATAGTGTTTTGTGGTTCTTGAACTTTTCAAGATCTATTATCCTCCCACTAGCCCCTTGAATGATAAACACCTTTATCTTAGAAGGCGTGTGTTCCTCGAATAAACACCTTTTGCTATGTAGGATTATAGAACATATGCCCTAAACTTACTTTAGGATGTCCCACAAATCATACATGTCAAATTTTGTCCCAAGTTTATCCTTGAAACCTTTTCACATAAGTTGGACAACCCCTTATCTTAACATACTTAAGATTAGGAATCCTCCCCATCCATAACTTTTATGGAGTCTTGGGGCTGGATTTTGAGGTTACCATTTTCGTAGAGATATCAGACCATTTCTGTGACATTATCCCGTAAGAATCTTTGGAATGTCAAGAAAATCATTATGGATCGCACCATGTTCAAATAGGTGCGATTTTTCCTTCGAATACATAATCAATTATTATGTATCGAGAGGCGTCCATTATGAGAAAACCATTTGAGATGATCTAGAAACTTATTGCACAAGTATTTATTCCTTGATCTAATCAAAGAATCTTAATACTTTGTCAATTTGTTTCACTTCTGAATTCTTTGAACCTTTCAAATAATTCACACTTGTATTTCAACAAATACACACATTCAACTCTTTGAATAATCATTTCCTTTTTCTTGCACTAGTTTGTTCAATTTGCAAAATTATTTTTCACGTAAGTCAAGTATACAAAATTTATTAAGTAATATTCCAGTTCTATACAAAATATTATTATTATAAATAGAACAACAATTGTTCTTAATTATAATACCAAAGTTTTCATTGTCCAACAATAAAATGGAAATAATATTTTAACAAGAACCGGAATACAATAACAACTTATCGACTTAATAGATTTGCTCAGTAGGCATTGCTAAACTATAAGTTTCTATGGCTAATATGGCAACCTTTGCTACATTTCCCGCATATAGGATTACTTATATTTGTTTAGCTTTCTACTTCTATTGGTCCCTTCATAAATCTATATTTATGATAACCAAAGTCGGTATCCAATACCCAAGTAGAACCTCGACTTAAAGAAAATTTATTTTAAATCATGAACAAATTTGTATTTATAACCTAAACTTCACTAAGCTTCATTGGTTAGCCTCTGCAAGATGCTTCTCGCAGCTTTCTTTCCGATGTCCGAGCTTATTGCGGTGGAAGCAAGCTCCTTTGCTATCCATATCGCTTTTGTTCTTATTATCCTTTGTTTATGCCTTTCTATTTACCTTCTTTGAATCGTTCTTCTTTTTAGGAAGATCCTTTGGCCCCTACCAAAGAAGACTTGATCTTTCTTGGTTTGGAAAGTGATTCTCATCATTTTTCAATATGTTAAGCAAATCGGCCCGAGGTGATATCTAGCTTGTTCATATGAAAAATTCACAACAATTAATGAAAGGAGTCCAGAGTGAGGGCAAGATCAAATCTTGGCTCAACTCTCCATCCATGACAAAACCAAGTTATCCTAATCGATCAATCAAATTGATTATGTTAAGAACTTTTTATGCATCTATAGTGCCATTAGCCATTCTAGATCGGAAGAGCTCCTTAGATATCGATATCTATCGGTCCTACTTTCCTCACCATCAACTACTTGACGTGCGGGAGAGTATAGTAGAAGTATCCATAGTTTCAGTCCGACGCTGAGCTTGCTACTCATGGATACGAGCATGATGCATTGAGCTAATGTGCATCATCTTGCCACTTTCTAAAAGTAGCAATGTCTTCCTCGAGGCATTATGCTGCAACCATTCTTGAGGATAAGCGATTAAGGACATAAGATAGCTTTTTCACCTATGAGAACTATTCTCAAATTCCTTAACCAATCCATTTAATTGATCTCAGTTAATTTAACATCTAATATGCTTCGCAGATGATATTAATTTTAGACATTGTAAAATTACGTAAATGAATTTGTAATTAACAATATTTTAACATACATTCTTTTATTAATTACCAAAATAATTTAGGTCTTGTTTTAAATTGGTATCTCCCACTATTTTCTTCAAACTATATTACCTCACTTATATAGTTCTAAAAATCTAATTAAAGATTTGCTAGTGAGAATAAGGATCCCATTTCAAATGTATATAGTCTTGTGGTGACACAACAAACTATATATAAATAAATAGGTAGACAACTTTTGTCAATTACATCAACTATGCAACTCCTTTTCTTTTGCCTCTTAGATTATTTTGATCAAGTGGTGGCACATCCAATCAAAATTATCCAAGTTAAGTTCGACCTAGCACTCCATATATTCAAAAAGAAAAATATCATCCTTGTGGTGACACAACAAAACAATATTGTTCAATTTTCTTTATAAGCATCAAATGTGATAAATTAACATCTTAAATACTTAATACTTGCCTTGTGGTGACACAACAAACTCATATTAAATATTTAATACTCTATTAATTTTATCATGCTAGAAGGCGATGTTCGATATTCCATATATCTTTGAACGCTTAGGACTTAATATAAATAAATTGAGGGTTTTGTTATTAATTTGTCTCATCTTGTTTAATATGCATGCACATATATATATAAATATATCGTCGTATTAATGAACATGCGAAGCATGTTTGCATAATATATAATATATATAGTATAAGCATGCACATATATAGAATACTATATTCTACTCGGATTGATTATGGACTTTTATTCTAGTTTGGTTCACTAGAGCTACCAAGTGAACCAAAAGGTCAAACCCTAGGGTGCAAGAAATAATATTTAAATATAACTATTACATTTAAACCCCGGGCTCCATTACAACGGGTCTTCAAGCTCCTTGTTCCTTGATCTCTAACTCTTCAAAATTAATTCTAACTATTCCTATTACAAAACTATTTAAAATAAATAGAAACCTTGATCGTGATCGAGGGAAATGCATGGGAGGGAATAGAATTTACATTAAGAAAAATTTAGAGAAGGCGAGGTCACGCAGACCCCATTTAATAAAACCCATACATTCATGCATCCAACTAAAATAAAATCCAATCGCATTGGTCAATAGTCCATAATCAATCCCATTTATTATCATACACATCACCATATGCATCAATAAATAATATTCATCTTATGAATAATAAACATTTAATATATATATTGATATCATTTAATGGGCAAATTTAGTTAGTATAAAATCTATTTTTGAATCAAAATAAACTCCTTTATTTTAATCCAAATTTAAATCAAAATAAAACTATTTTATTTTAATTTATTTAATTTTGAATAAAATAAACTATTTTTATTTTAATCAAAATCTTTAATCAAAATAAACTCCTTTATTTTAATTAATTATGGAATCCAATTCCATGTAAAAAAAAAAAATCTTTAATTAAAATAAACTCTTTTATTTTAATTAATTATGAAATCCAATTCCATGTAAAAAAAATCTTTTATTAAAGGAAACACTGGATATTCTTTCCTATTCACAAATAAACTCCTTTATTTTGAATAATATGAAATCTTATTTTATATCTAAATAAACTCCTTTATTTAAGGAAATTAGGATTCTTTTTCCTATTCACAAATAAACTCTTTTATTTTGAATAATATGAAATCTTATTTCATATCTAAATAAACTCCTTTATTTAAGGAAATTATGGAATCCAATTTCAACTCCAATTAGTTATCATGGAATCCAATTCCAACTCTAATTAGTTAGCATGAAATTTAATTTTAAAATTAAAATAAACCCTTTTATTTTAAGATTAAAATAAACTTTTATTTTAATTATAAAATAATTAAGAATATTATATAAATATATAATATTAATCATGTACCAAATCCTGTTAACCATAATCGGACCAATGATCCACGTGAATCATGGTAAGTTACATGCAAATCAAAGTAAACACTTGATTACATATGATAACAATATATGGCATTCAAAGTATACCTTTTTGAATATCCTGATTTGATTGGAATATATATGATATAATCTGAGAATCATATTACGTGAAAAGACTCACATTAACCATACCATGATTCGTTCGGCTCACGGAATTTTTAAAGCATGTGCAGACTTTTGGAAATTTCAACAGAATTCGCGAATTTCCAACATACTTCTAGAAATTTATTACGTTTTTTATTATTATTATTATTATTATTATTATTTTTTTTAATAATAAATTTTATACAATAAAATTATGCCCATTTAAATTGTTCTAAACACATATCAATATAGATATTAAATTAAAATAATTAATAATTTACATAAAGGTTTGGCTCTAATGCCACTGTTAGGTTTGTAATATTCATGAACGCAATCAAATTGTAAAATAATGCGGAAGCGAGTAAAATCAGAGTTTAAAAATTTTACAAACCATTTACCCGGATCACCCTTTATGCACAATTATTAATTAAACGAAAAGATAAAGAATAAAATCATACCCTTGAAGATCGAGCTTCCTCGAATGCAAGTTCACCTCCAAATCCTTTAAGGTTCAACTTGAATCTACCGGGGTTTTGTTCCTTCCTTTGATCAACGTTAGCCACCCAAGCGTTTGGCCTCTAGAGGTGATCCACCAAGGAAAAATAATGATTCAAGAAGAAGGAATGTTTGGCTCAACCCTAGTTTTCTATCTCTATAGAAATGGCGTACTCTCCAACAAATTGGAATTATGTCGTATGTTGTAAAAGTCAACAACCCCCACACCCATAATAAGACTCCTCTTATTAATAGATGTGGGCAACCCACCTTAACAATTAAGGAATTGGGTTTTATTTAATTAATTAAATTCTTTTAATTAATTAAGCTCCCTAATTTTATTAGGGATAATTAATTAAACTCCTTTAATTAATTTTCCTTCCTAATCCAATTAGGAATAAATGAGAGTACTTATATTAAATTAATTCCTAAACTCTTTTAGAAATTAAAATAATAATAATTGTAATAATATTAATAAGACTCTCTTATTAATTTATATTTAATATTTCTAAAATATTAAATAATAAATATTAAGCTATTTAATTTATTCTATCACCATAGATTAAATTAAATATACTTAACATATTATTACGATTATGCCATTAACTTCTTAAATAATTATTCTTCCTTTTATGGTGTGACCCTTTAGGTTCTCCATATTAAACCTATTGTGAATAAATCAATTAGAACAATTCTAATCTTATTTAAATAAATAAATTAAACAATTAATTTATTTAAATAATATTTATTCTACAATAGGATAAGCCTCCCTAACGATCAACGACTTTCCGAGATAATATAGATTTCAACATTAATCATTAAAGAACCTTTGAGTAAATAGTTACTGCATAATTCAATCCTTCCACCATACAATGTCCCAATTAAATATAAGACATGGAATTCTTTGTCAAGTCTTATTTTATTTAATTATATGTATTTCGATCCTTAAATGCACAACTCAAATAATACAAATTAGAAACTCCTTTCTAATTTCATTTTTCCTCGCCAAGGACTACTTGGGTTGTCATTTATCGAATCACATAGACATTTCTCTTCTTTTATTAGAAGTGGTAGATTCTTTATTGATCATACATTATCTCCATGCATAACTTATTATACCCAAGCATACCCTTTGATATACCCTAAGGGTCTTAAGGAATAAGTCAAAGTATAACTCATCATACACAAGATACTATGATGATCTCAAGTCCAAGGATTACTTGTCTTACTATCACTACAGAATTCCTATTGACAGCAAATAAAACTCCATTAGGTATTCCTTAGCGAGCCACGTTCGGTGAACTTATTCTCTAATAAGCACCTACATACTTGCTTTAGTGTCTCCACACAAATGATCATGAGATCAATCATCCTCATCCAATGAAATGACGGCGTATGTACCAATCTATCCGGATTTACTAATCCCCAATTTAGTAATCCAACGATTGGGAACTATTTTAGTTTTAAGCTTTCTAAGAATTTAGATCTCATTAGAATGATCATCATCATTATTCTAAAAGCATTGCTTAAAACTATGGGTTTATCACATATTATAAAACAAAGATCATGTAGATAATTAAAAGCCTTTAATAAATTAATACTTTTTATTAATAAATGAATAAGATTGTTACAAAGTATATGCTTTATCATCAAACATGATTGGCTTGTGTGCATATTACTTTCAGAACTAGGTCCCAAGGTGAAACGCACGCGATGTGATATTCCACGAATAATAAAGAAGCGGAACTGTCGGGCGAAATTACATAAAGCATAGATGTTCCAATGTAATAATAAAGAATGGAATAATAGAAGAATTTTACCATGTATGCGGTACTTCGCATATACAGGTTATTCCAACATAATAATAAAGAATGGAATAACAGAAGAATTTTACCAAGTATAGGGTAGTCCACCTATACAGGTTATTCCAACAGAATAATAAAGAATGGAATAACAGAAGTTCTCTTCATGAATATAAAAGAAATAATACCCCTTACTAGTATAACAAATAATATCCCTTACCTTTGAAAGAAGAGTACTCCGACTGGTAGGGCGAGGATATACTCGAAGAAAGCTTGCACTATGCTCAAAGCTTTCTTAAACTCTAAATGTAAGACCCCAGCTTTTATAAATAAAGATGAATTTTTTTTTTAAATATTATTTTTGAATATTATGGAATAAATTTGATATAATGTTATAGTTGTGGGTAATATTTATAAATTTTGCAAAGTAAGCAAGTTGTTATAAAATATTCGTTTGGTCGGGGAATATTCTTTTTATCGGGGAATATTCGTACGATGGCTCAATCATTGGTGGACCCTACAACGGAAGTATTGTCGTAGTTAGAAAAGCGACAAAATTATTTTCTATAAAAATAATGGCGGAGAGGTGTTACCATCAAACCGTTGAACTACCCTAGTAGTAAAAGTACGATGTCTGGCGTAGTTGTATAGTAGCACGATATTGATTATTGATGCTTACGTGAGAAGTCACTCATTTATGCTCAATTATTGCTACGATAATTCTTTGCATCATATCTCTTATATTATTGATTCAATTATTGTCACAAGATCATCCTATAATATGTTATAGTATTAAATTATTAATTGAGACGACAAGTTATAAATGATTAATAATTGTTGAAAGATTAAATATGTGTTGATTAAAAATAAAATGATTTGTGGTAATATTTATTCAATCCTTGATGTATATAAAGAGTCTGTTATGAGACGTTTGTGGTAAGTTTGATTATTTTATGGGGGAGCCCATATGTCATCATCTAAGAGTCCCTTTGTCAATTGTATTTACCTTCGTCAATAGTAATTACCTTTGTGAATAGTAATTACCTTTGTGAATAGTAATTACCTTCGTCAATAGTATTTACCTTCGTCAATAGTAATTACCTTCTTCAATAGTAATTACCTTCGTCGATAGTAATTACCCTTCGCAAATAGTAGTTGTCCCTTCAATATTACCAAGAGTTAACCGCCTCTTGATTGTTCCAACTAAGTTAATTACCCTTCATGAATAGTAGTTGTCTCTTCATATTACCAAGAGTCATTTCACCCTTCCGTTAAGACCAAGAGCCACCCTCGGTTTTTCTATAAATAGAAAGCTCATTCCTTCATTATTTCTTACGAATTCAATTGAAACTCTAGAGAGAAACTATAGAGAGAAAGAAAGAAAAGTATTTTCTTACTTCACTTTTCCAATATTCAAATTCTTCTAAGGTAGGGAATATTATTTGTTGTACCTGTAAGGGTGTTATTCTTTCTTATTCATGAAGAGAACTGTTGTTATTCCATTTCTTATTATTACATTGAATAACTCAGTATATGCTTTACCCTATACTTGGTGACATTCTTCTATTATTCGTTGGAACATCCTGTCTGTGTGTTTTACACCTGGACTGGTTCCGCTCTTTATTATTATTCTTTAGAATATCCTCATCGTGTGTTTTAAACCCCACCCTGGTTCCATTTTTTATTATTCCGTCTTTATTATTCGTCGCTTTAATATCCTTGCATGCATCTTATCTGTGGGACACGGTTCCATCATTTATTATTCCGCATTTATTATTCTGTTGGAACATCCTGCTTGCGATTGTGAATTTCACCCTTCGTTCCGTTATTATTATTATTCTTTGGAATAACTTTTTCCATCGCGATTATCTCTATCGCATGCATGGTGATTTCTTTTGTTATTCCATTCTTTATTATACTTAGTTGGTTAAAATTTTGACTTCTATACTCCATGAATTTAGTGGAATATCCTTGATATTTACGCTTCATCCAATATTTTTAATGAAAATATTTTTCTCGAGCATTCTTGAATTTTACTCTACAAAGCAAAGATCATGTTGACAATTTGGGCGTTATTAGTTCCTCGATAAATCAATTCGTGAACTTGTTTTATTGAATTATTATGTCATTGTCATCATCCTCATGTTATATTATGTTATCTTTGGCTTACGTGCATAGATGAACTTAGTATGATTATGACCGAGATCATTCGGTATAATCATGGCTTGATATAAATGATGTGACAAAAGTCCTCGTTGGCACGTAATGCGTTGATGGATAGTTTTTGGTATGATTATGACCAGGGGTGATTCTAAGTATAGTCACGACCATTGATAATTTGATGAAAATCCTTGGCCGTGGTAATGCGGGGATGATTAGATATTGTGGTTTATTCATTAAACTGAGTCTTAGTGATAAAAATTGATGAAAACCTTTTAAAACCTAAAAGATAGTAGACTTTATTTTCTACTTGACTCTTTTAATGGATTGCATATTCCGCTGCAGTTAAACTGGTTGTCTATTGTATTTTATCAGTTTAACATTGTTGAAGACTATTGATAATTTATTCTGCATTATCTTAGTTATAATATTTCTTACTGGACTAGTTGAGCTCACCCTTTCTTTCACTGTTCTCTTCAGGAAATGAGAATATAGGTCGGGACGACGAGCCTCGGGAAAAGAGTGATGGTCCCAAGATAGCATTAGTAGTCCTCACTATTCATTAAATAGTGCGACGATAAATGTAATGAGGACTCCTTGAGTATGGATATTGTCTAAATGACAATATTCCTATTAGAACTCTCAGTTTATGTATTGTCGTATGTTACACGACAGATGTATAATTAAGTTTGTATTTGAATTTATGTACCATGTAAATGGCGACCCAAGATGGGTGATGTATACCTAATTTTGGGGGCGTCACAGTTGGTATCAGAGCTTAGGGATATGATCCCTGGCTGAGATGTTAGATAAGAACTAAGAGGGGAGAGACGGGGAATTCCTTCGCTAGTATGACCTACCAAAATTTATTTGGTATTTAATTGGTCGGTCAGAGTATAGGGATAATATGTGATGTGTTAATTAACCCTTATTTTGTGACAGTGTTTGAGAATGACATCTGAAAATGCTGAGATAAGCAATGAAGCATATGAGAGTGTTGATTCAAATCAAACAAAAGGTAACGACCAACAATACGATAATAATCATATTGGTGGCAACGGCCATCGAACAATGATAACCATCGTGGGGAAATTATCATGCTAAGAATGGTAACCACTTTGGGTAATCACGGCAAAGATAATAAAGTGGAAATTGCAAGAAGAGAAGGTCATTTAGCTCAATTTTGTTTGTGCACCAAAGTCAAGTCTAGCTGGACGGCGGCACCAAAGGTGGATATGGACAAAACAAAGTCGTTGGTTTTAGGAAGTGCATTTTCATGACTTCTCAAAAAGTGAGTAAACCGAACGGGTTAGCACTTGTTAGTTAATTATAAATTGCGAAGTCTATACCTTATAAGATACCGGTTCTACCCATTATTTTATCTCTCTGCTTGCGCTCAACGCTTAAATTTGACTTCTGAGAAGTTAGACTTTGACTTATTGGTTGAAACTTAAGTAGAAGCCTTCGTTACGCTTACTATTTTTAAATCTTGTTTGATTCAAATAAACACTTTCACGTTACTTCGTCGATCTTATCTTTTTAAAAATACTTGCCTTTGATGTGATTTTAGGAATCAATTGGTTAACTACTCATCATGCTTTTCGTAAGGTTGTTAGCTTTTATATTCATAACCAACCTGTTGTCTTAATTCAAGTAACCAAACTACTAAAGTCAATTATTGTCATATCAAGCCATAAGTAAAGAGCCCCGAACCTTTCGTTGTTGACTTTCTTGTGTGGAATGCACCGCCGCCGACTTTCAGTAGGCGACATCGTGAATGAAGATGGCAAGTTTATAGGTATCATTGTGAGGTGCTATCTAGGTTAAGGGATGAAGTCACAGTTGGTATCAATGTGACGTCTTATCCAAGTCTTGGATGAGAGTCACGATTTTGAATGATATTTCTATTATTAATAAATTTCTGGCGTATTCTTGAAGACTTCTTAGCCTACTTAGAGCGTGAAATCGAATTTCAGATTGACCCCAAAGACAAAACCCATTTCTTAAACCCTCAAATATTTCTTCAACTAAAATGAACAGTTTACGTGGTTTATGATGAAAGTCATAATAAAAGCATTGGACTAATGAAAATCATGGGTATACGTGGTATTAGTAAGTGTTATGATGAGTTATGTTGGTTAGTATGTGGAAACATGAAAGTTTCTTAAAAATCACAAGGAGTTAAAAACCAGATTTTGGTGAAAAATGTAACATGAAATTCAATTGACCAAATCTCCTATTATATTTTGAATTTTTGAGTGTGGTCAAGTCCTAGAGTTAGATCTATGAGTTACCTAACTAATCCAAGTGGAATCATTAAAAAAGGTGTTGTAGATTTTCGTGTGGACTGATTTTAGCAAAGGAGTCAAAACTTCAAAATGTCCAAAAAGCTGCTGCCACATTTTTGTAAGGGCTGTTTCGGCCACTTAATTAGTGAGAAAAATTCAGGCCTTTTGGGACATAAAAGTATATGGTATAAAGAACATCGTGTCCAAAAATGAGCTCATTCCGACTTAAAATGAGCAAGTTATGACCATTTCAATATTTAGGATTTTCTGACGAAAAATGCTATAACCGGAGTTCTACAACTCAGATGACCATGAAATTTAAATGGAGGCTCACATTAACATGTGTAAGGTCCCGCCAAGATTTGGGAATTTCGGAGTTAAACTTGAGGTAGCAAATTTCTTAAGGAATTAATTAGAAGTTGATTTTGAAAATAGTAAATAAATTTTAAAAATTTCGAGAAAAATATATTTTCATTATGGGACTATATTATGCTAAATCCCAGAAAAGAAATATTTTTGGAACTGATTTGATATTTTTCATAAAAATAGTTTGGTTACGAACATATGAGTTAAATATGTTATGTGAAGTAACAAAATTGGAAAATAGGATTTTATGGCTAGAGAATCCTATATAGAGTATATGCATATTTTTTGATGAGGGATTTGATCATTGGTGATGATATCTTATGAGTATGGCATTTTGAATGATTAAATGCATTATATGGTAAAGCGTAAACAATTGAAATAAATTGTTTATAAATTTAAGAAGTGATTAAAATATTGTTATAATATTAATGATATTAGATTATGAGATTATTAAGTGATTGATAACATGGGGATATTCTTTAATCCCGGATAAATTATATTATAAATGTTTAATATTTATCCTTTATCTCATTTGATTGATTCTTTATATCATTATCCTCATGCTTATATTGTGTTGAAAGTCATTTGTGGCTTACGTGAATAGATGGACTTGGTATGATTATGACCAGGATTGTTCTAAGATAATCATAACCGTAATTGAAAACATGATTATCTTTGGTAGTAGTGCATGGATAATTTGTGATTGTGATACTAATGAATACACGATTATCTTTGGTAGTAGTAGCATGGATAATTTGTGGTCGTGGTACTAATGAATACACGATTATCTTTGGTAGTAGTGCATGGATAATTTGTGGTCGTGATACTAATGAATACACGATTATCTTTGGTCAGTAGTGCATGGATAATTTGTGGTCGTGATACTAATGAATACACGATTATCTTTGGTAGTAGTGCATGGATAATTTGTGGTCGTGATACTAATGAATACATGATTATCTTTGGTAGTAGTGCATGGATAATTCTCGGTCGTGATATCTAATGAATATCCTTGGCCCCAGTAGTGGTGGATGATTCGATGATATGGATTAATTATTGAAATGAGTCTCAAAGAATGAAATATTAATTCATGGATGTAGTAAAAGTCATCTTTAGTCAGTAGTGCATTGATAGACTTGGTATGATTATGACCAAGGATTATTCGGTATAATCATGATCGTAATTGAAAACACGAATATCCTTGGCGTGAGTGGTATGGATAATTCTGGTCGTGATACTATTAAGCTACGTCTCAAAGATTATTGGTTTTACAGCTTGTATATCTTTGGCACCGTAGTACAAAGATGAATTGTTAATGAATATCTTTGGTAGGATTGCGAAGATGAATTTAATATTTTAAACGATAAAGGTATTCAAGGTATCCTCACCTCTTTATCATATCAGTCGTACCTAAATTTCGAGGGCGAAATTTCATAAGAAGGGAGGTTGTAAGACCCGAAATTTTTATAAATAAAGATGAATTTTTTATAAATATTATTTTTGAATATTATGGAATAAATTTGATATAATGTTATAGTTGTGGGTAATATTTATAAATTTTGCAAAGTAAGCAAGTTGTTATAAATATTCGTTTGGTCGGGAATATTCTTTTTGTTTGGGAATATTAAATGACGACTACTCAATCATTAATTGGACCTCTGATAACGGAAGTATTGTCGTAGTTAAAAACGACAAAATTATTTTCTATAAAAATAACTACAGAGGTGTTATTCTTAAAAAGCTGTTGAACTACCCGTTAGTAAAAAAGTACGATGTCTACGCGTAGTTGTATAGTAGCACCTACGATATTGATTATTGATGCTTTACGTGAGAAGTCACTCACCTATGCTCAATTATTGCTACGAGAATTAACATCGATCATATCTCTTATATTATTGATTCAATTATTGTCCACAAGATCATCCGTGATAATATGTTATAGTATTAAATTATTAATTGAGACGACAAGTTATAAATGATTAATAATTGTTGAAAGATTAAATATGTGTTGATTAAAAATAAAATGATTTGTGGTAATATTTATTCAATCCTTGATGTATATAAAAGTCATTATGAGAAGTTTGTGGTAAGTTTGATTATTTTATGGGGGGGCCCATATGTCATCATCTAAGAGTCCATTCGTCAATAGTAATTACCTTTGTGAATAGTAATTACCTTTGTGAATTGTAATTACCTTCATCAATAGTATTTACCTTCGTCAATAGTAATTACCTTTGTGAATAGTAATTACTTTTGTGAATAGTAATTACCTTCGTCAATAGTATTTACCTTCGTCAATAGTAATTACATTCTTCAATAGTAATTACCTTCGTCAATAGTAATTACCTTTGTCAATAGTAATTACCCCTTCGCAAATAGTAGTTGTCCCTTCAATATTACCAAGAGTTAACGCTTCTTGATTATTCTAACTCTAATTACCCCTTCGCAAAATAGTAGTTGTCTCTTCATATTACCAAGAGTCATTTTGACCCTTCGTTAAGACCAAGAGCCACCCTCGCTTTTCTATAAATAGAAAGCTCATTCCTTCATTATTTCTTACAAATTCAATTTGAAACTCTGTAGAGAGAGAAACTATAGAGAGAAAGAAGAAAAAGTATTTTCTTACTTCACTTTTCCAATATTCAAATTTCTTAAGGTAGGGAATATTATTTGTTGTACCCGTAAGGGGTGTTATTCTTTCTTATTCATGAAGAGAACTGTAAGACCCCATCTTTTATAAATAAAGATGAATTTTTCTATAAATATTATTTTTGAATATTATGGAATAAATTTGATATAATGTTATAGTTGTGGGTAATATTTATAAATTTTGCAAAGTATGCAAGTTGTTATAAAATATTCGTTTGGTCGGGGAATATTCTTTTTGTTAGGGAATATTCGTACAAATGGCTCAATCATTGGTGGACCCCACAACAAAATTATTGTCGGATTGAGAAAACGACAAAAATATTTTATAAAAATAACAATGGAGGTGTTACTGCTAAAAGCTGTTGAACTACCCGGTGGTAAAGTAATGCGATGTCTGCCGTAGTTGCGTAGTAGCACACTCAGATTTGATTATTGATGCTTACGTGAGAAGTCACTCAATATATGCTCAATTATTGCTACATTAATTATCGCATCATATCTCTTATATTATTGATTCAATTATTGTCACAAAGATCATCCATATAATATGTTATAAAGATCAAATCAATAATTGAGGCGACAAGTTATAAATGATTAATAATTGTTGAAAGATTAAATATGTGTTGATGAAAAAAAATGATTTGTGGTAAGTTTGATTATTTTATGGGGGCTCATATGTCATCATCTAAGAGTCTCTTCACAATAGTAATTACCCTTGTGAATAGTATTTACCTTCGTCGATAGTAATTACCCTTGTGAATAGTATTTACCTTCGTCAATAGTATTTACCTTCGTTAATAGTAATTACCTTTACCGGACGTCCGAACCACTTGTCGTTTCACATTACAGCGTCCGAACCACTTGTCGTTTCACATTACGGCGGCCAAACCAAATAGTCAAGCCACTTGCCTTTTCACACTAAGAAAAGCTTTAAAGCTAGAAATCTTCTATAAATAGAGGCCTAGGGCTTCATTATTTTCACGAATTCATTCAAGCTATAGAGAGAAAATATAGAGAGAATAAGAGAGAAAGAAGAAGAGTATTTTGTTACTACACCGCCGCAGATTTCAATCTTCTACCAAATGTAAGGGTGTTATTCTTTCTTATTCATGAAGAAGAATCATTGTTATTCCATTGCTTATTATTACATTGGAATAACTTTGTATACGCTTGTTTACCCTATACTTGGTGACATTCTTCTATGATTACGCTGGAACATCACATGCGTGTGTTTTACACCCACTGGTTCCGCTCTTTATTATTCTGTTGGAACATCCTCATCATGTGTTTTTACAGGACACATTCGTTCCGCCTTTATTATTACATTGGAACATCACATGCGTGTGTTTTACAATCTTAACTGGTTCCGTCTTTATTATTCTCGTTGGAATATCCTATCTCGTGTTTTTACACCGGATCCGGTTCCATCTTTATTATTACATTGGAACATCCTGCTTGTTGTGAATTTCACCGACACGGTTCCGTTATTTATTATTCTGCTGAATAACTTTTATGCCATGTGGTCTATCGCATGCATGGTGATTTCTTTTGTTATTCCATTCTTTATTATACCCAGTTGGTTAAAACTTTGACTTCTATACTCCATGAAATTAGTGGAATATCCTTGATATTTGCGTTTCATCCAGTATCTTTTCATGAAAATATTCTTCTGATCATTCTTGAATTTTACTCTACAAAATAGTATATTATTGATAATTTGGACGTTAATAATTCCTGGATAAAATAATTCTTGAACTTGTTTTATTGAATTCTTATATCATTGTCATCATCCTCATGTTTATATTTTTTTAAAGTCATCTCGTGGCACATGGTGCATAGATGGACTTGGTATGATTATGACCGAGACTATTCGGTTGTAATCATGATCGTAATGTTACAAATGATGTGGTAAAAATCCTCGATTAGTAGTAGTGCATTGATGGACGATTGTTGGCATGATCATGACCATTAATGAATACACAAATATTCTTGGCTCGTAGTGCATGAATAATTGTGGTCGTAATATCTAAAGAATATCCTCGTAGTAGTGCGAGGGTGATTCGATGATGTGGAATATTTATTAAAGTGAGTCTCATTATACTTGATGATGAAAAACCTTTTAAAACCTAAAAGATAGTAGACTTTATTTTCTACTTGACTCTTTTAATGGATTGCGTATTCATTGCAGCTTAAACCGGTTGTCTCATTGTATTTTATCGGTTTAACATTGTTGAAGACTATTGATAATTTATTACGCATTATCTTAGTCATAATATTTCTTCTTGGGCTAGTTGAGCTCACCTTTTCTTTCACCGTTCTTCTCTTGAAATGAGAATATAGGCTGGGACGAGTCGGGGAAGCGAGTGATGGTCTTGAAGATAGCATTAGTAGTCCTCACTATTACGTGAAATAGTGTGATAATAATTGTAATGAGGACTTTTTGTTTGAGTTTGTATAATATCTAGTGAGGCGATATTTGTATTTAAACTCACGCTTTATGTCGTATTATACCACGGCGAGTTATGTTAATAAGTTGTATTAAAATTACATGTACCATGTAAGTGGCGACCCAAGATGGGTGATGTATACCTAATTTTGGGGCGTCGCGGTTGAGTATATCGAGCTTAGGATATGATCCTGGCTAAGATGTGAGAATAGTACTAGGAGGGAGAGCAGACGGGAATACCTTTCGCTAGTATGACCTACTAAGTTTATGTGCTTATTTTATTGGTTGGTCGAAGATAGGGATAATTTGTTACATGTCAATTAACCTTTTGTTTTGTGGCGATGTCTCGAAATGACATCGAGAATGTTGAGAATAGCAATGGAGCGCAGCGATTGTTGATTCACCACATATCAATAATCGAGATAATGTGCATCGAGGCGACAATCCTCATGCAAACAACAACACCGACCAAATGATGAATGATCAAATGTTCGAGGCATTATGCAATTTATCTGGCAAAGAAAGGAGAGGCGACTCTCGTCCCAAAACGTAGGTGAAACACGGAAAACTCTCGCTGGTCATCGCTAAACAATTCAAGAGGCTGGGACCACCGGAGTTTAAGGGAGAGCAAAACCACTTCGGCGGAAGCATGGATAAAGCAGATTACCAAGATATTTGATGTCTTGGGATGCTCCGAGGAGCAAAAGGTTCCTTTCGCCTTTATGTTGCGCGTGGAGAGGCGATTCTTGGTGGGAATCGGTAAAAAACGTACTCAACTCCTTTGTCTTGAAGATATCTTGGGAGAAGTTCCAGAGTTGTTTCAACGACAAATACTTTCACGAAAGTATTCGCCACATGAAGGAGGTGGAATTTATCAAGTTGGAACAAAACAATATGGCCAGTCGTGTCATGATACGAGGCAAAATTTGCGGAGTTATCACGGTTTACGTCCCACTTGGTGGATAATGAAGAGAGAATGGGCGAATGTTTTTAAGAGGTTTGAAGCGGAGATACGTCGACATCTTATTTCTCATAAACCGTGTTTGTATTCGGATGTTGTAAATAGGGCTCGATTAGTGGAACGCGATAATGAGTCAACACAACTAAAAGAGAGCGGTAAGGCAAAATTATAATACCGGTGAGAGTAGTCGTCGAAGCGGTGGACAACAAGCGTGGAGGGAATCAACAGGCGAGATATGGTAACCACTTGGTGGTAATCGGGCCAAAACAATAAGAATGGACATTTCAAGAAACGGAGATTCAACAATGGTGGAAAGACGTCGAAGACCAAAGACCCATTGTTAAGGAAGGAGAAAGACCACCCATCATATGCTTCAAATGCGGAGGAGAGGACACATCGATCAAAAACTGCGTCTACGCCAGTCCAAAGCATGTTATAATTGTGGAAGAGAAGGTCACTTAGCTCGATTTTGTCGTTTCATCAAGACAAATTCAGCTAGGATGGAGGCATCAAAGGCCATCCCGAAAATTCAAACCGGTAGTCTGAAGGGAGAAGCGTTTGTTGTGACCTCCCAAAGAGCAAGGAATCCGAATGAGGTCATCACGGGTAAGCTTATCATAAACTCTAATGAAGTCTATACTTTATTTGATCTGGGTTCTACCCATTCTTTTATTTCTCTACTTGCGCCATCGATTAAATTTGACTCGGAGAAATTAGACTTTGACTTATCTGTGAAACTCCGTTGGGAGAAACCTTCATTACATCCACTGCTTATAAGTCTTGTTTGGTTCAAATCGGTACCCTCACATTACACAGTCGATCTTATTTCATTAAAATACTTGCATTTGACGTGATTACAAGGATTGATTGG
This sequence comes from Panax quinquefolius, assembly GCA_020205615.1. Taxonomy (NCBI): domain Eukaryota; kingdom Viridiplantae; phylum Streptophyta; class Magnoliopsida; order Apiales; family Araliaceae; genus Panax; species Panax quinquefolius. The sequence goes on along the minus strand of CM035161.1, from coordinate 126,363,109 downwards.
TTAACTACTTATCATGCAAAATTGATTGTTTTCGTAAGGTTGTTAGCTTTCATATTCCTAATCAACCTATTATCGCTAATTCAAACGACCAAACCATTAAAATCAATCACGGTCATCTCAAGCCATAAAGCTATTCGCTTATTGAAAAGCGGATGTCAAGCTTTCTTAGCTCATATCACGATTTAAACAAAAATACGTCGGTTTTGAACGATATTTCTATTGTTAATAAATTTCTGACGTATTCCCAGAAGAACTTCCCCGGCCTACCCAGGCGTGAAATTGAATTTTGTATCGACCTTGAACCCGTTAGACAAAACCTATTTCCAAAGCCCCATATCAAATGGCTCTATTGAACTTGAGAGTTAAAGACCCAACCGCAGGAATTGTTAGACATCGGCTTTATTCGTCCTAGTACTTCTCCTTGGGGTGCTCTGCTTACATTCGTGAAGAAGAAAGATGGGAGTATGCGACTTTGTATTGATTATCGGGAGTTGAATCATGTCACCATCAAAAATAGGTATCCATTGCCACGTATTGATGACCTGTTTGACCCGATTATAAGGAGCCAAATTCTTTTCAAAGATTGATCTTCGTTAGGATATCACCAATTGAAGATTGTAATCACGACATTCCAAAGGCGGCTTCGAACTCCGATGCGGCATTATGAATTCCTAGTCATGTCCTTTGGATTGACTAATGCTCCTACCGCCTTCATGGATATGATGAACCAAGTATTCAAGGAATATTTAGATCACTTTGTGGTCGTCTTTATTGATGACATCCTTATTTACTCCGGCGCCGTGAAGATCATGAAGCAACACTTGAGGTGACGACACTCCAAAAGCTTCATGAATATAAGCTTTATGCCAAGTTGAAGAAATGTGAGTTCGGCTTGAAGAAGTAGCATTCCTTGGGCACGTGGTATCAAGTCATGGAATATCTGTTGACCCAAAGAAAGATTGAAGCTATTCAAAGCTGGGAACAACCTAAATCGAATGATCAAAATCGTAGCTTTCTCGGTTTAAATTGGTTATTATCGGAGATTCGTGGAAGGATTTTCTCGAATCGCTACTCCATCGACTCAAATTGACTTCGGAAAGATACAAAGTTCGGTTGGAGCGAAGAATGTGAGAAGAGTTTTCAAGAACTCAAGAGAGACTTATTTCAAAGACTGTTCGACAATACCATCTGGCTCGGAGGATTTGTCATCTACGATGATGCTTGAGCAAAAGGGTTGGGATGTGTTCTTATGCAACATGGAAAATCAAGGACACAGAGTCTTAATAGATCTTCAAGAGTTTGAATAGTCCTCTCCGACCGTCCGTCCGTCGAGGATGATATCTTAGAAAGCTAAATCGTAAGTCTGCGCCCATAGCTTTTTGCAAACTAACCCAAAATCGTGAAGTGAATCTTGGGTCTCGATCGGAAACTATGGATACTGCAGCATACCATGCGATCTTACAATCTCGTTTATATGCATATAATGAGCAAGACGTTCAAGTGTATAAGTTTCTCGTATCGGTAAGAAATGAGCGGACTTGGTCAATCTATCAACAATGACCCAAATCGCATCAATGCCTTGAGAAACCTTAGGAAGACCCCAGAAACAAAATCCATGGTAATGTGCTCCCACTTCCATTCCGGAATTTCAAGTGGTTGCAATGGACCTTTTGGTACTTGATGTTCCGCTTTAACTCGTTGACAAGTTAGACACCTTGAGATAAACAACGCTATCTCTCTCTTCATATTGCTCCACCAAAATGTATAGCCGAATATCATGATACATTTTGGTACTCCTGAGATGGATTGCAAATGGTGTGTTGTGCGCCTCCATCATGATATTATACTTTAAATCGTGGTCGTTAGAACACAAAGTCCGGAGTTGACTCAAGTATTCCTTCTTCATCGATTCTTGCTTCCGTAGCACACCTTCTTGCACTTTCTTCTTCATACGCATCACCCAGTGCAGCGTTGAGCTCGCAAATTTTAACTTTATCGATTAAAGTCGGTTCTACTCGTATACTCGCTATCATCACATGCATCCCCTCAGAGTCTTTAACTCTATCTCCATCCTTTGTAAGTCACACAAAATGGGCCTTCGTTGACAATATCGCACTCGTACTTGCGTATGATTTTCTACTCAATGCGTCGCCTACCACGTTAAACTTTTCGAGGATGGTATTGGATGGTATGATCATAATCTTTCAACATTCAAGCCAACGTCGTTGTCGCATGTTGAGTTCCTTTTGAGTGAAGAAATATTTGAGGCTTTTATGATCCGTAAAGATCTCCACTTTCTCCCCATACAAGTAATGCCTCCAAATTTTAAGTGCAAGACAACGGTAACTCTAGATCATGAGTAGGATAATTCCTCTCATATTCTTTGAGTTGTCATGAGGCATAAACTATAACTTTTCCACGTTGCATAAGAACACATCCCAACCCTTTGCTCGAAGCATCACTTGTAGATGACAAATCCTCCGAGCCGGATGGTATTGTCGAGCAGTCTTGAAATAAGTCTCCTCTTGAGTTCTTGAAAACTCTTCTCACATTCTTCGCTCCAACCGAACTTTGTATCTTTCCGAGTCACCGAGTCGATGGAGTAGCGATTCGAGAAAATCCTTCCACGAATCTCCGATAATAACCAATTAAACCGAGAAAGCTACGTGCTTGGTCAACGATTTAGATTGTTCCCACTTTGAATAGCTTCAATCTTTCTTTGGGTCAACAGATATTCCATGACTTGATACCACGTGCCCAAGGAATGCTACTTCTTCAAGCCGAACTCACATTTCTTCAACTTGGCATAAAGCTTATATTCACGAAGCTTTTGGAGTGTCGACCTCAAGTGTTGCTTCATGATCTTCACGGCTTTTGGAGTAAATAAGGATGTCATCAATAAAGACGACCACAAAGTGATCTAAATATTCCTTGAATACTCGGTTCATCATATCCATGAAGGCGGGGAGCATTAGTCAATCCAAAGGACATGACTAGGAATTCATAATGCCCGTCTGGGAGTTCCGGAAGTCGCCTTTGGAATGTCGTGGTTCTAATCTTCAATTGGTGATATCCTAACGAAGATCGATCTTTGAAAAGAATTTGGCTCCTTGCAATCGGGTCAAACAGTCATCAATACGTGGCAATGGATACCTATTTTTGATGGTGACATGATTCAACTCCCGATAATCAATACAAAGTCGCATACTCCCATCTTTCTTCTTCACGAATAATAGAGGAGCACCCCAGGAGAAGTACTAGGGACGAATAAAGCCAATGTCTAACAATTCCTGCGGTTGGGTCTTTAACTCCTCGAAGTTCAATAGAGCCATTCGATATGGGGCTTTGAAATAGGTTTTGTCTCGGGTTCAAGGTCGATACAAAATTCAATTTCACGCTCTGGGGTAGGCCGGAAGTTCTTCGAGAATACGTCGGAAATTTATTAACAATAGAAATATCGTTCAAAACTCGACGTATTTTTGTTTAAATCGTGACATGAGCTAAGAAAGCTTGACATCCGTTTTTCAATAAACGAATAGCTTTATGGCTTGAGATGACCGTGATTGATTTTAATGGTTTGGTCGTTTGAATTAGCATAATAGGTTGATTAGGAATATGAAAGCTAACAACCTTACGAAAACAATCAATTTTTGCATGATAAGTAGTTAACCAATCAATCCTAGAATCACGTCAAATGCAAGTATTTTTAATGAAATAAGATCGACGGGTAATGTGAGGGTACTGATTTGAACCAAACAAGACTTATAAACGAAGGGATGTAATGAAGGTTTCTCCCAACGGAGTTTCCACAGATAAGTCAAAGTCTAATTTCTCCTGAGTCAAATTTAATCGATGAGCGCAAGTAGGAGAAATAAAAGAATGGGTAGAACCGGTATTATCAAATAAAGTATAGACTTCATTAGAGTTTATGATAAGCTTACCCGTGATGACCTCATTCGGATTCCTTGCTCTTTGGGAGGTCACAACAAACGCCTCTCCTCAGACTACCGGTTTTGAATTTTACTGGATGGCCTTTGATGCCTCCATCCTAGTTGATTTGTCTTGATGTGCAACAAAAATCGAGCTAAGTGACCTTCTCTTCCACAATTATAACATGCTTTGACTAATGACATGACGCAGCTTTGATGATGTGTCCCTCTCCTCCGCATTTGAAGCATATGATAGTGGTCTTTCTCCTTCCTTAACAATGGGTGCTTGGTCGACGGCGTCTTTCCACCATTGTTGAATCTCCGCTTTCTTGAAATGTCCATTCTTATTGTTTTGTACTCGATTACCACCGAAGTGGTTACCATATCCGGCCCGTTGATTCCTCCACGCTTGTTGTCACCGCTTGATGACTACTCTCATTGGTATTATAATTTTGCGGTACTCTTTTTTTTAGTTGTGTTGACTCATTATCGCGTTCCACTAACTGAGCCCTATTTACAACATCTGAATACAAACACAGTTTATGAGAAATAAGATGTTGACGTATCTCCTGCTTCAAACCTCTTAAAACATTCGCTATTCTCTTCATTATCCACCGAGTGGGACGAAACCGTGATAACTCCGCAAATTTTGCCTCGTATTGCGACACGGTCATATTGTTTTGTTCCAACTTGATAAATTCCACCTCCTTCATGTGGCGAATACTTTCTGGAAAGTATTTGTCGTTGAACATCTCCTGGAACTTCTCCCAAGATATCTTGATCTGAAAGAAGTTGAGTACGTTTACCGATTCCCACCATGAATCTGCCTCTCCACGCAAACATAAAGGCGTGAAGGAACCTTTGCTCCTGAGCATCCCAAGACATCAAATATCTTGGTAATCTGCTTTATCCATGCTTCCGCCGAGTGGTTTGGCTCTCCCTTAAACTCCGGTGGTCCCAGCTCCTTGAATTGTTTAGCGGTGGCCTTGAGAGTTTTCCGTGTTTCCACCTACGTTTTGGGCGAGTCGCTCTGCTTTCTTTGTTGCATAAATTGCATAAAGCCTCTGAACATTTGATCATTCATCATTTGGTCGGTGTTGTTGTTTGCATGAGGATTGTCGCCTTCGATGCACATTATCCTCGATTATTGATATGTGGTGAATCAACAATCGCTGCGCTCCATTCTATTCTCAACATTCTCGAGATGTCATTTTCGAGACATCGCCACAAAACAAAAGGTTAATTGACATGTAACAAATTATCCCTATCTTCCGACTAACCAATAAAATAGCACATAAACTTAAGTAGTCATACTAATGGTTGTATTCCCGTCTCTCCCTCCTAGTACTATTCTCACATCTTAGCCAGGGATCATATCCTAAGCTCGATACCAATCGTGACGCCCCCAAAATTAGGTATACATCACCCATCTTGGGTCGCCACTTACATGGTATGTAATTTAAATACAACTTATTAACATAAGCGCCGGTGTACAATACGACATAAATCATGTAGTTTTAAATACAAATATCGTCTACTAGATATTATACAAACTCAAACAAAAGTCCTCATTACAATTATTATCACACTATTTCACGTAATAGTGAGGACTACTAATGCTATCTTCGGGACCATCACTCGTTTCCCAGACTCGTCCCGCCTATATTCTTATTTCCTGAAGAGAACGGTGAAAGAAAGAAAGGTGAGCTCAACTAGCCCAATGAAGAAATATTATGACTAAGATAATGCGAGAATAAATTATTAATAATATCTTTGTTTTGTAGAGTAAAATTCAAGAATGATCGGAAGAATATTTTCTTGAAAGATCTTTGGATGAAACGCAAATATCAAGGATATTCCACTAATTTCATGGAGTATAGAAGTCAAAGTTTTAACTTATTTGGGTATAATAAAGAATGGAATAACAAAAGAAATCACCATGCATGCGATAGAATCGCATTGATAGACGAGTTATTCCAATGAGAATAATAAATAACGGAACCGGTCGGTGAAATTCACAATCGCAAGCGGGATGTTCCAATGTAATAATAAAGATGGAACCGCATCCGGTGTAAAACACACGATAGGATATTCCAATGAATAATAAAGATTTTAAACCAGTCCTGTAAAACACATGAGCGAGGATGTTCCAATGAATAATAAAAAAGCGAAACCGGTCCGTGTAAAACACACGCGCACGTGATGTTCCAAATGTAATCATAGAAGAATGTCACCAAGTATAGGTAAACCACAGTATATGAGTTATTCCAAGAATAATAAGCAATGGAATAACAAATGCTTCTCTTCATGAATAAGAAAGAATAACACCCTTACATTTGGTAGAAGATTGAATATCGCAAAGAAGATGTAGTAACAAAATACTCTTCTTCTTTCTCTCTTATTCTCTCTATATTTTCTCTCTATAGCTTGAATGAATTAAGTGAAAATAATGAAGCCCTAGGCCTCTATTTATAGAAGATTTCTAGCTTAAGACCGCTTAGTGTGAAAAGGCAAGTGGCTTGACGACCGGTTTTTGACGCTTTTGTAATGTGAAGCGACAAGTGGTTCGACGCTGTAATGTGAAACGACAAGTGGTTCGACGTCTGTAAAGGTAATTACTATTAACGAAGGTAAATACTATTGACGAAGGTAAATACTATTCACAAGGGTAATTACTATCGACGAAGGTAAATACTATTCACAAGGGTAATTACTATCGACGAAGGTAAATACTATTCACAAGGGTAATTACTATCGACGAAGAGACTCTTAGATGATGACATATGAGCCCCCATAAAAATAATCAAACTTACCACAAATCATTTTTTTTCATCAACACATATTTAATCTTTCAACAATTATTAATCATTTATAACTTGTCGTCTCAATTATTGATTTAATACTATAACATATTATACAGATGATCTTGTGACAATAATTGAATCAATAATATAAGAGATATGATCGTAGAATTCTCGTAGCAATAATTGAGCATAAATGAGTGACTTCTCACGTAAGCATCAATAATCAATACCGCAGCTTCTTATGCAACTACGCGTATTCATCGTACTTTTACCACCGGTAGGTAGTTCAATGGTTTTAACGGTAACACCTCACAGTAGTTATTTTTATAAAATATTTTGTCGTTTTCTCAATCCGACAATAATTACGCTATGGGGTCCACCAATGATTGAGCCATTATACGAATATTCCCTAACAAAAGAATATTCCCCAACCAAACGAATATTTTATAACAACTTGCATACTTTGCAAAATTTATAAATATTACCCACAACTATAACATTATATCAAATTTATTCCATAATATTCAAAAATAATATTTATAGAAAAATTCATCTTTATTTATAAAAGCTGGGGTCTTCTGACCTCCTTCTTATGAAAAATTCGCCCTCGAAATTAGGGTACGATACTGTATATCAAGAGAGGTAAGGATACCTTGATTTCATTTCAGATTCTAACTCCCAAGTCATTTCCTCAACATCGTGGTTCCTCCACAAAACTTTGACTTGAGGTATAACCTTGGAGCGTAGAATATGTTCCTTCTTATCCAAAATTTGAACAGGAACCTCTTCATACGTCAAATCTTCCGCTATTTCGTCCTGGTTCTAACTTCAATAATATGGTTCGGATCTCTCACATATTTACGTAACATAGATATGTGAAAAACGTTATGAACACGAGACATATTTGGCACATAAAGCGAGTCTATAGGCACGATTCCTACTCGATCGAAGATTAAAATGGACCGATGAATCGAGGATTAAGTTTTCCTCTCTTTCCAAATCTTGTAACTCCTTTCCATGGAGCAACTCTTAACAACACGTGATCTCCTATATTGAATTCCACGTCCTTTCGATGAAGATCAGCATAACTCTTTTGTCGATTTTGTGAGGTTTTTATACGTTGTCGGATCGTTTGAATCTTTTCCGTAGTCATAATCGTACCAACTCTGGTCCCAAATAACGTTGCTTCACCCACCTCATCCCAAAGATTTGGAGAACGACACTTTCTTCCATACAACGCTTGAATGGAGCCATGCCAATACTTGCTTGATAAGCGTTGTTGTAGGAAAACTCCACGAATGGTAAGAACTTGTCCCAACTCCCTTGAAATCAAGGACACAGAGTCTTAATAGATCTTCAAGAGTTTGAATAGTCCTCTCCGTCTGTCCGTCCGTCTGAGGATGATATGCCGAGCTAAATCGTAAGTCTGTGCCCATAGCTTTTTGCAAACTAACCCAAAATCGTGAAGTGAATCTTGGGTCTCGATCAGAAACTATGGATACCGGCATACCATGCGATCTTCATGATCTCGTTTATGTACATACTGACAAGACGTTCAAGTGTATAAGTTTCTCGTGTCGGTAAGAAATGAGCGACTTGGTCAATCTATCAACAATGACCCAAATCGCATCAATGCCTTGAGAAACCTTAGGAAGACCGGTAACAAAATCCATGGTAATGTGCTCCCACTTCCATTCGGAATTTCAAGTGGTTCAATGGACCTTTTGGTACTTGATGTTCCGCTTTAACTCGTTGACAAGTTAGACACCTTGAGATAAACAACGCTATCTCTCTCTTCATATTTGCTCCACCAAAATGTATGCCGAATATCATGATACATTTTGGTACTCCCGAGATGGATTGCAAATGGTGTGTTGTGCGCCTCCATCATGATATTATACTTTAAATCGTGGTCGTTAGAACACAAAGTCCGGAGTTGACTCAAGTATTCCTTCTTCATCGATTCTTGCTTCCTAGATAGCACCTTCTTGCACTTTCTTCTTCATACGCATCGGCTCCAGTGCATAGCTTGGCGACTTTAACTTTATCGATTAAAGTCGGTTCTCTACTCGTATACTCGCTTATCATCACATCGTCCTCGAGTCTTTAACTCTATCTCCATCCTTTGTAAGTCACACAAAATGGGCCTTTGCGTTGACAATATCGCCTTTCGTGCTTGCATATGATTTTCTACTTAATGCGTCGGCTACCACGTTAAACTTTTCGAGATGGTATTGGATGGTATGATCATAATCTTTCAATGAGTTCAAGCCAACGTCGTTGTCGCGTGTTGAGTTCCTTTTGAGTGAAGAAATATTTGAGGCTTTTATGATCCGTCATTGTCTACTATCTTTCAATGATTCAAGCCAACGTCGTTGTCTACTATCTTTTAGGTTTTAAAAGGTTTTCATCAATTTTTATCATTTGAGACTCGACAATAAATAAACCACCACATCTAATCATCCTGTACCACGGTCAAGGATTTTCATCAAATTATCAATGGTCAAATGACTATACCGAATCACCCCAGTCATAATCATACCAAAAGACTATCCATCACCGCATTCACAGATGCCACCGAGGACTTTTGTCACATCATTTATATCAAGTCATGATTATATCGAATGATCCTCAGTCATAATCATACTAAGTTCATCTATGCACGTAAGCGAAAGATAACATAATATAACATGAGGATGATGACAATGACATAGTAATTCAATAAAACAAGTTCAAGAATTATTTAATCCATGAATTATTAACGTCCAAATTGTCAACATGATCTTTGTTTAAGAGAGTAAAATTCAAGAATGATCGGAAGAATATTTCCATGAAAAGATATTGGATGAAACGAAATATCAAGGATATTCTACTAATTTCATGGAGTATAAAGTCAAAGTTTTAACCAACTGGGTATAATAAAGAATGGAATAACAAAAGAAATCACCATGCATGCGGTATTGCGCATGCATGACGAGTTATTCCAACGAATAATAATAACGGAACCAGTCGTGTGAAATTCACACAAGCGGGATGTTCAAATGAATAATAAAGATGGAACGGATCCGGTGTAAAACACGAGATAGGATATTCCAGCGAGAATGATAAAGATTTTAACCAGTCCGGTGTAAAACACACGAGCGGGATGTTCCAACGAATAATAAAAAGCGGAACCAGTCCGTGTAAAACACACGCATGTGATGTTCCAATGAATAATAGAAGAATGTCACCAAGTATAGGGGTAAACCACAGCGTATCGAGTTATTCCAATGAGAATAATAAGCAATGGAATAACATAAGGATTTCACCAAGTATAGGGTATCTGCGTATCTGAGGTTATGTATAGGGTATGCCACTTTTACGAGTTATTCCAATGAATAATAATGAATGGAATAATAGAAGTTCTCTTGAAGAAAAAATAACACCCCTTACTAGTAAAAGAACTGAATATAGAAGTAGTGAAGTAGCGAATACTCTTCTTCTTTTTTTCTATTTTCTCTCTATAACTTCTCTATAATTTCTCTCTCTGTAGTTTCAATGAATTAAAAAGAAAATAATGAAGGAATGAGCTTATTTATAGGAAAATGGAATGCATAGTAACTAATCCATGAAGCGGTCAGATTGATTTACTTTAATCGGCGGTCCATATTTAAAGAAAAATCTTTTAAATAAAATATAATATATTCTATTTATATAAAAACATTTTACTATACAAACACTATGCAATCTATGCAAAACACTATGCAAAACATTATGCGAACACTATGCGTAATAAAATATAATATATTCTATTTATAGAATAACTTTAATAAAGTATTCTATTTTATATAAAAAAGATGTTTACGCTTTTATTACGTTAATAATACGAATAAAACAAAAGCGTCATTATCGCTATAATAATTCATATTATTAATCGACAATAATGGAATCAAACCGGTGACTTCTCACATAAGCATCGATAATCAATACCGGTAATATTTCTTATGCGACCACCACGTATTCTTTGTACTTTTACTACTGAAAGTAGTTCAACAATAACCACGGTAAAACTTCCGTAGTTATTTCAATAAAATATTTTTGTCGTTTTCTCGATCCGACAATAATTACATTATTGGGGTCCACAATGATTGAGTAGTTATCACGAATATTCCTGCTAAACCGAATATTCCCCGACCAATCGAATATAATATAACCACTTGCATACTTTTGCAAAATTTATAAATACTACCCACAACTATAATATTTATCTCAAATTCACACCATAATATTAAAAATTATTTCGACAAAATTTAAATCTTTATTGATAAAATCTGGGGTCTCACAATCTCCCTCCTTATGGAATTTAATTTCTCGAAATTAGAATGCGATACTGGTATGATAAGAGATGAGGATACCTTGAATACCTTTATCGTTGAAAACATTAAATTCATTTTTGCAATCCTACCAAAGATATTCATTAACAATTCATCTTTGCACTACAAATAAAGATATACAAATGTAAAACCAATAATCTTCGAGACTCGACTTAATAGTATCACAACCATGAATTATCCATGCACTCTTGGCTAAGGATATTCGTGTTTTCAATTACTGATCATGATTATACCGAATAATCCGTGGTCATAATCATACCAAGTCTATCAATGCACTACTGACCAAAGATAACTTTTACCACATCCATGAATTAATATTTCATTCTTTGAGACTCACTTTCAATAATTAATCCATATCATCGAATCATCCCCGCACTACGTGCCAAGGATATTCATTAGTATCACGACCACGAATTATCCATACACTACTGACCAAAGATAATCGTGTATTCATTAGTATCCGACCACAAATTATCCATGCACTACTACCAAAGATAATTGTGTATTCATTAAGATATCCGACCACAAATTATCCATGCACTACTGACGAAAGATAATTGTGTATTCATTAGTATCACGACCACAAATTATCCATGCACTTCTACTACGGCGAAGATAATTGTGTATTCATTAATATCACGACCACAAATTATCCATGCACTACTACGGCGAAGATAATTGTGTATTCATTAGTATCACGATCCACAAATTATCCATTACCATCCATACTAAAGATAATTGTGTATTCATTAGTATCACGACCACAAATTATCCATGCACTACGGCCAAAGATAATTGTGTATTCATTAGTATCACGACCACAAATTATCCATGCCACTACGGCCAAAGATAATTGTGTATTCATTAAGATATCACGACCACAAATTATCCATGCACTACTGACGAAGATAATTGTGTATTCATTAGTATCACGACTACAAATTATCCATGCACTACTACCAAAGATAATTGTGTATTCATTTACGATTATGATTATCTTAAAGAACAATCCTCAGTCATAATCATACCAAGTCCATCTCCATGACCCTGAATACGAGATGACTTTCAACATAATATAAGCGTGAGGATAATGATATAAAGAATCAATCAAATGAGATAAAGAATAAATATTAAACATTTATAATATAATTTATCCGAGGATTCAAGAATATCCCCATGTTTTCAATCACTTAATAATCTCATAATCTAATATCATTAATATTATAACAATATTTTAATCACTTCTTAAATTTATAAATAATTTATCTTAATTGTTTACGCTTTTACATATAATGCATTTAATCATTCAAAATGTCATACTCATAAAATATCATCACCAATTATCAAATCCTCATCAAAAAATATGCATATACTACATATAGGATTCTCTAGCCATAAAATCCTATTTTCAACTTTTATTACTTCACATAACATATTTAACTCATATGTTTTGGTAACTAAACTATTTTCATGAAAAATACCAAATCAGCCCCAAAAATATTTCTTTTCTGGGATTTAGCATAATATAGTCCCATAATGAAAATATATTTTTCTCGGAATTTTTAAAATTCATTTACTATTTTTCAAAAATCAATTTCTAATTAATTCCTTAAGAAATTAGCTACCTCAATTTTAACTCCAAAAATTCCCAAATCTTGGCAGGACCTTACACATGTTATCGTGAGCTTCCAGTTTAAATTTCATGGTCATCGGAGTTATAGAACTCCGGTTATAGCATTTTTCGTCGAAAAAACCTAAATATTGAAATAGTCATAACTTGCTCATTTTAAGTCAGAATGAGCTCATTTTTGGACAGGAAGTACTTTATACCATATACTTTCATGTCCCAAAAACCCAGAATTTTTCTCATAATTTAAGTGGCCGAAACAGCCCCTCTAAAATCATGGCAGCAGTTTTTTCGGTTTTTGCAGCTTTGCACTCCTTTGCTAAAATCAGTCCACACAAAAATCTACAACACCTTTTCCAGTAATTCCACTTGAATTAGTTAGGTAACTCATAGATCTAACTCTAGGTCTTGACCACATTCAAAAATTCAAAATATAATAGGAGATATGGTCTATTGAATTTCATATTACGTTTTTCACCAAAATCGATTTTCAACTCTTTGTGATTTTTAAGAAACTTTCATGTTTTTACATACTAACCAACATAACTCATCATAAAACTTACTAATACCACGATACCCATGATTTTCATTAGTCCAATGCTTTTATTATGACTTTCATCATAAACCACGTAAAAGCTGCTCATTTTAGTTGAAGAAATATTTGAGGGTTTAAGAAATGGGTTTTTATCTTTGGGGTCAATACAAAATTCGATTTCACGCTCTAGGGTAGGCTAGAAATCTTCAAGAATACGTCAAGAAATTTATTAATGATAGAAATATCATTCAAAATCTATACTCTTATCCAAGACTTGGATAATGCGTTACATTGATACCAACTGTGACTTCATCCCTTAACTTTGGATAAGCACCTCACAATGATACCTATAAACTTGCCATCTTCATTCACGATGTAAGCCTACGAAAAGTCCCGGCTTGATGCATTCCACACAAGAAGTCAACAACGAAAGGATCGGGCTCTTTACTTATGGCTTGATATAACGATGATTAACTTTAGGGTTTGGTTACTTTGAATTAGTATAACAGTTGGTTATGAATATAAAAGCTAACAACCTTCTGAAAAGCATGATGAGTAGTTAACCAATTGATTCCTAAAATACCATCAAAGGCAAATATTTTCAAAGAGATAATATCGACAGTAACGTTGAAAGTGTTTATTTGAAACAACAAGATTAATAAGCAGTCGAAGGTTTCTCCCAACGAAGTTTCAACCAATAAGTTAAAGTCTAACTTCTCTAGGTCAAATTTAAATGTTGAACGCAATAAGCGAGATAAAATAATGGGTAGAACCGAATCTTATAAGGTATAGACTTGAAATTTATAATTAACTAACCTGCGTACTAACCGTTCGAGTCACTTGCTTTTTAAGAAGTCATGAAAACGCTCTTCATGAAACCACCGACTTTGTTTTATCCAGTATCCGCCTTTGTGCCACCGTCCCAGTTTGGACTTGACTTTGGTGCACGATAAAATCGAGCTAAATGACCTCTTTCTTCTTGAAATTTCCACTTCTATTATTTGGCCATGATTACCACCGAAGTGGTTACCATTCTATGATAATTTCTCCCACGATGGTCATCATTGTTCAGATGGTTATTCTGGCAGGTATGATTATTATCGTGTTGTTGGTCGTTACCTTTTGGTTGAGATGACTCATTATCGCGCTCCAATAACCGAGCCCTATTCACAACATCTAAATACAAACACTTTGTGAAAACAAGGGTTAATTAACATATCACATATTATCACTATACTCGTGAGACCAATCAAATACCAAATAAATTTAGGTAGGTCATACTAGCGAAGGAATTCCCGTCTCTCCCTCCTAGTACTATTCTCACATCTTAGTCGGGAGATCATATCCCTAAGCTCGATACCAACCGTGGCGCCCCAAAATTAGGTATCGTCACCCATCTTGGGTCGCCACTTACATGGTACATAAATTCAAATACAACTTACTAACCTAAGCGTAGGTAATACAATACGACATAAACTGTGATTTGCATACAAATATTGTCTACTAGATATTATACAAACTCAAAAGGAGTCCTCATTACAACTATTATCACACTATTTCACAGAATAGTGAGGACTACTAATGCTATCCTCTGGACCATTACTTCATTCCCCGACTCGTCCCAGCTATGTTCTCATTTCCTGAAGAGAACAGAAAAGAAAGGGTGAGCTCAACTAGCCCAGTAAGAAATATTATGACTAAGATAATGCGAATAAATTATCATTAGCCTTGACAAAGATGTTAAACCGATAAAATATAATAGACAACCGGTTTAAGCTGCGGTGGAATAAGCAATCCATTAAAAGAGTCAAGTAGAGAATAAAGTCTACTATCTTTTAGGTTTTAAAGGTTTTCATCAATTTTTATCATTTGAGACTCGACAATAAATAAACCACCACATCTAATCATCCACGTATTACACGGTCAAGGATTTTCATCAAATTATCAATGGTCATGACTATCTTACCGAATCACCCCTCGGTCATAATCATACCAAAGACTATCCATCAACGCATTACACAGCCACTTTGAGGACTTTTGTCACATCATTTATATCAAGTCGTGATTATACCGAATGATCCCAGGTCATAATCATACTAAGTTCATCTATGCACGTAAGCCAAAGATAACATAATATAACATGAGGATGATGACAATGACATAGTAATTCAATAAAACAAGTTCAAGAATTATTTAATCCATGAATTATTAACGTCCAATTGTCAACATGATCTTGTTTTGTTAGAGTAAAATTCAAGAATGATCGGAAGAATATTTCCATAAAAGATATTGGATGAAACGCAAATATCGAGGATATTCTACTAATTTCATGGAGTATAAAGTCAAAGTTTTAACCAATTGGGTATAATAAAGAATGGAATAACAAAAGAAATCACCATGCATGCGGTGCTTGGCGTGAGGAGTTATTCAACGAATAATAATAACGGAACTAGTCGGTGAAATTCACATCGACGCGGATGTTCCAACGAATAATAAAGATGGAACCCGGATCCGGTGTAAAACACATGCGGATAGGATATTCCAACGGAGAATGATAAAGATTTTAACCGTGTCCTGTAAAACACACGAGCATGATGTGTTCAACAGAATAATAAAAAAGAACTTAACTCGGTCCTGTAAAACACACGCATGTGATGTTCCAATGAGAATAATAGAAGAATGTCACCAAGTATAGGGTAAACCACAGATATCTGAGTTATTCCAATGAATAATAAGCAATGGAATAACATAAGGATTTCACCAAGTATAGGGTATCTGGCGTATCTACAAAGTTATGTATAGGGTATGCCACTTTTATAGGTTATTCAACGAAATAATAATGAATGGAATAATGAAGTTCTCTTCAAGAAGAAAGAATAACACCCCTTTACCGTAAAAAGAACCTAATATAGAAGTAGTGAAGTAGCGAGAATACTCTTCTTCTTTCTATAATTTTCTCTCTATAGCTTCTCTCTATAATTTCTCTCTCTAGAGTTTCAATGAATTAAGTAAGAAAATAATGAAGGAATGAGCTTCTATTTATAGGAAAATGGAATGCATAAGTAACTAATCCATGAAACGGTCCAGTTTGATTTACTTTAATCTGACGGTCCATATTTAAAGAAAATCTTTTAAATAAAATATAATATATTCTATTTTATAAAAACATTTTACTATACAAACACTATGCAATACTATACAAAACACTATGCAAAAACATTATGCAACACTATACATAATAAAATATAATATATTCTATTTATAGAATAACTTTAATAAAGTATTCTATTTTATATAAAAGATGTTTACATTTTATTACGTTAATAATAAGAATAAAACAAAACGTCATTATCGCTTATAATAATTCATATTATTAATCGACAATAATGGAATCAAACCGAGTGACTTCTCACATAAGCATCAATAATCAATACCGTGTGTTACTTATGCAACCACACGTATTCATCGTACTTTTTACTCTAGGTAGTTCAACAAGAACTACCAGTAAAACTTCCGCCGTTATTTCAATAAAATATTTTTGTCGTTTTCTCAATCAAACAATAATTACATTATGGGGGTCCACAATGATTGAGTAGTTGTCTGAATATTCCTGCTAAAAATAATATTCCCCACCAATCGAATATAATATAACCACTTGCATACTTTGCAAAATTTATAAATACTACCCACAACTATAATATTTATCTCAAATTCACACCATAATATTAAAAATTATTTCGACAAAATTTAAATCTTTATTGATAAAATCTGGGGTCTCCACAAAGGAGGTGGAATTTATCAAGTCGGAACAAAACAATATGGCCGTAATCGCAATACGAGGCAAAATTTGCGGAGTTATCACGGTTCAAGTCCCCACTTGTGGATAATGAAGAGAGAATGGCGCGAATGTTTTAAGAGGTTTGAAGTCGGAGATCGTCAACATCTTATTTCTCATAAACCGTGTTTGTATTCAGATGTTGTAAATAGGGCTCGATTAGTGAAACGCAATAATGAGTCAACACAACTAAAAGAGAAGCGGTAAGCAAAATTATAATACCGGTGAGTAGTAGTCATCGAAGCGGTGACAACAAGCGTGGAGGAATCAATGGGCGGATATGGTAACCACTTCGGTGGTAATCAGGGCCAAAACAATAAGAATGGACATTTCAAGAAACGGAGATTCAACAATGGTGGAAAGACGTCAGCACCAGCACCCATTGTTAAGGAAGGAGAAAGACCACCTATCATATGCTTCAAATGCGGAGGAGAGGGACACATCAGTCCAAACTGCGTCATGCCGTCCAAAGCATGTTATAATTGTGGAAGAGAAGGTCACTTAGCTCGATTTTGTCGTTTACTGAAGACAAATTCAACTAGGATGGAGGCACCAAAGGCCATCCCGAAAAATTCAAAACCCGTAGTCTGAGGAGGCGTTTGTTGTGACCTCCCAAAGAGCAAGGAATCCGAATGAGGTCATCACGGGTAAGCTTATCATAAACTCTAATGAAGTCTATACTTTATTTGATATCGGTTCTACCCATTCTTTTATTTCTCCTACTTGCGCTCATCGATTAAATTTGACTCCGGAGAAATTAGACTTTGACTTATCTGTGGAAACTCCGTTGGGAGAAACCTTCATTACATCCACTGTTTATAAGTCTTGTTTGGTTCAAATCGGTACCCTCACATTACCTGTCGATCTTATTTCATTAAAAATACTTGCATTTGGCATGATTCTAGAGATTGATTGGTTAACTACTTATCATGCAAAAATTGATTGTTTTAAGTAAGGTTGTTAGCTTTCATATTCCTAATCAACCTATTATCGCGAATTCAAACGACCAAACCATTAAAATCAATCACGGTCATCTCAAGCCATAAAAAGCTATTCGTTTATTGAAAAGCGGATGTCAAGCTTTCTTAGCTCATGTCACGATTTAAACAAAAATACGTCCGGTTTTGAACGATATTTCTATTGTTAATAAATTTCTGACGTATTCTCAAGAACTTCTGGCCTACCCCGGGCGTGAAATTGAATTTTGTATCGACCTTGAACCCGGTACAAAACCTATTTCTAAAGCCCCATGTCGAATGACTCTATTGAACTTCGAGGAGTTAAAGACCCAACTGCAGGAATTGTTAGACATTGGCTTTATTCGTCCCTAGTACTTCTCCTTGGGGTGCTCTGTTCTATTCGTGAAGAAGAAAGATGGGAGTATGCGACTTTGTATTGATTATCGGGGAGTTGAATCATGTCACCATCAAAAATAGGTATCCATTTCCACGTATTGATGACTGTTTGACCCGATTCAAGGAGCCAAATTCTTTTCAAAGATTGATCTTCGTTAGGATATCACCAATTGAAGATTAGAACCGTGACATTCCAAAGACGACTTTCGAACTCCGATGCGGGCATTATGAATTCTAGTCATGTCCTTTGGATTGACTAATGCTCCTCTTTGCCTTCATGGATATGATGAACCGAGTATTCAAGGAATATTTAGATCACTTTGTGGTCGTCTTTATTGATGACATCCTTATTTATTCCAAAAGCGCCGTGAAGATCATGAAAGCAACACTTGAGGTGACACTCCAAAAGCTTCGTGAATATAAGCTTTATGCCAAGTTGAAGAAATGTGAGTTACGGCTTGAAGAAGTAGCATTCCTTGGGCACGTGGTATCAAGTCATGGAATATCTGTTGACCCAAAGAAAGATTGAAGCTATTCAAAGTTTGGGAACAACCTAAATCGATGGCCAAAATGCGTAGCTTTCTCGGTTTAGTTTGGTTATTATCGGAGATTCGTGGAAGGATTTTCTCGAATCGCTACTCCATTATTTCAAATTGACTCGGAAAGATACAAAGTTCGGTTGGAGCGAAGAATATGAGAAGAGTTTTCAAGAACTCAAGAGGAGACTTATTTCAAAGACTGTTTTGACAATACCATCCGGCTCGGAGGATTTGTCATCTACAAGATGATGCTTGAGCAAAGGGTTGGGATGTGTTCTTATGCAACATGGAAAAGTTATAGCCTATGCCTCGCGATAACTCAAAGAATATGAGAGGAATTATCCTACTCATGATCTAGAGTTAGCAAATTGTTGTCTTTGCACTTAAAATTTGGAGGCGATTACTTGTATGGGGAGAAAGTGGAGATCTTTACGGATCATAAAAGCCTCAAATATTTTTCTTCACTCAAAAGGAACTCAACATGCGACAATGACGTTGGCTTGAATCTGTTGAAAGATTATGATCATACCATCCAATACCATCCTGGAAAAGCGAACGTGGTAGGCGGCGCATTGAGTAGAAAATCATATGCAAAGTCGAGTGCGATATTGTCAACGCAAAGGCCCATTTTGTGTGACTTACAAAGGATGGAGATAGAGTTAAAGACTCAGAGGGACGCGTGTGATGATAAGCGAGTATACGAGTAGAACCGACTTTAATCGATAAAGTTAAAGTTTGCTCGAGCTACTACGGACACGGAGGTGATGCGTATGATGAAGAAGAAAGTGCAAGAAGGTGCTATCTGGAAGCAAGAATCGATGAAGAAGGAATACTTGAGTCAACTCCAGACTTTGTGTTCTAACGACCGATTTAAAGTATAATATCATGATGGAGGCACACAACACACCATTTGCAATCCATCACAGGGAGTACCAAAATGTATCATGATATTATTCATACATTTTGGTGGAGCAATATGAAGAGAGATAGATAGCGTTGTTTATCTCAAGGTGTCTAACTTGTCAACGAGTTAAAGCGAGACATCAAGTACCAAAAGGTCCATTGCAACCACTTGAAATTCTAGAATGGAAGTGGGAGCACATTACCATGGATTTTGTTCTGGGGTCTTCCTAAGGTTTCTCAAGGCATTGATGCGATTTGGGTCATTGTTGATAGATTGACCAAGTCTGCTCATTTCTTACCGAAATCGAGAAACTTATACACTTGAACGCGTCTTGCTCGTATGTACATAAACGAGATTGTAAGATCGCATGGTATCTTTCAGTATCCATAGTTTCGATCGAGACCCAAGATTCACTTCACGATTTTGGGTTAGTTTGCAAAAAGCTATGGGCACTGAGACTTACGATTTAGCTCGGCATATCATCCTCGAGACAGACGAACGGACGGTGGAGAGGACTATTCAAACTCTTGAAGATCTATTAAGACTACGTGTCCTTGATTTCAAGGGAGTTGGGACAAGTTCTTACCATTGGTGGAGTTTTCCTACAACAACAGCTTATCAAGCAAGTATTGGCATGGCTCCATTCAAGCGTTGTATGGAAGAAAGTGTCGTTTCTCGATATCTTGAGATGAGGAGGGTGAAGCAACGTTGTTGGGACCGGAGTTGGTATGTATGACTACGGAAAAAGATTCAAACGATCCGACAACGTATAAAACCTCACAAAATCGACAAAAGAGTTATCTTGATCTTCATCGAAAGGACGTGGAATTCAATATAGGAGATCACGTGTTGTTAAGAGTTGCTCCATGGAAAGGAGTTACAAGATTTGGAAAGAGAGGAAAACTTAATCCTCGATTCATCGGTCCATTTTAATCCTCGATCGAGTAGGAACGTGGCCTATAGACTCGCTTTCTGCCAAATATGTCTAAATGTTCATAACGTTTTTCACATATCTATGTTACGTAAATATGTGAAAGACCCAACCATATTATTGAGTTAGAACCGGACGAAATAGCGGAAGATTTGACGTATGAAGAGGTTCTGTTCAAATTTTGGATAAGAAGGAACATATTCTACGCTCGAGTTATACCTCAAGTCAAAGTTTTGTGGAGGAACCACGATGTTGAGGAAATGACTTGGGAGTTAGAATCGAAATGAAATCAAGGTATCCTTACCTCTTCGACATACCAGTGCGTACCCTAATTTCGAGGTGAAATTTCATAAGAAGGGAGGTTGTAAGACCCCATCTTTTATAAATAAAGATGAATTTTTTTCTATAAATATTATTTTTGAATATTATGGAATAAATTTGATATAATGTTATAGTTGTGGGTAATATTTATAAATTTTGCAAAGTATGCAAGTTGTTATAAAATATTAGTTTGGTCGGGAATATTCTTTTTGTTAGGGAATATTAAATATAATGGCTCAATCATTGGTGGACCCCATAATGTAATTATTGTCGGATTGAGAAAGCGACAAAAATATTTTATAAAAATAACGGCGGAGGTGTTACCGTTAAAACTGTTGAACTACCGTGGTAAAAATACGATGTCTGGCGTGGTTGCATAGTAGCACTACGGTATTGATTATTGATGCTTTACGTGAGAAGTCACTCGGTATGCTCAATTATTACTCTGATGAATTTGTTTGCATCATATCTCTTATATTATTGATTCAATTATTGTCACAATATCATCTCATATAATATGTTATAGTATTAAATCAATAATTGAGACGACAAGTTATAAATGATTAATAATTGTTGAAAGATTAAATATGTGTTGATGAAAAAAAAATGATTTGTGGTAAGTTTGATTATTTTATGGGGGCTCTATATGTCATCATCTAAGAGTCTCTTCGTCAATAAGTAATTACCCTTGTGAATAGTATTTACCTTCATCGATAGTAATTACCCTTGTGAATAGTATTTACCTTCGTTAATAGTAATTACCCTTGTGAATAGTATTTACCTTCGTCAATAGTATTTACCTTTCGTTAATAGTAATTACCTTTACCGACGTCGAACCACTTGTCGTTTCACATTCTGAGCGTCGAACCACTTGTCGTTTCACATTACAAAAGCGTCCAAACCAATTTGATCACTGCCACTTGCCTTTTCACACGGCGGTGCTAAGCTAGAAATCTTCTATAAATAGAGGCCTAGGGCTTCATTATTTTTCACGAATTCATTCAAGCTATAGAGAGAAAAATATAGAGAGAATAAGAGAGAAGAAGAAGAAGAGTATTTTGTTACTACTTCTGCTGCGATATTCAATCTTCTACCAAAATGTAAGGGGTGTTATTCTTTCTTATTCATGAAGAGAATCTGTTGTTATTCCATTGCTTATTATTACATTGGAATAACTTTTGTATCGCGGTTTACCCTATACTTGGTGACATTCTTCTATGATTACATTTGGAACATCCCATGCATGTGTTTTACACCGGACTGGTTCCGCTCTTTATTATTATTCTGCTGAACATCCTGCATGCGTGTGTTTTACAGGACACCGGTTCCGCTCTTTATTATTCTGTTGGAATATCCTATCATGTGTTTTACACCTGGATGCAGTTCCATCTTTATTATTACATTGGAACATCCTCGCATTGTGAATTTCACGACTTTGGTTCCGTTATTTATTATTCATTGGAATAACTCCATCTGTGCGGGTCTATCGCATGCATGGTGATTTCTTTTGTTATTCCATTCTTTATTATACCCAGTTGGTTAAAACTTTGACTTCTATACTCCATGAAATTAGTGGAATATCCTTGATATTTGCGTTTCATCCAGTATCTTTTCATGAAAATATTCTTACGATGATTCTTGAATTTTACTCTACAAAACAATATATTATTGATAATTTGGACGTTAATAATTCCTGGATAAAATAATTCATGAACTTGTTTTATTGAATTCTTATATCATTGTCATCATCCTCATGTTTTTATTTTTTTTAAAGTCATCTACGTGGCTTCAGTAGTGCATAAATGGACTTGGTATGATTATGACCGAGAGACTATTCGGTGTAATCATGGCCGTAATGTTACAAATGATGTGGTAAAAATCCTCGCATTAAGTGCATTGATGGACGATTGTTGGCATGATCATGACCATTAATGAATACACAAATATTCTTGGCTCGTAGTGCATGAATAATTGTGGTCGTGATACTAAAGAATATCCTTGGTCAAGTAGTGTGCGGGGTGATTCGATGATGTGGAATATTTATTAAAGTGAGTCTCAAATTTATAACGATGATGAAAAACCTTTTAAAACCTAAAAGATAGTAGACTTTATTTTCTACTTGACTCTTTTAATGGATTGCATATTCACTTGCAGCTTAAACCGGTTGTCTATTGTATTTTATCGGTTTAACATTGTTGAAGACTATTGATAATTTATTACGCATTATCTTAGTTATAATATTTCTTCTTGGGCTAGTTGAGCTCACCCTTTCTTTCACCGCTATTCTTCGAGAAATGAGAATATAAATTTGGAGACGAGTCGGAAGCGAGTGATGGTCCTGAAGATAGCATTAGTAGTCCTCACTATTACGTGAAATAGTGTGATAATAATTATAATGAGGACTTTTTGTTTGAGTTTGTATAATATCTAGTAGAGCGATATTTGTATTTAAACTCACGCTTATGTCGTATTGTACACAGCAGTTATGTTAATAAGTTGTATTTAAATTACATACCATGTAAGTGGCGACCCAAGATGGGTGATGTATACCTAATTTTGGGGCGTCACAAGAACAAGTTGTTATTCCATTTCTTATTATTACATTGGAATAACTTTTGTATCTGCCATTTACCTATACTTGGTGACATTCTTCTATTATTCATTGGAACATCCTCATGCATGTGTTTTACACCCACCTAGTTCCGCCTTTATTATTATTACATTGGAATATCACATGCATGTGTTTTACACGGACTGGTTCCATTTTATTATTCCGTCTTTATTATTCTCGCCGAATATCACATCATCTCTTATCTGTACGGACCTCGGTTCCATCATTTATTATTCGCATTTATTATTACATTGGAACATCCTGCTTGCGGTGTGAATTTCACCCGACTTCGTTCCGTTATTATTATTCTCGTTGGAATAACTTTTGCTGTCTGCTAGGTCTATCGCGTGCGTGGTGATTTCTTTTGTTATTCCATTCTTTATTATACTTAGTTGGTTAAAATTTTGACTTCTATACTCCATGAATTTAGTGGAATATCCTTGATATTTAAGCTTCATCCAAATATTTTAATGAAAATATTTTTCCGAGCATTCTTGAATTTTACTCTACAAAGCAAAGATCATGTTGACAATTTGGGCGTTATTAGTTCCTCGAATAAATTAATTCGTGAACTTGTTTTATTGAATTATTATGTCATTGTCATCATCCTCATGTTATATTATGTTATCTTTGGCTTACGTGCATAGATGAACTTAGTATGATTATGACCAAAGATCATTCGGTATAATCATGGCTTGATATAAATGATGTGACAAAAGTCCTCAGTGGCCTGTAATGCAGTGATGGATAGTTTTTGGTATGATTATGACCAGGGGTGATTCGGTATAGTCATGACCATTGATAATTTGATGAAAATCCTTGACCGTGTTATAGGGATGATTAGATATTGTGGTTTATTCATTAAAGCGAGTCTTAGTGATAAAATTGATGAAAACCTTTTAAAACCTAAAAGATAGTAGACTTTATTTTCTACTTGACTCTTTTAATGGATTGCATATTCATTGTTGTTAAGCCGGTTTGTCTATTGTATTTTATCGGTTTAACATTGTTGAAGACTATTGATAATTTATTCTCGCATTATCTTAGTTATAATATTTCTTCTTGGGCTAGTTGAGCTCACCCTTTCTTTCACCGTTTCTCTTGAGAAATGAGAATATAAATTTGGGACGAGTCGGAGAAAAGAGTGATGGTCACGAAGATAAGCATTAGTAGTCCTCACTATTACATTAAATAGTGTGATAATAAATGTAATGAGGACTCTCTTGAGTATGGATATTGTCTAAATGACAATATTCCTATTAGAACTCTCAGTTTATGTATTGTCGTATGTTACACGACAGATGTATAATTAAGTTTGTATTTGAATTTATGTACCATGTAAATGGCGACCCAAGATGGGTGACGTATACCTAATTTTGGGGGCGTCACACTAAAGAAATATACTCAAGATTATAGAAGAAGAACTCTCTCTACAATTTCTCTCTCTAGAGTTTCAGTGAAGTCGTAAGAAATAATGAAGGAATGAGCTTCTATTTATAGGAGAATGGACTGCATAGTAACTAATTCATGAACGGTCCAGATTGATTTACTTTTAAATGGACGGTCCAGATTGATTTACAATAAAATATAATATATTTTATTTATAATCTAATAAAACGAATAACTTAATAAAAGTATTCTGTTTTACATAAAAAGATTTTACTATGCAAACACTATGCAAACACTATGCATAATAAAATATAATATATTCTAATTATTGTCTAATAAAATAGATAACTTTATAAAATTATTCTGCATTTTATATAAAAAGATTTTACTATTAGCCTTTAAAAAACGAATAACTTTATAAAAGTATTACATTTTATATAAAAAATATTTCTTTTTTATTACATTAATAATACTAATAAAACAAAACTTCATTATCACTTACTTTAAAAAAAATTCAAAAGTCACCCTTAACTTTAAACTTTTATCAATTTAACTATTCACCAAAAGAAAAAAATTGAATACTTTTATTTCATAAAATTCGGGGTCTCACAGATATGGTCAATTGAATCTCATGTTCTATTTTCACCAAAATCTGATTTTCAACCCTTTGTGATTTCTAAGAAACTTTCATGTTTTCGCATAATAACCAACATAACTTATCATAACACTTACTAATACTACATATACCCATGATTTTCATCAGTCCAATGCTTTTATTATGACTTCCATCATAATCCACGTAAACAGATCATTTCCACAATTTAATAAGGAATGAATACAAAGGATCATTCACCATGCATGTGGTAATCCACATGTAGGCAGTTATTCCAATGAATAATAAAGAATGGAATAATCAAGAGTTCACTCACGCATATGCGATAGATCGCATGCATGACGAGTTATTCCCAAATGTAATAATAAATAATAGAACCAGGTCACGCGTAAACGCATGCATACGCGTGATATTCGAACGAATAATAAATAATGGAACCAGTCATGCGTAAAAACGCACGATGGATATTCCGAACAAAATAATAAAGAATGGAATAATAGAAGAATTTCACCATGTATGCGGTTACTTGATGCATAGGCGAGTTATTCCAACATAATGATAAAGAATGGAATAACAAAAGAATTTCACCAACTATAGGGTAGCTTGATATCTGAGTTATTCCAACGAATAATAAAGAATTGAATAATAGAAGTTCTCTTCATGAATACGAAAGAAATAATACCCCTTACGAGTACAACAAATAATATCCCTTACCTTATAAAGAAGAGTACTCCGACGGGTAGGGCAAAACTTGCACTACGTTCAAAGCTTTCTTAAACTCTAAAGAAATAAGCTCAAGATTATAGAAGGAGAATTCTCTGAACTTCTGGTGTGTTTTCAATTCTAACTAAGCATCCTATTTATAGGAAAAATAGAAAGGATACTATGCAATAAAATATAATATATTCTATTTATAATATATATATATATATATATTTTATTTAAAATCTAATAAAACAAATAACTTTATAAAAGTATTCTGTTTTATATAACAAGATTATACTATGTAAACACTATGCATGTACTATGCATAATAAAATATAATATATTCTAATTATTGTCTAATAAAATAAATAACTTTATAAAAGTATTATATTTTATATATAAAAAATTACTATACGCAAAAACACTATGCGAGCCTATACAAACACTATGCATAATAAAATATAATATATTCTAATTATTGTCTAATAAAACAAATAACTTTATAAAAGTATTACATTTTATATAAAAAGCTTTTTGTTTTATTACATTAATAATACTAATAAAACAAAATTTATATATATATGTATATATATATATATATAAACTTCCGTGACTTCATAAAAAGTCACCTCAATATATTTAATAACATTTATCATCATTATTATAATTCACAATATTAATCGACCAGATCGTTTCCAGGAAAGATCACCTCAATATATTTAACAACATTTATCATCATTATTATAATTCACAATATTAATCGACCATGTCATTCCCAGGAAAGAAAGGGCTTTTCAATAAGGATTTCTCCCTATTGGTGTGCAATTAGGTGACCAAACCTCTCCTTGGCAGAACTTCTAGACATCGTTAATATTGCAAATAATAATATTAATAACTTTGTTATCTCAATTATTGATTTAATAATATATAAAATATCGACAATAATTGAATCAAATAACGTGAGATACTTATGTACACAATTCTTTGTAGCAATAATTGAACAAAACCGGGTGACTTCTCACGTAAGTATCAATAATCAATCTGGTGTCTTTCTTATCCAACCACGCCATTATTCTACTTTTAACATCGGGTGTTTCAATAGTTGATGGTAAAACTTCCGCCATTATTTTCATAAAAATATTTTTGTCGTTTTTTCAATCCGACAATAATTCCGTTGTGGGGTCCACCAATGATTGTGTCGTCGTACGAATATTCCATGTTAAAACGAATATTCTCCGACCAATCGAATATTATATAACAATTTGCATACTTTTCAAAATTTATAAATATTATCCACAATTATAACATTATCTAAAATTCACACCATAATTTTGAAAAAAAATATTTCGAGAAATTTAAATCTTTATTCATAAAATTTGGGGTCTCATATCTTTATTCTTCCAACTTAATAGATATGTTTTCATCTCTCTCTTTTGTGAGTATGATATCACATTTCAATATATTTTAAATCTGGATCATGAAATAAAGAGTCTCCATTTATTTGAAATGGAGAGTATCCTTGTCCGCACTTTTGTGTATATTGATTACTTTGCCTTGATTTCAATAAGTACTTCTAATTAATAAGTACTCCCTCAGTCCCAAATTAATTGCTCAGTTTTGATTTTTTAAAGTCAAATTAACTATTTTTAAAACTAATCTTTTTATTATTTTTGCTAAAATATAGGTGAAAAAATAATAACCAAAAGAAAGTATATACAATTTATTACTAACCCCAATTTTTATAATTTTAGAAATATATTTATATATGCTTAATTATTAATTCTAAAAATAGTCAATTTGACTTAAAAAAGCTGAGCAATTAATTTGGGATAGAGGGAGTAAAATTTAAGGGTCCTAATTCCTATAAAGTACTCTCATAGACAATAAAAAATTATTTTTGTATAACACTTTTCTCTTGTGCGCTTTTGAAATTGATATAAGAGTGTCAAAAAACTCATTTATACTTTTTAAAATAACAAATATATTTTTAAATAGAATATACAAATACATAGAGAATTTTAAATTATTCCGTAGTAGAATGTGGTTCAATTCTTAATATGCCTTTTGAAATTGATATAAGACTGTCAAAAACTCATTTATACTTTTTACAATAACAAATATATTTTAAAATAGAATATACAAATACATAGAGAATTTTAAATTATATCGTAGTAGAATGTGGTTCAATTCTTAATATGCCTTGAAAATTTGGGTGTATAAATTACCATGATACCCTAATAATTATATTCAACAATGACAATGGGAGATAATATTATTTTTAATTTTTTTTAACCGATTTAGGACAAAGAAAACCGGTTCAATACAAATCAATTTTCAGTATCAGTACCTGTTCCAAATAAAATAAAGGTAAGACAATGGAAGGCAAATTAGACAATGTGAAACTCTAAAACAAAGAGATATTGGAACCAAACGTCTAGACCCATTGTTATAGCTGCTTGTTGAATTTAATATTGCTTCAGGTGTCGATGTGGGACAAATGTCCAACTTCAAGTTAAATACCTCCCAAGTGAGAGTAGCACATTTCATCCTAATGAATTCTACACTTCAGAGTTTTTTTGGTATAATATTTTACTACTATTTTCCAATTGCAAAGACTCATCATGTATATAACCCATGGTTAATGTATTTAAAGTGGTGCATCCTTTTGGTTGTCTGGATTATTCAGCCTGAAAAAGTTTTGAAGCCTTAATTTTTTAAGAAACAAGTTTTGTTAGTATTTACATAATCATTGGTCCTTTTTACCCTAGATGATTGGCTTATACTTGGTGTAGAATTGATTGTCTTGTTATCTTATCAGTGGTTAAAGTCTTTTAATCAGTTATTGTTTTATGGGGGGTTTGTTCTATTAAAAAAAATTGTTTAATGCATTGATCCGACCCTTTTTCTCAAAGTCAAATTTGATAAGCCAGTGACATTTCAACCTTAATCCCATCTTTCTTTTTAATTTCTCTCACTTATATATTATATTAATTAAAATATTATTGTTACTTGCTTAAACTTAAATATAAATTATCATCCTAAGTTCTTTTATAAGTTATTGACCTTTTCTTTTTTTCGTGATCGATGTGCCATTTTAAATTCGGGTCTATACCATCCAATTTAAGTCGTCAAAATACATACTACAAACATAAATTTTTCTGTTTACAACTATTATAATGTCGAGAAAATATCACAACACACACTGTGACGTCCCAAATTCGGGCCTACATCTCCCTGTTTGGTTCACCAAAATCAATTAGTACAATGCCGTGAAAATACGGTATCACGCATATTTTAAGTTCTTAGTACAATTATTGTCACATTATTTTATAATATACTGAGAACTTCTACAACTACTATCTCGAACCATCACTATATTCCCCTGCTTTCCCCGCTAGACTCAATTATTCTTATTTCCAAAAAGAAATTATGAAACAAAAAAGTGAACACACATAGCCCAATAAAGAATATCATGACTAAAATAATGAAGAATAAATTTACTTTAACATTCAACAGTGATAAATTAGATATTTAGAACATATGATAGATGATATAAGTTTTCAACAAATAACTGCAACAGAATGAACAATTCATTAGAAGAGTCAAATGGATCATGATGTCTACTATATTCTTCAATTGAAAAAATCACAATCAATATTTTATTATTGTGACACCAATCAACAATTCTTAGTTATAAAAATGTCAATCAACAGTTCTTTGCACTCAGGCTAAAGAAAACTTTCACCACGTGTCTTTGTCTGTAACACCAAAAGTCATGATTATACCAATTCACAGTTCTTGAAAATAATCATGTCAATCAACAGTTACCCTTTGCACCTAGACCAAAGAGAATTTTCACCACGTATCTTTAACACATAGGCTAAAGACACCCAACAATCATTTTGTATTTGCACTCAAGCTAAAGACATTCTCAACAATTTAATTTTGATAATTAGTACTGTGACGCCCCCAAAATAGGTATACATCACCCATCTTGAGTCGCCAAATACATGGTACAAAATTCAAATACAAGTTAATTATACAACAGTCGTGTGAAATACGACAAAATATAATCTAAGAGTTTTAATAAGAATATTGTCATCTAGTCAATATCTACACTCAATGGAGTCCTCATTACATTTATTGTCACACTATTTAACAGAATAGTGAGGACTACTAATGCTATCATCTGGACCGTCACTCCGCTCCCGACTAGTCCCGACTACGTTCTCATTTCACTCAAGAGAATGAAGAAAGAAAGGGTGAGCTCAACTAGCCCAGTAAGAAATATTATGACTAAGATAATGTAGAATAAATTATCATTAGTCTTCAATAATGTTAAACTGATAAAATACAATAGACATCAAGTTTAACTGCAGCGGAAAAAGCAATCCATTAGAAGAGTCAAGTAGAGCATGATATCTACTATTTTCTATGATTTAAAATGTTTTCATCAAATTTTATCGCTGAGACTCAGCTTAATAAATAAACCACATCATCAAGTCATCCCTACACTACGGGCCAAGGATATTCATTAAATCATCAATGGTCATGACTATACCGAAAATTCCCTGGTCATAATCATACCAAACACTGTCCATCAATGCATTACAGGCCACTGAGGACTTTTATCCCATCATCTATAACATTACGGGTCATGATTATTCCGAATGATCCCTGGTTATAATCATACCATTAAACAATTTATCTTGTACGTAAGCCAAAGATATACACCTGTAAAACCAATAATCAACAGTACATCTTACACGTAAGCCAAAGATATACAACTGTAAAACCAATAATCAACAGTACATCTTGCACGTAAGCCAAAGATATTCAACTGTAAAATTATTTTTAGTGTGTAGCTAAAAAATTTAGCCCTATTATGCTTAACTTCAGAAATTCCAATATCTTGACACAATCTTATACATGTTAACGTGAGTCTCCAGTTTAAATTTCGTGGCCATCGGAGTTATAGAACTCCAGTTATAGTCATTTTCGTCAGAAAATCACAAAAATTAAAATGGTCATAACTTGGTCATTTTAAGTCGGAATGAGCTCATTTTTGGATAGTAGGTACTTTATACCATATATTTTCATGTCCCAAAAGGCCGAAATTTATTTCACAAACTAAGTGGCCAAAAATGCCCTTTTAAATTTCTGGGCAGTAGCTTTTTGGTACTTTGCAGTTTTTGACTCCTTTGCTAAAATCAGTCCACACGAAAATCTACAACACCTTTTCCAGTGATTCCACTTGGATAGGTTAGAAAACTCATAGATCTAACTCTAGAACTTGACCACACTCAAAAATTCGAAATATAATAGGGGATATGGTCAATTAAATTTCATGTTCCATTTTTACCAAAATCTGATTTTTAACCCTTTGTGATTTCTAAGAAACTTTCATGTTTTCACATAATAACCAACATAACTCATCATAACACTTATTAATACTACATATACCCATGATTTTCATCAGTCCAATGCTTTTATTATGACTTCATCATAATCAACAGTCCAATGCTTATATTATGACTTTCATCATAATCAACAGTCCAATGCTTATATTATGACTTTCCAGAATTTTTGAGGGTTAAAAAAATTACGAAACTGCAAATAGATTTTCACCCGCTATGCGGTAATCCACGTAGAAAGATCATTTATATAATTTACCAAGGAATGAATATAAAGGATCATTCACCATGCATGTGGTAATCCACATAGACAGTTTATTCCAACAGAATAATAAAGAATGGAATAATGTAAGGATTAACCACGCGCGATGCGATAGGCGCATGCAGATAGGTTATTCCCAACGAATAATAAAGAAAGAATGGAACTAGGTCATGCGTAAACGCACGCACGGAGATATTCCGACGGAATAATAATGAATGGAATAATAGAAGAATTTCACCATGTATGCGGTACTTGGCATATATAGGTTATTCCACATAATAATAAAGAATGGAATAACGTAAGAATTTCACCATGTATGCGATACTTGGCATGATGTATATTATTCCAACATAATAATAAAGAATGGAATAAGAGAAGAATTTCACCATGTATGCGGTACTTCGCATAGACAGGTTATTCCAATATAATAATAGAGAATGGAATAACAGAAGAATTTCACCATGTATGCGGTACTTCGCATAGACAGGTTTTTCCAACATAATAATAAAAAATGGAATAACAGAAGAATTTCACCATGTATACGGTAGTCCGCGAATGGAATAACAATATCTCTCTTCATGAATACGGAAGAAATAATACCCCTTACCTTAGAAGAAACTGGATATTGGAAAAGTGAAGTAGCAGAATACTTTTCTTCTTTCTTTCTATAATTTCTCTCTCTAGAGTTTCAGTGAATTTGTAAGAAATAATGAAGGAATGAGCTTCTATTTATAGGAGAATAGACTGAATAGTAACTAACTCATGAACGGTCCAGATTGATTTTCTTTTAAACGGATGGTCCATATTGATTTACTATGCAGTATTAATAAAATATTCTAATAAAAAAAATCTTTTAAATAAAATATAATATATTCTATTTATAATCTAATAAAACGAATAACTTTATAAAAGTATTCTATTTTATATAAAAAGATTTTTACTATGCAAAATACTATCAGAGCCTTTATGCAAAACACTATGCATAATAGAATATTATATATTCTATTTATAGTCTAATAAAACAAATAACTTCATAAAAGTATTCATTTTTATATAAAAGATTTTACTATCTGCAAATACTATGCATGCACTATATGCAAACACTTTGCATAATAAAATATAATATATTCTATTTATAATCAAATAAAATAAAACTTTATAAAAGTTTTTTACATTTTTTATATAAAAAGTTTTCATTTTATTACATTTATAATAATAATAAAACAAAACTTATCACCTTTATTATAATTCACAATATTAATCGACCAGGTCGTTCCCAGGAAAGAGGGGCTTTCCAATAAGGATATCTCCCTATTGGCGCGCAATTAGATGACCAAATCTCTCATTGGCAGAACTTCTACACATCGTTAATATTGTAAATAATAATATTAATAACTTTGTTATTTCAATTATTAATTTAATAATATATAAAATATCGACAATAATTGAATCAAATAACGTGAGATACTATGCAACAATTACTGTAGCAATAATTAAACAAAACTGAGTGACTTCTCACGTAAGCATCAATAATCAATATCGTGTGCTACTATGCAACCACGCGTATTACTATACTTTTAACATCGGGTGTTTCAACTGTTAACGGTAAAACTTCCGCCGTTATTTTCATAAAATATTTTTGTCGTTTTCTCAATCTGACAATAATTCTGTTATGGGGTCCACCAATGATTGTGCCGTTGTACGAATAATCCATGTTAAAACAAATATTCCCCGACCAATCGAATATAATATAACAATTTGCGTACTTTGCAAAATTTATAAATATTACCCACAACTATAACATTATATCAAATCCACACCATAATATTCAAAAAATATTTCGAGAAATTTAAATCTTTATTCATAAAATTTGGGGTCTCACAATCTCCCCTCCCTATGAAATTTCGTCCTCGAAATTTACATACGTACATGGTATGTCGAAGAGATGAGGATACCTTTGAAGGGTTTCGAAACACAAACGCCAGCGGAAATAGAACAATTTAAACCAATTTCGAAACCCTAAAACAGGATCCATGCGAAAAATAATTAATTCAGTGGTTAGAAATTATACCGATTAAGAAAGCTCGAAATGATGCGGTCGAATCTCCAACGCAATTTGAACGGACTGCGTCTCTATGGTATCCATACGAACGCTCCGCGAATCGTCGTACGATCTACAGAAGAAGGAACCGCGGTACTAGCCACCAAGGATGAGGATTTTTTGAAACTGTTTTCTCTCTAGTCTCTCTCTAAGAGCGGCTAGGGTTTTGGTTAATGAATAATCCCTAAAATGGCTGCTACATATCATATATATAGCGATTAAAAGGAATTATTCAAAAATTTAATTTAATAAAATCCGAATTTATATATATATCTTAATTAAGTCTTACTTAATTAATATATCTATATATAAATTATCCTATTAATTTAAATTCGTAATTTAAATACTATCAATCATATTGACATATTTAAATCTTTACAATTTAAATTAATTCCCTTTTAATTACGTTCTATGTGTGTGACCCTATAAGTTATTATTACGTTGACAATAATTTTAAAATCATATTATAAAATTATAAATAGTGAGCGGCATCTAGTAACGCATCATTGCTACCCAAGTAATAATAAGATCGATGATTCGATGCAACCTTTTCGTGACCAATGTTTCAATGTAATTTAATCCTTTTAACCTTAATATCCTAGATTAAACTTGAGTCATGGAATGTGTCATACTCTTTATAATTTAATCTGAGTTTTTCTTGATCAATGAGTAGACTATATGAAACAAATCACTATTTGAGCATGACCATGCATTTCATAGTCCTACTCAATCAAGAGGCCTATGGATATCACCCCTAATATATAGGAGGGTTAAATTCCATCTAGATCACTCATATTCCTCACATGATTCATGATGTACCCAATAATCACCTTTATAGTCCACCCTATTAAAGGTGACATTTGATGATATCAAAGTACATAAATTCCCGTGTAGTAATATAGTGATTTCAGGTCGAAGGACCATTACATCATTGTCACTATGAGAATTGCTAATGACACTTCGCATAATGCTCCACATAGAATTCTCATGGTGGGTCTGTCCAGTACATCGTTCTCTAACATGTACCTATGCATTGACTTAATATCTCATATATTTATGACCAATGAGATTTGGTCATCATTCAATCCATATACTAGTCTTAATGCATCATTGTTGTCCCATTAACAATGATACTCGACTAGGGACATTTAAGAATAATGATACTAATTGTAATTATATAATCTCATGTTCAAGTCACATACTTGAAACTATATAATTTGTATCACTATTCTAAGGATTTTTTATTATGTTAACATTTATATAATGTAGTAAATAAAACCATAATAAAATCATTCATTTATTCAATTAAATATAATATCAAAACGTTAAACAATTATATCAAATAATTGGCCTATAGGGCATAAACTCTAATAACCTTGACTTCATTTCAGATTCTAACTCTTGAGGTATAACCTTTGAGTGTTGAATACGATCCTTCTTATCCAAGATTTTAACACGTATCTCCTCATACGTTAAATTTTCTGCTATCTCGTCTAGTTCTAATTCAATAATGTGGTTCGGGTCGTCCACATATTTAAGTAAAATCGATACGCGAAAAATGTTATGAACACGCAACATACTTGGCGATAAAACGAGTCTATAGGCCACAATTCCTACTCGATCGAGGATTTCAAATGGGCCAATAAAATCGAGGGTTGAGATTTCCTCTATTCATCGACTCTTGTTTTTAGAATAATGCCTTCTTGAACCTTCTTCTTCTTATTCATCAGCTCCAGGTGTGTAATTTGAGCGGCTTTAACTTTATCAATTAAAGTCGATTATACTCGTATATTCGTTATCTTCACGTGGGTCTCTAGAGTCTTTAACTCTATCTTCATCATTTGTAAGTTATACGAAATGGGTCTTTGTGTTAACAATATCGCACTCTTAAACGCATATGATCTTCTACTCAACGCGTCAGCTACCACGTTCGCTCTTCCATAATGATATTGAATGGTATAGTCGTAATCTTCAATAGCTCGAGTCAACATCTTTGGCGCATTATACGTTCGTTTTGGTTGAAGAAATATTTAAGGGTTTTAGAAATGGGTTTTGTACTGGGCTCAATACATAATTCGATTTCACGCTCTAGGGGTAGGCTAAGAAGTCTTCAGAGAATACGTCAGGAAATTTATTAATAATAGAAATGTCTTTCAAAACTGTGACTCTCATCCAAGACTTGGATAGCACATGAAATGAAGGTTTCTCCTAATGGAGTTTCAACCGATAAGTCAAAGTCTAATTTCTCCAGAGTCAAATTTAAACGTTGAGCACAAGCAAGAGAGATAAAAGAATGGGTAGAACCAGTATCTAATAAGGTATAGACTTCGCAAGAATTTATAATTAACTAACCCGTGCTAACTTCGTTTGGGTTACTCGCTTTTTGAGAAGTTATGAAAAACGCTCTTCCTGAAACCACCGACTTTGTTTTGTCCGTATCCGCCTTTGGTGCCACCGTCCAAGCTGGACTTGATTTCGCTACAGGAAAAAATCGAGCTATGTGACCATCTTTTCCATAACTAAAACATACCTTGGAAGGCTGTGAATAGTTTGGACTTATGTGTCCCTCCTCTCCGCATCTATAACATCTAACTGGCGGTCGTTCTCCTCCCCTAGAATTTGTTGCTGTTGCCGACATCTTCCCATTATCGTTAAATCTTCTCTTCTTGAATTTTCCACTTCTATTATCTTGGCCATGATTACTACCGAAGTGTTTATCATTCTTGGCATGAGAATTTCCTCCACGATGGTTATCGTTGTTTCGATGGCCGTTGCCACCGGTAAGATTATTATCGTGTTGTTGGTCGTTGCCTTTTGGTTGTGTTGACTCATTATCGCGCTCTAATAACTGAGCCCTATTCACAACATCTGAATATAAACAAAGTTTGTGAGAAATGAGGTATTGACGTATATCGGGTTTCAAACCTCTTTGAAACATTCGCGTCATTCGCTCCTCATTATCAACCAAATGGGATGTAAACCAGGATAACTCCGCAAATTTAACACTGTCACAAAACAAGGGTTAATTGACATATCACATATTATCCCTATACTCTGACCGACCAATTAAATATCAAATAAACTTAGGTAGGTCATACTAGCGAAGGAATTCCCCGTCTCTCCCCTCCTAGTTCTTGCCTCAAATCTCAGCCAGGGATCATATCCCTAAGCTTTGATACCAACTGTGACACCCCCAAAATAGGTACACATCACCATCTTGAGTCGGCAAATACATGGTACAAAATTCAAATACAACTTAATTATACAATAGTCGTGTGAAATACGATAAAACATAATCTAAGAGTTTTAATAAGAATATTGTCATCTAGACAATATCCACACTCAATGGAGTCCTCATTACATTTATTATCACACTATTTAACAGAATAGTGAGGACTACTAATGCTATCATCTGGACCGTCACTCCGTTCCCCAACTAGTCCCGACTATGTTCTCATTTCTTGAAGAGAACAGTGAAAGAACGAGTGAGCTCAACTAGCCCAGTAAGAAATATTATGACTAAGATAATGCAGAATAAATTATCATTAGTCTTCAACAATGTTAAACTGATAAAATACAATAGACATCAAGTTTAACTGTAGCGGAAAAAGCAATCCATTAGAAGAGTCAAGTAGAGCATGATATCTACTATCTTCTATGATTTAAAATGTTTTCATCATATTTTATCGCTGAGACTCAGCTTAATAAATAAACCACATCATCAAGTCATCCCTGCACTATGGGCCAAGGATATTCATTAAATCATCAATGGTTAAGACTATACCGAATAATCCCTGGTCATAATCATACCAAACACAATCCATCAATGCATTACAGGCCACTGAGGACTTTTATCCCATCATCTATAACATTACGGGTCATGATTATACCGAATGATCCCTGGTTATAATCATACCATTAAACAATTTATCTTGCACGTAAGCCAAAGATATACACCTTTAAAACCAATAATCAACAGTACATTTTACACGTAAGCCAAAGATATACAACTGTAAAACCAATAATCAACAGTACATCTTGCACGTAAGCCAAATATATTCAACCGTAAAATTATTTTTAGTGCGTAGCTAAAAAATTTAGCCCTATCATGCTTAACTCTAGAAATTCCAATATCTTGACACAATTTTATACATGTTAACGTGAGCCTCCAGTTTAATTTTCGTGGCCATCGGAGTTATAGAACTCCAGTTATAGTCGTTTTCATCAGAAAATCACAAAAATTAAAATGGTCATAACTTGGTCATTTTAAGTCGGAATGAGCTTATTTTTGGACAGTAGGTACTTTATACAAAAATTAAAATGGTCATAACTTGGACATTTTTGGAATGAGCTTAAAATGGTCATTTTGAGCTTATTTCACAAACTAAGTGGCCAAAAATGCCCTTTTAAATTTCTGGGCAGTAGCTTTTTAGTACTTTGCAGTTTTTGACTCCTTTGCTAAAATAAGTCCACACGAAAATCTACAACACCTTTTCCAGTGATTCCATTGGATAGGTTAGAAAACTCATAGATCTAACTCTAAAACTTGACCACACTCAAAAATTCAAAATATAATAGGAGATATGGTCAATTGAATTTCATGTTCCATTTTCACCAAAATCTGATTTTCAACCCTTTGTGATTTCTAAGAAACTTTCATGTTTTCACATAATAACCAACATAACTCATCATAACACTTACTAATACTACATATACCCATGATTTTCATCAGTCCAATGCTTTTATTATGACTTTCATCATAAACAACAGTCCAATGCTTATATTATGACTTTCATCATAATCAACAGTCCAATGCTTATATTATGACTTTCCAGAATTTTTGAGGGTCAGAAAAATTGTGAAACTGCAAATGGATTTTCACCCGCCATGCGGTAATCCACGTAGACAGATCATTTCTATAATTTAACAAGGAATGAAATATAAAGGATCATTCACCATGCATGTGGTAATCCACACAGACAGTTTATTCCAATAGAATAATAAAGAATGGAATAATGTAGGATTCACCACGCATGCGATAGACTGCATGCATGTGTTATTCCCAATGTAATAATAAAGAATGGAACCAGGTCATGCGTAACGCATACGAGGCGAGGATATTCCACGAAATAATAAATAATGGAACCAGTCACGCGTAACGCACGCACGTGATATTCCGAAAGAATAATAAAGAATGGAATAATAGAAGAATTTCACCATGTATACGGTACTTCGCATAGACAGGTTATTTCAACATAATAATAAAGAATGCAATAACAGAAGAATTTCACTATGTATGCAGTACTTTGCATAGACAGGTTATTCCCACATAATAATAAAGAATGGAATAACAGAAGAATTTCACCATGTATACGGTAGTCATCGTATACAGATTATTTTAACAGAATAATAAGGAATGGAATAACAATAGCTCTCTTCATGAATACGAAAAAAATAATACCCCTTACCTTAGAAGAAACTGGATATTGGAAAAGTGAAGTTCCAGAATACTTTTCTTCTTTCTCTCTATAGTTTCTCTCTCTAGAGTTTCAGTGAATTCGTAAGAAATAATGAAGGAATGAGCTTCTTGTGGGCAAGGAAATCGTGCCTTGCCAGTTAGGATTTCGTGTTGGCTGAGGAGGAGAGAAATCCACAAAAAGCACGGAATTGATTGGTTGACTGAAGAGGGGAGAACGACAGGTGGGCGATTATTCCAATGATGCGTGGCAGAACTCCTAGAATCCAGGAACCGTGTTAGGGTAGTAGGGATTCCAAGAGCCTTCTTGAGTCCTTCGTTGTTGAGAGAATGTCTAAATCCCTTTTTAGTGTTTTTAGGTGGAATCTCCGAGCCTTTAAGTCACCAAAAAGGGTCCTTTGATCTTCCTAGAGTCCAAGTCTTGAGTCTCTAGAGAAGTCCCCTTCCAAATGGAATGGAAGGGGCATTTATAGGGTTTTCTGGAAAGTAGTCATGTGCAAGGCACATGCCTTTAGGGAAATTCTAGAAATAACCTTTAGTCATTAGAATAATGCCCATATTTCCCTGTCCTTCTAGCCACCAATCCAATCTCTCAATCAATTCTCAAAACGAGCCGCCTCCATAAGTCTTCTACATCGGGACCCGTGGAGGCTTCTCTCGGGTCTAGCACATTTATTTTTGGCTTTTTCGTCTTCATTCCATTAGGTTATGCGAACCCTAATTTGCACATTTAATGATGTCGCGGAACCCTAATTGTGCATTTAATTCAATTAGGTCATGTGAACCCTAATTTGCACTTGGGCTCACATTTGCCCCCTGCGCGAGAGTCGTATTTCCAAGGAGACGATTGTGCAAGAATAATGTGAGCTATTTGAACGATTTTGTTGGGCTCCACCTGCAGATCTTGAAGACAATGGTCCTAGTAGAGGGAATCCCTAGGGAGCCCAAACCCTTAGGGTTAAACCCTAGGGAGGCAAAACCTAGCAGAGCTCTTCCTCGGACGAATTGAGAAATCTTCCAAAAAATCTTTCCATAGCTTGGGCGTTTGTTTTTTTTTTCTTCTGGAAATAGAAACAAGGAAACATAATCAAATCTCACCAAATTTAATCTAATAAAATCTTTCTTTTGGGCAAACTAATTTTTTTTTTACCAAATCAAATCTAAATTCCTTATTTTGGAAATAAAATCAACTTTGAATTTTATCCAATCAAATCCGAATTTTAAAATAAAATAAAATCTTAATTTGATTTTGAAAGCAAAATTCGGATATATTAATAATATATTATTATTATTATTATTATTATTATTATTAATTATTAATTTTCTTAATAATTTTTGAAATCTTCCATAGAATCAAATCTTCTTTATATCTAGCCAATAATATCTTTAATATATTTCTATTTTAAAAGCAAGATCAGATTCACTTATCTTTTGGAAACTTGATCAAATCTTTCCTTAAGTAAGAACATGGTAAGTGGAAGTAGACTTTGAGGGCTATATGCACATTCCTCTGAAGCTCTTTGTTTTCTTCATCCTTGTCTTGCAAATTTAACGTGCCAATCTGTCGATCCATTATCGCG
The DNA here is from genome assembly GCA_020205615.1 of Panax quinquefolius. Classification (NCBI taxonomy): domain Eukaryota; kingdom Viridiplantae; phylum Streptophyta; class Magnoliopsida; order Apiales; family Araliaceae; genus Panax; species Panax quinquefolius. The sequence continues at coordinate 126,321,805 of CM035161.1, read as the reverse complement.
TTACGAAGCTTCATCGTGTAAGGTAATCTTCAACTTCTCACGTGAATAATCCTCTGAATTTATTTGGTGACGATTGGGCTCGTATTTCAAACTTGATACCATGTCTTTTATGAGTATTATGAAACCCATCTGCTAGATTTTCTATGTAGTCATGCCAATAACTTTGTTAATGAATGGAATTACTAGAATCCATTAGGCATATGATTCCATCCTCTCGAACTCTTATGTGGTTGATGCAAGAAAAACGAACTCCTTTGTAATAGCCTTATGTTGATTTTCATTTTTTTTTTCACATTAACCCATATGATGTTGATGCTCAAATTTAATTAATCTTTGTAGTAGGCCTTGCCTCATGTTATGTTCTTGTCACGTACTCGAAAGTTGTGTTCCAAACTAAAGAAAACCAAACAGGCTTCTTTATATTTTAATTCTTCTTGATTACCTCTTCCATTTGTCTTTTCAGGTAACTCTAGTCTTTCTTTTGTCTTCCGAGCCCCATCACCTTGATTATATCTTGGTTTTTTCCCTCGAAATTCATTAGAAAAAGACTATAATCTTCGTGGAGAAGGAGCATTCGTTCCAAGCAGTTGATTGGTAGAGCAATAGGACCTCAAAGGTATGAAGGAAACATCCTCTAGATAGTCGAGCCCCATAGGGGCCGAACCCTATAGTTTTTTTTTAAGGGTGAAAGGGACAACCCCTAGGGGGCCGAAGCCAATCATGGCAGAACCCTAGGGGGCGTCGAACCCTAGAGATTTTTTTTAAAGGACAAAATGAACAACCCCTAGGTGGCCTAAGGCAACATGGCCGGCCCCTAGGGAGTCGAAGGCAACATGGACGATTTTTTTTTAAGGACAAAAGGAACAACCCCTAGGTGGTCTAAGGCAACATGACCGGCCCCTAAGGGTTCGAAGGCAACATGGATATTTTTTTTAGGGCGAAATGAATAACCCCTAGGTGGTGTAAGGCAACATGGCCTGCCCCTAGGGGGTTGAAGGCAACATAGTCACACCCTATTGGAAAAAATGAAGTTTAAATGAAAAAAAATGAAGTTTTGGAGGAGCAGCTACTATTTTGATCATAACTTTTGACTCGTTTGGAGTTTCGGGGACCGTAATATATCAAAACGAAGATATCAACGAGCCCTACAAAGGTTGCCTTTTGGCCATCCGAAGTTTTTTCAAAAATTTTTGGGAACTTTTTTTCTTCCATAATTGTGATACATAACTCTTTCTGACATTGTTTCTTCTTCTTTTCAGGCATTTTGAAGCTTAACTCTCAGACCTTTCTCTTTTTTTTAATGTATTGTGCTTTGAAATTTTGTTTTCAGAGCGAGAAGATGAAAGATTTGCCTTTGCTTGTTGAGGCACTCACTTTATTTGATGCTCTCCATCCGGATGTTGCCCACTCGCCATATAGTGACCTTAGTTATCCTCCAGGTGACCAAGGCTTCTCCGAATCCTCAGCCCTACAACATCTCTCTGCTCTTCTATCTCTTGTCGCAATAAATTCCATGGTGGCCTCTAAAGTAGCTCCTGCCGGAGCTTCCTTTAATCCAAATGGGGATCTTATTTCTTGGAGGGGTTTCCAGATATGATCTTCTAGTCTTAATCTCTCAAGCTATTCAAATTAATATTCCAAGACAACAATAGGTAATATAAGCAAACATGAATTTTTATCAAAAACATGTATATATGTTTTTCACACACCAACACTTGACTTTATACTCTCTTTTTTTTAAGAAATTTTAAAAAAAAACATTCAAGTGTAAGTGAAAGCTTGTCCATTCATTGATAATAAAATTGCTTTTAATGAAAAGCATAACGTTTCAATAGTAAAGCTTGCTTTTGTCGAAGAAAGCATAACGTTTGCCACTTTTAGAGGTAAAGTGTAACTTTCTTGCTTTTGTCGAATAAAGCATAACGTTTGCCACTTTTAAAGATAAAGTGTAACTTTCGGGGTTGAGGGCTTATACTCAGGTGCCTCAGTCACTTTTGAAATTGAAAGTGTAACTCCCGAGGGCTGTTAATCAGGTGCCTCGATCACTTTTGAAATTGAAAGTGTAACTTTCGAGGGTTGTTAGTCAGGTTCCTCGATCACTTTTGAAGTTGAAAGTGTAACTTCCGAGGGCTGTTGATCAGGTGCCTCGATTACTTTTGAAGTTGAAAGTATAACTTTTTATGATGCTTTTCTCATGTATAATATTTATTTACCCACTTCAAGTTTAATGGGCCTGAGACAGCATCTGATCCCACACGAGATATCTTGCAATACCCGCTTTCGGAGATCATTCGTACCCTATACAGGCCTTCCCATTTGGGGTAAAATTTGGTGGTTGGGGTCCCCCTCATGACTTGAGTTGCCATTTTGAGCACCAGGTCTCCCACCAAAATTTGTCGTGGTACCACCACGGTATTGTATTGTCTTCGTAGTCTTTCATGGTACCGTTCAAGCTTTTCTTTATCCTTGTCTCGAAAGTCAACTAAGGCCTCCAGGGCGGCTGGTCAATTTTCTTCCTCTACTAAGCTTCGAAGTCTCATTCGAGCCGAAGGTATTTCTATTTCGGCAAGCAAGATAGCTTCTTCACCATAAACCAAATCGTACGGGGTCTCGCCTGTAGGCTTTCTTTTTGAAGTTTGATATGCCCATAACGCTATTGGTAGTTGTTCTGCCCATGTCTTCGGATGATCGTCTAGGGTTTTTGATAAAATTTTTATCAAGGTTTTGTTTGTAGCCTCTGCTTGTCCGTTGCCTTTCGGGTAGTAGGGTGATGATTTGTAATGTTTCACCCTGTATCTTTCTATCAGATTTTGACATCCCTATTGATGAAGGGAGTTCCATTATCCGATAAAATGATCTTCGGTATCCCAAAACGGCAAATGATGTGCTCTTTGATAAAATTTGCCATTGTTGGTCTCGTGGCCTTCTTCAAGGGTATTGCTTCCACCCACTTTGTGTATATCTCGGTGGCAGTTAAAATCCATATATTACCCTTGGAATTAGGGTGAACAGGACCTATAAGATCCATTCCCTATGTATGGAAGGGCCATGGTGTTGCCAAGGTTCGCAAATCCACGGCGGGAGCATGGATCAAGTTTTTATGTATTTGACAAATGTGGCACTTTTTAACAAATTCTAGACAATCTCCCTCCATCTTTGGCCAGTAGTAACCATGATTAATAAGTTATTTGTACAACTTGGCTTCCCCTTGGTGTTCATCCTTGTGCATTTGGTAAACCAAATCTTTGGCTTCACCTAGTTCCAGACACCGTAAGGGCTTGCCATTGAATCCTCTTCTAAACAATTCTCCATTTTGCAAGAAGAAACGTTGTGACTTCCTCTTGATTATAATTGCGTCCTTCTTTTCTGTCGAAAGAGTCCCACTTTGTATGAACTCTACATAAGGGATTTGCCAATCCGCTATGTCTTCAATGAAGGTGCATTCATCCTCCCCAGGGTATTCTTCATTTCAGGCCAATAATACCCTTGACGTTGCAGCGTACGATACAGGCCTATGTCTGCTAATCCGCAGTTCTCTTCACGCACCTGATGCAAGACTCTATTTGCTTCCTTCCTCCCCAAGCATCGTGTCAATATGCCGTCTGCTACTTTGTGATACAAGACACCTTTGATGATGTTGTACTTTTGTAACTCCATGATAGGTATTGTTCCCTCCTTTGTTTGTAATTGGTGGGAGATGTCATGTCGCCAATCATCTATCATGTCTTTAGGGAACAAGTTTAGCACCATGGTTGGGAGGGTTCTCTTCATTACCTTTACATCCAAGTCCTCTCCTTGGACATAGACTCGAGACGCTACTGTTGCTAGTGCATCAGGTTATTTATTTTGTCCTCTTGACACATATTCAATCACCACCTTCTTAAAAGCCTCCATCATCTTTTGTGCTATAGTTGGATATGGCGCCAAGATAGGCTCCTTCACTCCGAATTGGCCTCTTATCTGTTGTACTATGAGGTTTGAATCTCCCTTTACTTTAAGATGTTTGGCTCCCAATTCTTGAGCCGCCAACAATCCTAGTATAAACGCCTCATATTCTGCTTCATTGTTTGTGCAAGGGAAATCCAATTTGTATGACAAGGCCACTTCATTTCCTTCTTTAGTGGTCAACACCACTCCTGCTCCGCCTTTACCTTCTGCAGATGATCATACCAGCACTAATGCACAGGATCCCATCAGAAGCCAAACTCCACCATTCTGGGTCCTCATCCATCAACTCGATTGATTCTACTTCTCCACCCGGAAGATCCTCAAAAGGGGGTTCATATTCTCCATTTGGAAATTGAGCCAGCAGGTCTGCCAAGGCTTGACATTGGATCACCTTCGGTGTTACACACTTGATGTCGTACTCTGAAAGAATCATTATCCATCTTGCAGGTCTTCCTACTAATGCTGGCTTAGTTAATAGGTATCTGATTGGATCAGTTTTTGTTGCAAGCTTTACTTCGTGGGCTAAAAAATAATGTCGCATTTTCTGCGCAATGAATACCAATGCTAGGCAATGCCTCTCCACCTGTGAATACCTGGTTTCTGGTCCTCTGATTATCCAGTTAATGTAATATACATGTTTCTCATCTCCATCCACCTCCTGCGTGATCAATCCACCTATGGACTTCTTGGTAGATGTGATGTACAACTGCAATGACATTCCTTTTTGTGGCACTATCATAGTTTGTGCTGAAGCCAAAATTCTTTTCACCTTCTCAAACGCCTATTGTTGGTCTTGCCCCCAATCCCATTGTGCCTTTCCTTTTAGCAATTTGCCGAAAGGTTCTGTGACTTCGGCTAATGCTGGCATGAATCTTATCATGTATGAAACTTTCCCTAGAAAGCTCTTCAACTGTTTTTGCTTTTTCGGTGGGGGCATCTCTGTGATTGCTTTCGCCTTGCTTGGGTCCACCTCTAAGCCTTTGTTGTGCACCAAGAAGCCCAAGAATTTTTCAGCCGTCATTCTAAAGGCGCACTTCTTTGGATTCATCCTCAACTTGTACCTTCGGCATCGCTCAAACACTTTCCTCAGGTCCTCTACATGAGTTGTCACTTTCTTGGATTTCACTACTAAGTCGTCCACGTAGTTCTCCACTATATCATGAATCATGTCATAAAATATGGCGTGCATTGCCCCTTTGATAAGTTGCCCCCGCATTCTTCAACCTGAATGGCATTACTACATAGTAGAAATTCCCAAACGGGGTACGAAAGGCTGTCAACTCGGCATCTTCTACGGACATCTTTATCTGATTGTAACCCACAAACCCGTCCATGAATGACATCATCTCATGATTACCCGTTGCATCTATTAAAGTGTCTATGTTGGGTAATGGGTACATGTCCTTTGGGCATGCTTTGTTTAAGTCTCTGAAATCCACACATATTCGTAGCTGTCCATTTGATTTCTTTATCGGTACAATGCTGGATAGCCATATTGGATGTTGAATTGGCTTGATGAACCCTACTTCCAACAACTTCTTGATCTTTTCCTTTATTTGAGTTTCGACTTCAGGTGCATAGTTGCGAGGTGCTTGCTTTACTGGCTTCATTCCCGGAGTTATGTTTAGATTGTGCTCCATAAGATCCTTGTCAATTTCGGGCATCTCGTCGTAATTCCAAGCAAAGACATCCCTATACTCTCGCAATAATTGTACAAGCTCTTCCTTCTGGTTAGCTTCCAGCTCCTTGTTGACATAAGTCGGTCTTGGTTTTCCTCCCTCTGTTGCCAAATCAACTTCCTCTAATTCATTTTGTTGAGGTTTTGGCATATCCTCGAAGCATTTCGGAGCTAGTTCTACCTTCTGTTGTACAACTTCTTCTTTATTATTGCTGGAGTGGGGGACACCTCCTGAGCCGTTGGGTTCGCTCGTTTCATTGGGCTCTTCCCCTTGCACCGTCACAATCAAAACACCACCTTTCCATCGGGTATAACAACCCTCTCCCATTTTGTCTTCTGGCCATCCTCAGATTGTACCATTTGCTTGACATTTATTATATTTTTGGCATCTTTAGGGTCTGCTGGCCTTTTCTTTTCTTCTCTTCCTTCTTTCTTCTTTCTCTAAGCCTACTACTACTGGCTTCCTATTTTTGGAACATTCTCCGTGTTCCGAGGTCTTCTTCTTCTCTTTCTCTGCAGGCACGAACTTATCTTCCTGCACTTCCTCCCAGCTTGCTAGTCTTAGGGAATCAGGCCTTGTAATCTAGTTCTCTCCCTCTTCAGTGACTCATCAAAGAAAGTTGATTCGGTGATGTGTGCCTCTTCTGGTCCAAAGGGATTCCTAGTTGCTGGTACCTTCACTTCTCTTCCTTTCCAAATAGTTTTCAGGCACTGATGAAAGACCAAGGGTACCACCCCGTAGTCATTTTGCCAAGCCCTTCCCAGCAAGACATGATATGATGCATCCACCTCGGCAACATGGAACATTACAGGCCCTCGAATCTTCCCAACTTGCATGTCCACCTTGACGTGTCCCAGGGTTCTTGTGTTTTGGTTGGCGAATCTTGTAATGTTCGTTTGTTCCTTCACAATCTTCTTCTCTGGCAGGCCTAATCGTTTAAACATGGTGTAGGGCATAATATTTACACATGCTCCATTGTCAATGAACGCCATCCGCACCTCTATGCCATTGATTACTATTGTAAGACCCCAAATTTTATAAATAAAGATGAATTTTCTATAAATATTTTTTTTGAATATTATGGAATAAATTTGATATAATGTTATAGTTGTGGGTAATATTTATAAATTTTGCAAAGTAAGCAAGTTGTTATAAAATATTCGTTTGGTCGGGGAATATTCTTTTTGTTTGGGAATATTAAATGACGACTACTCAATCATTAGTGGACCCCACAACGGAAGTATTATCGTAGTTAGAAAATGACAAAATTATCTTTCTATAAAAATAACTACAGAGGTGTTACCGTTAAAACTGTTGAACTTCCGGTAGTAAAAGTACAAAGATGTCTGCCGTAGTTGTATAAGTAGCACACGATATTGATTATTGATCTTTACGTGAGAAGTCACTTTCGGTATGCTCAATTATAGTTCTGAATAATTGCTTTGCATCATATCTCTTATATTATTGATTCAATTATTGTCACAAGATCATCTGTATAATATGTTATAGTATTAAATCAATAATTGAGACGACAAGTTATAAATGATTAATAATTGTTGAAAGATTAAATATGTGTTGATTAAAAATAAAATGATTTGTGGTAATATTTATTCAATCCTCGATGTATATAAAGAGTCTACATATGAGACGCTTGTGGTAAGTTTGATTATTTTATGGGGGCCCATATGTCATCATCTAAGAGTCTCTTCGTCGATAGTAATTACCTTCGTCGATAGTAATTACCTTTGTGAATAATAATTACCTTCGTCAATAGTAATTACCTTTACCAGACGTCAAACCACTTGCTGTTTTCATATTACTGAGGCCGAACCACTTGTCGTTTTTCACATTACAAAGGCCGAACCACTTGTCGTTTCACATTACAAAGCGCCGAACCACTTTTACTGTTCACATCACCATCGTCAATTGCCACTTGTCTTTTCACACATGGCGGTCTTAAAGCTAGAAATCTTCTATAAATAGAGGCCTAGTGCTTCATTATTTTTCACGAATTCATTCAAGCTATAAAGAGAAAGTATAGAGAGAATAAGAGAAAGAAGAAGAGTATTTTGTTACTACACTACTGCGTTATTCAATCTCCTACCAAAAGTAAGGGGTGTTATTCTTTCTTATTCATGAAGAGAAACATTTGTTATTCCATTGCTTATTATTCATTGGAATAACTTTGATATCTGTGATTTACCTATACTTGGTGACATTCTTCTATTATTACATTGGAACATCCTGCATGCATGTGTTTTACACCGACCTCGGTTCCGCCTCTTTATTATTATTACATTGGAATATCCTCATCATGTGTTTTACGTAGGACTGGTTCCATTCTTTATTATTACATTGAATATCACGTGCATGCGTTTCACGCCCGAGACACAGTTCCGCTCTTATTATTATTACATTGGAACATCCATGCATGCGTGTGTTTCTGGACCTGGTTCCATTCTTTATTATTCTGTTTGAATATATCACATGCGTAATGCGTTTTCTGTTTGGACTGGTTCCGTTATTTATTATTACATTGGAATAACTTTTTTCATGTGCGATCTATCGCATGCATGGTGATTTCTTTTGTTATTCCATTCTTTATTATACCTAGTTGGTTAAAACTTTGACTTATATACTCCATGAAATTATTGGAATATCCTTGATATTTGCGATTCATCCAAATCCTTTCATGGAAATATTCTTCTCGATATTCTTGAATTTTACTTTACAAAGCGATGATCATGTTGATAGATTTGGATGTTAATTGTAAGACCCTCAATTTTTTAAATAAAAGGAATTTCCTTTATTTATTATTTTGAAATAGTAAGGGTTGATTTGATTAATGTGGATAGTTAAGGGTTAAATACACAAATATTTCAAAATAAGCAAGTGGTTATAAAATATCATCATTGTTGTCGGGGAATATTCGTTTGGTCGTGGAATATTAAATCTTTGTCGAGGAATATTAAATGCGACCAAGCGCGACCATGTGTGGGCCCCATAACGGAAAGCGATTGGATGAGGAAAACGACAAATATAAGTTGGTTAAAAATAACGGCGTAGTTATTCACCAATTAAGACCGTTGGAATACCGGTGGTTAAAATACTGATGTCTGGCGTGGTTGCACAAGAAGACACCAGATTACCTGCAAGATTGTTGAATTATTGATCCTTACGTAAGATGGCACTATTCAATAATTTTCACGATGAGTTCTTGTTCAATATTTTATTTTATTGATTCAATAATTGCTTGCGTTGATATTTTATATTATTGTTGTTCAATAATTGTCACTTTTGATATTTTCCATTATCGGATCAATAATTCATATTATTTGAATAATATTATTAGATAACATTATTGGCAATGTCTAGAAAGTTCTGCTCTAAGGAGAGGTTTGGTCACCTAATTGCGGCGCCCGATGAGGAGAGATCCTTATTGGAAAGCCCCTCTTTCTGGGAGCTACTGGTTGTCATAATTGTGATTACGTAATATTATTTGTGAATAATTAATTATTGATTCATATGATAAGGAAATATTTATTTTATATGAATATAAATGATGGATTTATTTATGTAGTTATTAATGAAGGAATTAATCTTTGAGATGTTTTATTTGTATTTTGTCGGATTGGAGGTATTAAAAGATCAAATCGGTGTTATTATAGCTTTATTGTGTGAGTTATAATATTTAATCCGATAGTTGGATCGTTGTAATTTTTGGATATGTTATACATATATAAGTTGAGTATATGTCCACAAATTTTGAACCGTTAAAAATGAATGAATGATTTGTTATAAATTTTAAGAGGTGTTTGATTCTTGAAAGTAGGGTTATAATTGATTTTGGTGGAAAATTCTAGAATTGAGTGGACCCCACTTGTGGTTGGTGAAGAAATGTGCTGAATTTTATTTCAAATGTGGTGGGTGGCAATAGTAGCGGTAAAAGCCATCAAGTAGCAGTCAAGTCTCGCTTCTACGGTAATAACATTTTCCTATAAATAGAGGACTAAGTTAGAATTGAAAATCACACGTAAACATAAAGCTTTCTCTCTTTCTCTCTCTATATTATTGAGCGTATTTTGTGAGTATTTAGATACTTTGAGAGTTCTTTGTTCATTACAAGTTTCATTCGAAGATCACTTGAGACCTTTCCTTCCGGCAAATCTTGATTCTTTGAGGTAAGGGATATTATTTTTTCAGTAATGATATTATTTCTTCAATATCATTATCTTTGAAATATTGGTTGGAACTTTTTATCAAATTTGGAACTTTTTCATATCGGGGTTACTATTCATGAGTTACTATTCACGAGTTACTATTCATGAGTTACTATTCACGAGTTCTATTCACGACGAGTACTATTCATGAAGCGTGGAAATGTTTTTTGTGGAATTTCTATCTTTTGGTGTCGAAGTTACTATTCACGTATACGGCCTATTCACGATACTGACACTATTCACGTATACTGCACTATTCACCGAAAAATAAAATTTCTTCTTTTCGTCCAAAATATCTATTCTGGATACTAGCTTTGATTGTATCCATGTTTTGATCATTCTTGAATTTTACACCACTATGATTATTTTTGAGGTATTGTTGGACATGGATAAAACAAAATACGAATCCTTAATCCTTAATCCTTGTCATTTTGTTTCACTGGATTCGTTCTTTAAAAATATTTTTCATCATCCTCAGTCTTAAATGATGATATTATTGAATATCTTTGGCCTTTAGTGCAAAGATGAATGATTTCTGAAGAATATCTTTGGCCTGTAGTGCAAAGATGAATGATTTCTGAAGAATATCTTTGGCCTGTAGTGCAAAGATGAACAGGTGTTTAAATGAACATGACCGATCGATGAATATCTTTGGCCTTTAGTGCAAAGATGAGCAGTGTTGAGATGAACATGATCGATCGATGAATATCTTTGGCTGTGGTGCAAAGATGAGCAGTGTTTAAATGAACATGATTGATGATGAATATCTTTGGCCTTTAGTGCAAAGATGAGCAGTGTTGAGATGAACATGGTGATCGATGAATATCTTTGGCCTTTAGTGCAAAAAGATGAGCAGTGTTGAGATGAACATGATCGATCGATGAATATCTTTGGCCTGTAGTGCAAAGATGAATATTTGATTTGAGATGAATATTGATTGATGTTACAGGGATAAAATATTGATGATGAACTGTTAAATTCATAGATTATAGTAGATTTCATTCTCTACGTAACTCTTCTATGAATTATTATTTCCGCTGCGAATATTGATCTGAAACTTGTTGTCTATTGTATTCTATCAGATTTTTCCCTGTTGGAGACTAACGATAATTTGTTGTATATTATCTTAGTCATAATATTCTTTACTGGGCTAGTTGAGCTCACCCTTTTCCTTTTTGTTCCATTTTTCTCAGGAGGCGAGAATATAGCGAGTATGAGTCGGGGTATGGAATGAAGGTTTTAGAAAGGATTGTTTAGTAGTCCTCACCATTTTTTTTATGTATCAATAAATGTGATGAGGATTTATTTGAGTATAGATATTGTCTAGAAGATAATATTTGTATTCAAACTCACAGTTTTACTGTTGTAATAATAAAGTTGTAGTTGTTTCTGTACCATGTATTTGGCGACTCAGAATGGGTTGGATGGAATGGACCTATTTTGGGGGCGTCACAGTTGGTATCAGAGCTTAGGGATATGATCTCTGGCGGAGATCGGGGAATAGAACTAGGAGGGAGAGAGAGTAAATCCTTCGCTAGTGTGTCTACCTAAGCTTATTTGTTAGTTGGTCAAGATATAGGGATATTATGTGATATATTGATTTCCTTAATTAACCCTTATTTTATGACGATGATTTGAGAATGTCGATTGAGAATATTAACGATGGAGTAAATGAGACCGTGGAGATGCTGTCTTCACCAACGAGGAGAACGTCGTGACAGTTTGGGCAATGTTCCTCCCGTGAACAACACCACCGAGCGAGATGATGAACGAGGGAATGTTTAGAAGTTTTTGCGGTTTATGCAAAATCGATTTAGGAGACTCGTGTTCAAAATATAGGAGGAAATGATAGCAATTCACGGGTGGTCACAATGCAAGCGGTTCAAAGAGTTGGGACCACCGAATTTAAGGGAAAGCCGATCCGATTATGGCGGAAACATGGGTCAAGCAAATTACCAAGATATTCGATGTCTTGGGATGCACGGAGAAACAGAAGGTTCCATTCGCCACCTTTATGTTAAAGTGGCGAAGCGACATTCTTCGGTGGGAATCATGAAGGCGTACCCATCCAAATTGCTCAAGACGTATCGGGGAGACGTTTGAAGCAGTTCAATGACAAGTACTTCCCCGAAAGTATTCGTCGTATGAAGGAAGTGGAGTTTATTAGACTAGAAGCGAGAATAACATACGCGGTGTCCCGGTCTGGCGAAGTTCGCGGAGTTATCCGTGTTGCACCTCATTTGGTGGAGAATGAGGAACGTATGACGCGGATGTTTCTTAGAGGTTTGAAACCGGCGTCGTCGAAGATCTCATTTCTCATAAATTTTCTCTCTATTCAGATGTTGTCAGCGAGGCTCGGTTGTTAGAAGCGAGATAACGAGTACGTTCAACCGAGGGACCATAACCGAGGATCATACTCAAGATAGCGATCATCGAATAACGATAACCAAACGGAGAAAGAAGAATACTGGACAAAGGCGGTAACCACTCTGGTGGTAATCGTGGCCATGAAAATAGAAGAAGCGAGTCAGGAGGAGATTTTAAAAAGAGGAGATTTAACAACGACCATGTGAAGACGACAGTGCCGGTAGCAACTGGTTCTAAGGGAGGAGAACGACCACCGGTCGTATGTTATAAATGCGGGAAAGAGGGACATATCAGTCCAAACTGCCCACAACAGTTTAAGGTATGCTATAATTGTGGAAAGGAAGGACATATCGCTCGAGATTGTACGATATCGAAACCCAGTCCAGCGGGAATGGTGACTCAAAAGGATGTCCAAGAAAAGTCAAAGTCAACGATTCTGGAAGAGCGTTTGTCGTGGCCCATTCAAAATGCGAGGAACCCGACGAAGTTAGCACGGGTTAGTTAATTATAAATTCTTGTGAAGTTTATACCTTACTAGATACCGGTTCTACCCATTCTTTTATCTCTCTTGTTTGCGCTCAACGTTTGAACTTGACTACGGAGAAATTAGACTTTGACTTATTTATGGAGACTCCATTAGGAGAAACTTTCATTACATCCGTTGTTTAAAAATCTTGCTTGATTCAGGTTGGCACTATCGCATTACCTGTTAACCTTATTTCTATAGAGATATTTGTTTTTGATGTGATTTTAAGGTTAACTACTCATCATGCCAAAATTGATTATTTTCGTAAGGTTGTTAGTTTTCATATTCCTAAGCAACCTGTTATTCGAATTCAAGCAATCAAACCATTGTAATCAAACATTTTCATATCAAGCCATGAAGTCAGTCGTTTATTACGGATGTCAAGTTTTCTTAGTCCATGTTATGGATTTGAATAAAGACACGTCAGATTTGAATAATATTCTTGTTGTTATTGATTTTTCCTGACGTATTTTCTGAAGAATTTCTTGGCTTACTCCCAAAGCCTGATATTAAATTTTGTATCGACTTTGAACCCGGTACAAAACTCATTTCTAAAATCTTATATCGAATGGCTCCTATTGAACTTCAGGAGTTAAAAATTCAACTATAGAATTTGGTACCTGAGCCTTTATCTTATGACTTCCTTAGTGGAATTCACCCAAGCCGACTCTCGTAGGGGATGTCATATTCGTGCGATAGTAAAGCGATAGGTGTCATTGTGACGTCTTATCCAAGATTGGGATATGAGTCACAGTTGAGAGCAACCTAAGTCGATGTCGAAATACGTAGCTTTCAGGGCTTAGTTGGTTATTATCGGAGATTCGTTGAAGGATATTCTCGAATCGCTATTCCATTATCGCAATGACTTCGTAGAGATACAAAATTCGAATGGAGCAAGGAATGTGGGAAGAGCTTGAAGAACTCAAGAGGAGACTCATTTCAAAGACATGTTCGACCATGCCATCCTCGAAAAGCGAGCGTGGTAGGTAGGCGTGTTGAGTAGAAGATCGTATACAAGCACGAGTACGATATTATCAAAGACTAATTTCAGTATAATTTACAAATAATAGAGATGAAGATGAAAACTCTAGGTACCCACGTGTTGATATACGAGTATAATCGACTTTAATCGATAAAGTTAAAAGTCGCTGCTTTCAAGCCACCTTGAATCTTGAGGTGATGCGTATGAAGAAGAAAGTACAAGAAGGAGCTATTCCTTAAGGCGAGAATTGATGAAGAAGGAATACTTGAGTCCACTCTAGACTTTGTGTTCCTAACGACTCGATTTGAAGTACAAGATTATGATGGAGGCACACAATACACCGTTTGCAATCCATCCTGGAAGTACTAAAATGTATCGTGATCTTCTACATACATTTTGGTGGAACAATATGAAGAGAGATTGCAAAGTTTATCTCAATGTGTTTAACTTGTCAACGTGTTAAGGCGAGCATCTAGTACCTAAGGGTCCGTTACAACCACTTGAGATTCCTAAGGAAGTGGGAACACATTACCACAATTTCATTACTAATCTTCCCAAGGTTTCTCAAGGCATAGATGCGATTTGGGTTATTGTTGATAGATTAACCAAGTCTACTCATTTCTTATCGATCACGAAAACTTATTTCCTTGAACGTCTTTCTCGTATGCACGTAAATGAGATTGTGAGATTGCATGGCATGCCAAGATCCATAGTTTTAGATCGTGACCCAAGATTCACTTCATGATTTTGGGTTAGTTTGTGAAAAGCTATGGGCACGAATTTACTGATTCGGGCTTGGCATACCATCCTCAAACGGATGGGCAATCGAAAGGACTATTCAAACTCTTGAAGATATATTAAGACTCGTGTCCTAGACTTCAAGGGTAGTTGGGATAAGTATTTACCATTGGTGGAATTCTCCTACAACAACAATTATCGAGCAAGTATAGGTGTGGCTCCATTCAAGCATTATATGGGCGAAAATGTCGTTCTCCATATATGTTGGGATGAGGTGGGTGAAGCAACATTGTTGGAACCCGAGTTAAGACGTATGACTCACCGAAAAGATCCAAATGATTCGAATAACGTATACAAAAGCACAAGATCGACAAAAGAGTTATGTGGATCTTCATCGAAAGGACGTGGAATTTAATGTAGGGGATCATGTATTGTTGCGAGTTGCTCCATGGAAGGGAGTTACAAGATTTGGGAAGAGAGGAAAGCTCAATCCACGATTTATCGGTCTATTTCAAATTCTTGACCGAGTAGGAAATGTAGCCTATAGACTTGCGTTACCTCTAATTATGTCTCGTGTTCATAATGTGTTTCACATATCGGTACTTCGTAAATATGTGAAAGACCCAAACCACGTTATAGAGTTAGAACCGGACGAGATAGCCGAAGACTTAACGTGTGAGGAGGTACTGTCAAGATTTTGGATAGGAAGGAGCATGTCCTACGCCAAGAAAGGTCATACCACAAGTTAAAGTTTTGTGGAGGAATCATCTATAGAGGAAATGACCGGGAATTGGAAGCGGAAATGAAAGCGAGGTATCCTCACCTTTTGAAACACACAGTATCGTCACGTCAATTTCGAGGATTAAATTTCATAAGGAGGGAGGTTGTAAGACCCCGAATTTTTTAAATAAAAGGAATTTCCTTTATTTATTATTTTGAAATAGTAAGGGTTGATTTGATTAATGTGGATAGTTAAGGGTTAAATACACAAATATTTCAAAATAAGCAGTGGTTATAAAATATTCATTGTTGTTGGGAATATTCGTTTGGTCGTGGAATATTCGTGCTGTCGGGAATATTAATTGCACCAGTGCCATGACCATGTGTGGGCCCCATAACTTGAAAGCGATTGGATGAGGAAAACGACAAATATAAGTTGGTTAAAAATAACTACGCGTGGTTATTACAGTTAAGGCTGTTGGAATACCGGTGGTTAAAATACGATGTCTGGCGTGGTTGCATGAAGAAGCACATTATTAGCGATATTGTTGAATTATTGATCCTTACGTAAGATGGCACTATTCAATAATTTTCACAAGAGTGAATTCTTTATTCAATATTTTATTTTATTGATTCAATAATTGCTGCGTTGATATTTTATATTATTGTTGTTCAATAATTGTCATCGCACGATATTTCCCATTATCGGATCAATAATTCATATTATTTGAATAATATTATTAGATAACATTATTGGCAATGTCTAGAAAGTTACATCTAAGGAGAGGTTTGGTCACCTAATTGCTTGCCGCCAATAAGGAGAGATCCTTATTGAAAGCCCCTCTTCCTGAGGAACTACTGGTTGTCATAATTGTGATTCTGTAATATTATTTGTGAATAATTAATTATTGATTCATATGATAAGGAAATATTTATTTTATATGAATATAAATGATGGATTTATTTATGTAGTTATTAATGAAGGAATTAATCTTTGAGATGTTTTATTTGTATTTTGCCGGATTGGAGGTATTAAAAGATCAAATCGGTTATTATTATAGCTTTATTGTGTGAGTTATAATATTTAATCCGAATAGTTGGATCGTTGTAATTTTTGGATATGTTATACATATATAAGTTGAGTATATGTCCACAAATTTTGAACCGTTAAAAATGAATGAATGATTTGTTATAAATTTTAAGAGGTGTTTGATTCGGAAAGTAGGGTTATAATTGATTTTGGTGGAAAATTCTAGAATTGAGTGGACCCCACTTGTGGTTGGTGAAGAAATGTGCTGAATTTTATTTCAAATGTGGTGGGTGGCAATAGTAGCGAGTAAAGCCATCAAGTAAAGAGGTCAAGTCTCGCTTTTAAGGGCTAACATTTTCCTATAAATAGAGGACTAAGTTAGAATTGAAAATCACACCGTAAACATAAGCTTTCTCTCTTTCTCTCTATATTATTGAGCGTATTTTGTGAGTATTTAGATACTTTGAGAGTTCTTTATTGATCAAGAAAGTTTCATTCAAAGATCACTTGAGCCTTTCCTTCCAAGAAATCTTGATTCTTTGAGGTAAGGGATATTATTTTTTCGTAATGATATTATTTCTTCAATATCATTATCTTTGAAATATCAGTTGGAACTTTTATCAAATTTGGAACTTTTTCATGTCGAGGTTACTTATTCATGAGTTACTATTCACGAGTTACTATTCATGAGTTACTATTCACGAAGTTACTATTCACGAGTACTATTCATGAAGCGTGGAAATGTTTTTTTGTGGAATTTCTATCTTTTGGTGTCGAAGTTACTATTCACGTGATACGGCCTTTATTCACGTATCTGAAGACTATTCATGATACTGAGACTATTCAATTTAAAAATAAAATTTCTTCTTTTCGTCCAAAATATCTATTCGGATACTAGCTTTGATTGTATCCATGTTTTGATCATTCTTGAATTTTACACCACTATGATTATTTTTGAGGTATTGTTGGACATGGATAAAACAAAGTACTGAATCCTTAATCCTTAATCCTTGTCATTTTGTTTCACTTTGGATTCGTTCTTTAAAATATTTTTCATCATCCTCGGTCTTAAATGATGATATTATTGAATATCTTTGGCCTTTAGTGCAAAGATGAATGATTTCAAGAATATCTTTGGCACAGAGTGCAAAGATGAATGATTTCTGAAGAATATCTTTGGCCCAGTAGTGCAAAGATGAACAGTGTTTAAATGAACATACGATGGATCGATGAATATCTTTGGCCTTTAGTGCAAAGATGAGCAGTGTTGAGATGAACATGACCGATCGATGATGAATATCTTTGGCACATAGTAAAAGATGAACAGTGTTTAAATGAACATGACCGATCGATGAATATCTTTGGCCTTTAGTGCAAAGATGAGCAGTGTTGAGATGAACATGATCGATCGATGAATATCTTTGGCCTTTAGTGCAAAGATGAACAGTGTTGAGATGAACATGACCGATCGATGAATATCTTTGGCACATAGTGCATAGATGAATATTTGATTTGAGATGAATATTGATTGATGTTACGGGGATAAAATATTGATGATGAACCGTTAAATTCATAGATTATAGTAGATTTCATTCTCTACGTAACTCTTCTATGAATTATTATTTCATTCTATGAATATTGATCTCAAACTTGTTGTCTATTGTATTCTATCGATTTTTTCCTGTTGGAGACTAACGATAATTTGTTGTATATTATCTTAGTCATAATATTCTTCTATGGGCTAGTTGAGCTCACCCTTTTCCTTTTTGTTCCATTTTTCTCGTGAGGCGAGAATATAGCGAGTACGAGTCGGGGTATGGAATGAAGGTTTTAGAAAGGATTGTTTAGTAGTCCTCACCATTTTTTTTATGTATCAATAAATGTGATGAGGATTTATTTGAGTATAGATATTGTCTAGAAGATAATATTTGTATTCAAACTCACAGTTTTACTGTTGTAATAATAAAGTTGTAGTTGTTTCTGTACCATGTATTTGGCGACTCAGAATGGGTTGGATGGAATGGACCTATTTTGGGGGCGTCACATTAATGGTTCCTAGATAAATTAATTCTTGAACTTGTTTTATTGAATTCTTATATCATTGTCATCATCCTCATGTTTATATTATGTTAAAAGTCATCTATGGCACGTAGTGCATAGATGGACTTGGTATGATTATGACCGAGAGACTATTCGATGTAATCACGACCAGTAATGTTACAAATGATGTGGTAAAAATCCTCGAAAGGCTGTGTAGTGCATTGATGGACGATTGTTGGCATGATCATTACCATTAATGAATACACAAATATTCTTGGCCCGTAGTGCATGAATAATTGTGGTCGTGATGCTAAAGAATATCCTCGGTCAGTAGTGCGGGGGTGATTCGATGATGTGGAATATTTATTAAAGTTCGAGTCTCAAATTTATAATGATGATGAAAAACCTTTAAATCATAAAAGATAGTAGATTTTATTTTCTACTTGACTCTTTTAATGGATTGCTGGTTCCGCTGTAGTTAAACTTGATGTTCATTATATTTTATCAGTTTAACACTGTTTGTAGGCTAATGATAATTTATTCTGCATTATCTTAGTCATAATATTTCTTACTGAGCTAGTTGAGCTCACCCTTTCTTTCACCGTTTCTCTTGTGAAATGAGAATATAGCTGGGACGAGTCGGGGAACGGAGTAATGGTCCAGAGGATAGCATTAGTAGTCCTCACTATTATGTGAAATAGTGTGATAATAATTGTAATGAGGACTTCTTTTGAGTTTGTATGATCTCTAGTAGACAATATTTGTATTCAAACTCACAGTTTATGTCGTATTGTACACGACAGTTATATTAGTAAGTTGTATTTAAATTTTGTACCATGTATCTGACTACCCACGATGGGTAATGTATACCTAATTTTGGGGGCGTCACAACTGTTGTCACATATAACGGCCTGTTGTGCGGGTATCTTATCTCTCTATCAGCTTTAGAGAAAGATATTTTATTTTCTTCTTCCTTCATCGTCTTCACAAATCCTTTGCTTATGGCCAATCCTATCTCGGCAGCCTTGATAATTTCCCTGGTTGCCTCAATCCTTACTTCCTTGGCCAATCCTATCTGATCGAAAAAATTTCTGAACTTGGCTTCGTTCATCAATGTCGTCACCTGCAGGCCTGGATCACACTCCTCTTTTTCTTCCATCATCATCTCCACTTCTGGGCTTGTGCTGTGAATAACAGTGTTGCACATTTCCTTCCCCTTGTGGTTTGGCAGCGGCTTGTCATGAACGCTACTTTCCTTTCCAAGTTCAATCTCCCCATTTGCTAGCTTCTCATGAAATATCCTGCGCAGGCTATAACAGTCTATAGTTGAGTGTCCCGCGTATTGGTGGAATACACAGAAGTCTGGTCTTCTCTTCATTTCTTCCGTCACTGCAAATCTAGACCTTGGGGGTTTCACCACTCCATGTTCAACCCATTGTTCATATAGACCCTTGAATTCTTTCTCATTACATGTGATAGCCTCCGGGACTGGCTTTCTTGCATATTTATCTCCAGACTTTCCTCTGCTTCGGTCAAAATTCTTCTCATGCTTCTCCCTCTTGCCCCCTTGTGGTTTTGACTGAGAGTCAGCCAAAGGCACAGTTGTTGTCCTCTTGCCCTTCCATGTAACCGTCGTATGGTTAGTGGACAATGCCATGATTCCTCCTAAGTCTTGTGCAAAAGATGAGAGGGTCGCGAAGAAATCACAAGCCTTGGTGATGAGGTGGGGCTTGAAAGCATCTAAGGCACCATTGTTGCAAATGGTGACTAAGTTCTTTTCTTCAATTGGCTCTGCGCACTTCTGTGCCTGGGCCCTGAACCTGTCAACGTAATCTGACAACTCTTCATTCGGCTTCTGCTTGAACCGCATGAGCTCTACAATGGTTACCTATTTTTACACATAGAAAAATTTCTTAAAAAATTATAATTTTAGGTCATCCCAATCATGGATCAATTTCTCCCAAATCAGTAGTACCAACTAAAGGCACTATCCGTCAAAGTCTTCTTGAATTCCCGCATCAACAAGTTATGGTTGTTCACTTCATCATACCCGAGCCACGGAGACATTAACTCTACAAACCTTGTAATATGTTCCCTGGCATTTTCTTTCTTCTCTTTGTATTTTGGAAATTGTGGGGGATGCTCAATATACCCTGTTGGGTAAAGTTGCCTCTGAATGTGTGCAGGTTAAGGAGGAGTAAAGTCCAACTCCGAGGGTCGTGTTGTCTGTTTGCGAAGTTGATTGATCATGTCGATCATATTATCCTTCGTCACGTACTGGCTTGTGGCATGAACTCTTTGAGGTGTTGTGATATACTGCTGCATCGACAGTGTGTATGGTAGAGAGGTTGGTTGATGCACACTTTCATCATGCCCAGCTGGCACTAGTGGCAGTTGCTAGCTCACTCGCCGGACATTGCTTGGAATGGTTGGCATTTGCACCTGTGAAAATGACGGGAGAGCAGTTGGGATGATGTTTGTTTGAGGTTGGCTTGCTTCCAACCTAGGTTGTGGCACGTCAACACTGTTCTGGGCCTCCAAGTTGATTATTAGAACCGATTCACTTTTTCGTCGATGGACGATGATCACCGTTCTCTTTGTTGTTCTTTGCCATTGTTGTTGTCTTCCACTCCCTTGTTTGTTCCCCATGCGAACTTCCCGGAACATGGCCTTGAAAGTGGGAATCTGCATCAATTCTTTGGCGGAAATTCCCCATCTCCTCTTGCTTCCTCTCATTTCCAACATCATGGCCATCATCATCCTTGCCCTTCTCTCGCTTCCTTCTTCAATGCCTTCAAAGATTCCAACTGCACAAGATTCGTCTGGTCTCCACCTGCATCCTCGCCTTGCCTTCCTGCGTTGGTTTGTTGTTGATTGGTCATATGTGGTGATGTCGAACTCCCTTCTGAAGCGTCTTCAATAAGTGGTTGGTCAAAATCCAGGTTTGCGCCTTGGATTGCTTAAGTTACTTGCCTTGGAACTGGATCTGGTGAGGTAATGTTATTTGTTGGTGAAACAGCTCTTCCTGTAATTCTCCCACTTCGAGTCGTGGGCATACCCTTCACGAATTCTACACCTCCCCTGCAGAGTCACCAATTAAATATGGGCAAAGAAATCGTGCCTTGCCAGTTAGGGTTTCGTGTTGGCTGAGGAGGAGAGAAATCCATAAAAAGCACGGAATTGATTGGTTGATTGAAGAGGGGAGAACGACAGGTGGGCGATTATTCCAATGACGCATGGCAGAACTCCTAGAATCCAGGAACCGTGTTAGGGTAGTAGGGATTCCAAGAGCCTTCTTGAGTCCTTCGTTGTTGAAAGAATGTCTAAATCCCTTTTTAGTGTTTTTAGGTGGAATCTTCGAGCCTTTAAGTCACCAAAAAGGGTCCTTTGATCTTCCAAGAGTCCAAGTCTTGAGTCTCTAGAGAAGTCCCCTTCCAAATTGAAAGGAAGGGGTATTATAGGGTTTTTTGGAAAGTAGTCATGTGCATGGCACATGCCTTCAGGGAAATTCCAGAAATAACCTTTAGTCATTAGAATAATGCCCATATTGCCCTGTCCTTCTAGCCACCAATCCAATCCCTCAATCAATTCCCAAAACGAGCCGCCTCCACAAGTCTTCTGCCTCGGAATTCGTGGAGGCTTCTCCCAGGTCTAGCACATTTATTTTTGGCTTTTTCGTCTTCATTCCATTAGGTTATGCGAACCCTAATTTGCACATTTAATGAGGTCGCGGAACCCTAATTGTGCATTTAATTCAATTAGGTCATGTGAACCCTAATTTGCACTTGGGCCCACATTTGCCCCCCTGCGCGAGAGTCGCATTTCCAAGGAGACGATCGTGCAAGAATAATGCGAGCTATTTGAACGATTTTGTTGGGCTCCACCTGCAGATCTTGAAGACAATGGTCCTAGTAGAGGGAATCCCTAGGGAGCCCAAATCCTTAGGGTTAAACCCTAGGGAGGCAAAACCTAGCAGAGCTCTTCCTTGGACGAATTGAGAAATCTTCCAAAAAATCTTTCCCTAGCATGGGCGTTTAATTTTTTTTTTTTTTTCTGGAAATGGAAACAAGGAAACATAATCAAATCTCACCAAATTTAATCTAATAAAATCTTTCTTTTGGGTAAACTAATTATTTTTTAACCAAATCAAATCTGAATTCCTTATTTTGGAAATAAAATCAACTTTGGATTTTATACAATCAAATTTGAATTTTAAAATAAAATAAAATCTTAATTTGATTTTGAAAGCAAAATTCGGATATATTAATAATATATTATTATTATTAATTATTAATTATTAATTTTCTTAATAATTTTTGAAATCTTCCATAGAATCAAATCTTCTTTATATCTAGCAAATAATATCTTTAATATATTTCTATTTTAAAAGTAAGATCAGATTCACTTATCTTTTGGAAACTTGATCAAATCTTTCCTTAAGTAGGAACATGGTAAGTGGAAGTAGACTTTGAGGGCTATTGCACATTCCTCTGAAGCTCTTTGTTTTCTTCATCCTTGTCTTGTAAATTTAACACGCCATTCTGTCGATCCATTATCGCGTTACGAAGCTTTATCGTGTAAGGTAATCTTCAACTTCTCACGTGAATAATCCTCTGAATTTATTTGGTGACGATTGGGCTCGTATTTCAAGACTTGATACCATGTCTTCTATGAGTATTATGAAACTCATCTGCTAGATTTTCTATGTAGTCATGCCAATAACTTTGTTAATGAATGGAATTACTAGAATCCATTAGGCATATGATTTCATCCTCTCGAACTCTTATGTCGTTGAAGCAAGAAAAATGAACTCCTCTGTAATAGCCTTATGTTGATTTTCATTTTTTTTTCACATTAACCCATATGATGTCGATGCTCTAATGTAATTAATCTTCGTAGCAGGCCTTGCCTCATGTTATGTTCTTGCCACGTACTCGAAAGTTGTGTTCCAAACTAAAGAAAACCAACAGGCTTCTTTATATTTGAATTCTTCTTGATTACCTCTTCCATTTGTCTTTTTAGGTAACTCTAGTCTGTCTTTTGTCTTTCGAGCCCCATCACCTTGATTATATCTTGGTTTTTTCCCTCGAAATTCATTAGAAAAAGACTATAATCTTCGCGGAGAAGGAGCATTCGTTCCAAGCAGTTGATTGGTAGAGCAACAGGACCTCAAAGGTATGAAGGAAACATCCTCTAGATAGTCGAACCCCATAGGGACCGAACCCTATAGGGCGCCGAACCCTATAGTTTTTTTTTAAGGGTGAAAGGGACAACCCCTAGGGGGCCGAAGACAATCATGGCTGAACCCTAGAGGGCGCCGAACCCTAGAGATTTTTTTAAAAGGATAAAAGGAATAACCCCTAGGTGGCCTAAGGCAACATGGCCGACCCCTAGGGAGTCGAAGGCAACATGGACGATTTTTTTTTTTAAGGACAAAAGGAACAACCCCTAGGTGGTCTAAGGCAACATGACCGGCCCCTAGGGGGTCGAAGGCAACATGGCCGGCCCCTAAGGGTTCGAAGGCAACATGGATGTTTTTTTTAGGGCGAAATGAATAACCCTTAGGTGGCGTAAGGCAACATGGCCGACCCCTAGGGGGTTGAAGGCAACATGGTCGCACCCTATTGGAAAAAATGAAGTTTAAATGAAAAAAAAAATGATGTTTTGGAGGAACAACTACTATTTTGATCATAACTTTTGACTAGTTTGGAGTTTCGGGGCCCGTAATATATCAAAACGAAGATATCGACGAGCCCTACAAAGGATGTCTTTTGGGCGTCCGAACTTTTTTTGAAAATTTTTGGGAACTTTTTTTCTTCCATAATTGTGATTCATAACTCTTTCTGACATTGTTTCTTCTTCTTTTCAGGCGTTTTGAAGCTTAACTCTCAGACCTTTCTCTTTTTTTTAATGTATTGTGCTTTGACTTTTTGTTTTCAGAGCGAGAAGATGAAAGATTTGCCTTTGCCTGTTGAGGCACTCGCTTTATTTGATGCTCTCCATCTGGATGTTTCCCACTCGCCATATAGTGACCTTGGTTATCCTCCAGATGACCAAGGCTTCGCGGAATCCTCAGCCTTACAGCATCTCTCTGCTCCTCTATCTCTTGCCGCAATAAATTCCATGGTGGCCTCTAAAGTAGCTCCTGCCGGAGCTTCCTTCAATCCTAATGGGGATCTTATTTCTTAGAGGGGTTTCCAGATTTGATCTTCTAGTCAGGAAAATCTGGAGCATCTCCTAGCTCGGTTCCCACATATACTTGACCGGTTGATTATTAAGGAAACTTCCGCCCAAACCTTCTTCCTAGATCAACTCGCAGGCCTTATTCGTGGATTGCACACTATTTCTTTATATTCTTTGCGAGTCGAGGACTTGAAGAAGTTTAGCGATAAAGTAGACGACCTTACAGCCATAGGTGTTGACATGTCTCCGTTTCATGATAGATTGACTCTTCTCAAGTCAAGTTTTAATCTTGTTTCATTACGTTTGAAGGTTACTGTACGTAAGTGTGAAGATGAATCCTTTTCAGTGCAGCTTTCTGAGCTTGACGAAGCCGCCAACAAATTGAAGATCCAGTCTCAAGATTTAGAGGGCCAACTTCGGGAGGTAGAGCGCCAGCGACGGGACTTAGAGTCAACTACCCGACAAGTTAGGGAACTGAAAGCTGCAAACCTTAAGATTCAAGATGTTGCCGTTGCTGACTTGGAAGCTTTAACTGTGCCTCCTCTTTATTTTGACATTTCTTGGCCTTTAGATCATAACTTGTTATAGTAGTTTTTTTTTTGATTTCTTATTTCAGAAACTCATTTACACATATTTCATTTTATCAAAATGTAGTTTCTTTAACCTTGTTGATTGCTTGTAATTTGAATAATTCCTTAAAACTCAATATTTATCATTGAATCTCAAGTTATTCAAATTAATATTCCAAGACAACAATAGGTATTATAAGCAAACATGAATTTTTATCAAAAACATGTATATATGTTTTTCACACACCAACACTTGACTTTATACTCTCTTTTTTTTAAGAAATTTTAAAAAAAACATTCAAGTATAAGTGAAAGTTTGTCCATTTATTGATAATAAAATTGCTTTTAACGAAAAGCATAACGTTTCGTTAGTAAATCTTGCTTTTGTCGAAGAAAGCATAACGTTTGCCACTTTTAAAGGTAAAGTGTAACTTTCTTGCTTTTATCGAATAAATCATAACGTTTGCCACTTTTAAAGATAAAGTGTAACTTTCGGGGTTGAGGGCTTATACTCAGGTGCCTCAGTCACTTTTGAAGTTGAAAGTGTAACTCCCGAGGGCTGTTAATCAGGTGCCTCGATCACTTTTGAAGTTGAAAGTGTAACTTCTGAGGGCTGTTAGTCAGGTTCCTCGATCACTTTTGAAGTTAAAAGTGTAACTTCCGAGGACTGTCGATCAGGTGCCTCGATTACTTTTGAAGTTGAAAGTATAACTTTTTGTGATGCTTTTCTCATGTATAATATTTCTTTACCCACTTCAAGTTTAATGGGCCTTAGACAGCATCTAATCCCACACGAGATATCTTACAATACCCGCTTTCGGAGATCTCTCGTACCCTATACGGGCCTTCCCATTTGGGGTAAAATTTGGTGGTTGGGGTCCCCCTCATGACTTGAGTTGCCGTTTTGAGAACCAGGTCTCCCACCAAAATTTGTCGTGGTACCACCGCGGTATTATATTATCGTCGCAGTCTTTCATGGTACCGTTGAAGCTTTTATTTAGCCTTGTCTCGGAAGTCAACTAAGGCCTCCAGGGCGGCTGGTCGATTTTCTTCCTCTACTAAGCTTCGAAGTCTCATTCGAGCCGAAGGTATTTCTATTTCGGAGGACAAGATAGCTTCTTCACCATAAACCAAAGCGTACGGGGTCTCGCCTGTAGGCTTTCTTTTTGAAGTTTGATATGCCCATAACGCTATTGGTAGTTATTCTGTCCATGTCTTCGGATGATCGTCTAGGGTTTTTGATAAAAATTTTATCAAGGTTTTGTTTGTAGCCTCTGCTTGTCCGTTACCTTTCAGGTAGTAGGGTGATGATTTGTAATGTTTTACCCTGTATCTTTCCATCATATTTTTGACATCCCTATTGATGAAGGGAGTTCCATTATTCGACAAAATGATCTTCTGCTCTTTGATAAAATTTGCCACTGTTGGTCCCGTGGCCTTCTTAAAGGGTATTGCTTCCACCCACTTTGTGTACATCTCGGTGGCAGTTAAAATCCATATGTTACCCTTGGAATTAGGGTGAACAGGACTTATAAGATCGATTCCCCATGTATGGAAGGGCCGTGGTGTTGCCAAGGTTCGCAAATCCACGGCGGGAGCATGGATCAAGTTTTCATGTATTTGACAAATGTGGCACTTTTTAACAAATTCTAGACAATTTTCCTCCATCTTTGGCCAGTAGTAACCATGATTAATAAGTTGTTTGTACAACTTGGCTCCCCCTTGGTGTTCATCCTTGTGCATTTGGTAAACCAAATCTTTGGCTTCACCTAGTTCCAGACACCGTAAGGGCTTGCCATTGAATCCTCTTCTAAACAATTCTCCATTTTACAAGAAGAAACGTTGTGACTTCCTCTTGATTATAATTGCGTCCTTCTTTTCTGTCGGAAGAGTCCCGCTTTGTAAGAACTCCACATAAGGGATTCGCCAATCCGCTATGTCTTCAATGAAGGCGCATTCATCCTCCCCAGGGTATTCTTCATTTCAAGCCAATAATACCCTTGACGTTGCACCCTACGATACAGGCCTATGTCTGCTAATCCGCAGTTCTCTTCATGCACCTGATGCAAGACACTATTTGCTTCCTTCCTCCCCAAGCATCGTGTCAATATGCCGTCTGCTTCTTTGTGATACAAGACACCTTTTATGATGTTGTACTTTTGTAACTCCATGATAGGTATTGTTCCCTCCTTTGTTTGCAATTGGTGGGAGATGTCATGTCGCCAATCATCTATCATGTCTTTGGGGAACAAGTTTAGCACCATGGTTGGGAGGGTTCTCTTCATTACCTTTACATCCAAGTCCTCTCCTTGGACATAGACTCGAGACGCTACTGTTGCTAGTGCATCAGGTTGTTTATTTTGTCCTCTTGACACATATTCAATCACCACCTTCTTGAAAGCCTCTATCATCTTTTGTGCTACAGTTCGATATGGCGCCAAGATAGGTTCCTTCACTCCGAATTGGCCTCTTATCTATTGCACTATGAGGTTTGAATCTCCCTTTACTTTAAGATGTTTGGCTCCCAATTCTTGAGCTGCCAACAATCCTAGTATAAACGCCTCATATTCTACTTCATTATTTGTGCAAGGGAAATCCAATTTGTATGACAAGGCCACTTCATTTCCTTCTTTGGTGGTCAACACCACTCCTGCTCCGCCTTTACCTTCTGCAGATAATCATACCAGAACTAATGCACAGGATCCCATCAGAAGCCAAACTCCACCATTCTGGGTCCTCATCCATCAACTCGATTGATTCTACTTCTCCACCCGGAAGATCCTCAGAAGGGGGTTCATATTCTCCATTTGGAAATCGAGCGGCAGAGGTTCCGCGAAGGCTTGACATCGGATCGCCTTGTTGTTACACACTTGATGTCGTACTCTGAAAGAATCATCATCCATCTAGCAGGTCTTCCTACTAATGCTGGCTTAGTTAATAGGTATCTGATTGGATCAGTTTTTGTTGCAAGCTTTACTTCATGGGCTAAAAAATAATGTCGCATTTTCTACGCAATGAATACCAATGCTAGGCAATGCCTATCCGCCTGTGAATACCTGGTTTCGGGTCCTCTAATTATCTGGCTAATGTAATATACATGTTTCTCTTCTCCATCCACCTCCTGCATGATCAATCCACCTATGGACTTCTTGGTAGATGTGATGTACAACTGCAACGACACTCCTTTTTGTGGCACTACCATAGTTTGTGCTGAAGCCAAAATTCTTTTCACCTTCTCAAACGCCTGTTGTTGGTCTTGCCCCCAGTCCCATTGTGCCTTTCCTTTTAGCAATTTACCGAAAGGTTCTGTGACTTCGGCTAATGCTGGCATGAATCTTCTCATGTATGAAACTTTCCCTAGAAAGCTCTTCAATTGTTTTTGAGTTTTTGGTGGGGGCATCTCTATGATTGCTTTCGCCTTACTTGGGTCCACCTCTAAGCCTCTGTTGTGCACCAAGAAGCCCAAGAATTTTCCAGCCGTCATTCCAAAGGTGCACTTCTTTGGATTTATCCTCAACTTGTACCTTCGGCAACAAATAACTTTATAAAAGTATTCTATTTTATATAAAAAGATTTTACTATATAAACACTATGCAGGTACTATGCAAACACTATGCATAATAAAATATAATATATTCTATTTAGATTACAAATAACTTTATAAAAGTATTCTATTTTATATAAAAAGATTTTACTATACAAACACTATGCATAATAAAATATAATATATTTTATTTATAATCAAATAAAATAAAACTTTATAAAAAGTATTCTGTTTTATATAAAAAGTTTTCTGTTTTATTACATTTATAATAATAATAAAACAAAATTTATATAATATATATATATATATATATATATATATAAACTTCCGTGACTTCCCAGACTCCCCCCTCCCCATTTCTCAATTTTCTTCCGTGGGCCCCACATGTGGGCTCCATCTTTATTATACTTAACAACTTTCTACCGATTATTTTGAAAAATGGGTAAATGAGAGTCCATAAAATAAGCAACATTTACGACAAATACTTCATAAAAATCTCCTCAATATTTTTAACAACATATATCATCATTATTATAATTCGCAATATTTAACAACCAGGTCGTTCCCAGGAAAGAATGGGCTTTCCAATAAGGATTTCTCCCTATTGGCGCACAATTAGGTGACTAAACCTCTCCTTGACAGAACTTCTAGACATCGTTAATATTGCAAATAATAATATTAATAACTTTGTCATCTCAATTATTGATTTAATAATATATAAAATATCGACAATAATCAATCAATTAACGTGAGATACTATGCAACAATTCACCGTAGCAATAATTGAACAAAATCGAGTGACTTCTCGCAAAGCATCAATAATCAATACCGTGTGCTACTATGCAACCACGCCAGACATCAGCATTTTTTTAATACCGGGGTGTTTCAACAAGCTTAACTGTTAAACTTCCGCCGTTATTTTCATAAAAATATTTTTATCAATTTTTCAATCGATAATAATTCCGTGGGGGTCCACTTAATGATTGTGTCGTCAATGCATTT
Organism: Panax quinquefolius; assembly: GCA_020205615.1. Classification (NCBI taxonomy): domain Eukaryota; kingdom Viridiplantae; phylum Streptophyta; class Magnoliopsida; order Apiales; family Araliaceae; genus Panax; species Panax quinquefolius. Next base: position 126,292,257 of record CM035161.1, on the reverse strand, counting down.
AATATTCCATGTTAAAACGAATATTCCCCAATTAATCGAATATAATACAACAACTTGCATACTTTGCAAAATTTATAAATATTACCCACAACTATAACATTATCTCAAATCCACACCATTATATTCAAAAAAAATATTTCAAGAAAATTAAATCTTTATTCGTAAAATTTGGGGTTTTACAATCTTCCCTCCTTATGAAATTTCACCCTCGAAATTTACGTACGTACCTGGTATGCCGAACAAATGAGGATACCTCGTCAGATTCTAACTCTTGAGGTATAACCTTTGAGCGTAGAATATATTCCAAGATTTTAACATGTATCTCATCATACGTTAAATCTTCCGCTATCTCATCTAATTCTAATTCAATAATGTGGTTCTGGTCGTCCACATAATTACGTAACATCGATACATAAAAAATGTTATGAACACGTAACATATTTGGCGATAAAACGAGTCTATAGGCCACAATTCCTACTCGATCGAGGATTTCAAATGGGCCAATTAAATCGAGGGTTGAGATTTCCTCTATTTATCGACTCTTGCTTTTAGAATAACGCCTTCTTGAACCTTCTTCTTCTTATTCATCAGCTCCAGGTGTGTAATTTAAGCGGCTTTAACTTTATCGATTAAAGTTGATTCTACTCGTATATTCGTTATCTTCACGTGGGTCTCTAGAGTCTTTAACTCTATCTTCATCCTTTGTAAGTTATACGAAATGGGTTTTTGTGTTAACAACATCGCACTCGTAAACGCATACGATCTTCTACTCAACGCGTCAGCTACCACGTTCGCTCTTTCCACGATGGTATTGAATGGTATTATCATAATCTTCAATGACCGAGCCAACGCCTTTGGCATGTTATAATGCGTTCGCTTTTGGGTGAAGAAATACTTGAGGGTTTTAGAAATGGGTTTTGTAATGGGTCAATACAAAATTTAATTTCACGCCTGGGTAGGCCAAGAAGTCTTCAGAAATACGTCAAGAAATTTATTAACGATAGAAATATCATTCAAAACTGTGACCATCATCCAAGACTTGGATAGCACGTCACATTGATACCTATCAACTTGCCACCGTTATTCACGACGTTCCCTACGGAAAGTCTGGCTTCGGTGAAATCCACACAAGGAAGTCACCAGATAAAGGCTCGGGGCTCTTTACTTATGGCTTGATATAACAGTGATTGACTTTAGTGGTTTGATTGCTTGAATTCGCATAACAGGTTGGTTAGGAATATGAAAACTAACAACCTTACGAAAATAATCAAATTTGGCATGATGAGTAGTTAACCAATCGATTCCTAAAATCACATCAAGGGAAAGTATTTTCAAAGAGATAAGATCGACAGGTAACGTGAGGGTATCGATATGAATCAAACAAGATTTATAAACAGTGGAGGTAACGAAGGTTTCTCCTAACGGAGTTTCAACAGATAAGTCAAAGTCTAATTTCTCATGAGTCAAATTTAAACGTTAAGCGCAAGCAAGAGAGATAAAAGAATAGGTAGAACCGGTATCGAATAAGATATAGACTTCGTAAGCATTTATCATTAACTTACCCGTGATAACTTCGTTCGGGTTCCTCGACAAACGCTCTCACTTAAACTACCGGTTTTGACTTGTCTGAGACATCCTTTGGCATCATTATCCCAGCTGGACTTGACTTCACTACACGACAAAATCGATCTAGGTGACCTTCTCTTCTGCAATTGAAACACGCTTTGATTCTTTGCACAGATAGCTTGACGGATGTATCCTCTCCCGTCCAAGATTTGAAACATACGACCGGTACGTTCTTCTTCCTTTGAAACGGTCTTTGGTGTCATTGCCTTCTTCTATCATTATTGAACCTTCTCTTCTTGAAATTTCCACTTCTATTATCTTGCCATGATTACCATCAAGTGGTTACCATTCTTGGCATGATAATTTCCCCACAATGGTTATCATTGTTCATGGCGGCTTGCACACACCGCATTTATTATTATCGTGTTGTTGGTCATCGCTTTTTGTTGTCTTGACTCATTATCGCGCTCCAATAATTGAGCCCTATTCACAACATCTGAATATAAATAAAGGGTTAATTAACATATCACATATTATCCCTATACTCTGATTGACCAATTAAATACCAAATAAACTTATGTAGGTCATACTAGCGAAGGAATTCCTCGTCTCTCCCCTCCTAGTTCTTGTCTCACATCTTAGTCAGGGATCATATCCCTAAGCTTTGATACCAACTGTGACACCCCCAAAACAGGTATACATCACCTATTCTGAGTCACCAAATACATAGTACGGAATACAAATACAACATTAAACATTCAAATGAGCTGTGAGTTTTAATACAAATATTATCTTCTAGACAGTATTCAAACTCAAAATAAGTCCTCAATACATTTATTATCACACTATTTCATAGAATAGTGAGGACTACTAATGCTATCCTCTGGACCGTCACTCCGTTCCTTGACTAGTCCCTGCTACGTTCTCATTTCCTGAAGAGAACAATGAATGCAAAAGGGTGAGCTCAACTAGCCCAGTAAGAAATATTATGACTAAGATAATGCGTAATAAATTATCGTTAGCCTTCAACAAGCAGTTAAACCGATACAATATAACAAACATCAAGTTTAATCTGCAATGAACAAGCAATCCATTAGAAGAGTCAAGTAGAGAATAAAATCTACCATCTTCTATGATTTAAAAGGTTTTTTATCACTTTTATCGCTGAAACTCAGCTTAATAAATAATCCACATCATCAAATCATCCCTACACTACAGGCCAAGGATATTATTGAGTATCACAACCATGAATTATCCATGCACTACGGGCCAAAGATAATCGTGTTTTCATCAACGGTCCTGATCATCCATAAAACAATTCATCTTTGCACCCTTGGCCGAAGAGAATCCATAGCCATAATCATACCAAAAACTGTCCATCAATGCACTACGGGCCAATGAGGACTTTTTCCACATCATTTATAACATTACGGTCATGATTATACCGAATAATCCCAGGTCATAATCATACCAAGTCCATCTATGCACTACAGGCCACAAATGACTTTCAACATAATATAAGTATGAGGATGATGACAATTCAATAAAACAAGTTCAAGAATAAATTTTAAAGATTTATAAGTTAATTTATCCTGAACTCAATAACGTCCAAATTGTCAATATTTACGACAAATGTGACGCCCCCAAAAATGGGTATACATCACCCATCTTGAGTCGCCAGATACATGATACAAAATTTAAATACAACTTAATTATACAACAGTCGTGCAAAATACGACGACATATATACTATAAGTTTCAATACAAATATTGTAACGTATATAATACGACAATATTCATACTCAAATTAATACATGCCATATAAAGTACAACAACAAATATTTCAAGTCTCCAAAGGGACATGAGAAGATTTCTGCCTTCTTCATTTTATCAAGAAGCACTTCTCGACCCTTTCGTGGCTCCAAGTTCTCATCACCCTATTGTTGTTCACCGAAATCAATTATTAAATGACGTATAAAATACGACACACACATCTTAGATCCTCAATACAATTATATATTGCAAGTCATGCCATAGTGAGGACTACTAATGGTATTATCTGGACCGTCACTCCATTCCCCAACTAGTCCCAGCTATATTCTCATTTCCTGAAGAGAACAATAAAAGAAAGGGTGAGCTCAACTAGCCCAGTAAGAAATATTATGACTAAGATAATGCAAAATAAATTATACTTAGCCTTCAACAATGTTAAACTGATAAAATACAATGACATCAAGTTTAACTGCGGTGAATAATCAATCCATTAAGAGTACAAGAGAGCATGATATCTCTACTATCTTCTATGATTTAAAATGTTTTCATCAATTTTTATCACGAGACTCAAATTTTAATAAATAAACCACATCATCGAGTCATCCCTACACTACGGGCCAAGGATATTCATTAAATCATCAATGGTCATGACTATACCGAATAATCTCTGGTCATAATCATACCAAAAACTGTCCATCAATGTACTACATGCTACTGAGGACTTTTACCACATCATTTACAATATTACAGGTCATGATCATACCGAATGATCCCTGGTCATAATCATATCAAGTCCATCTATGCACGTAAGCCAAAGATGACTTTCATCACAATATAAGCATGAGGATGATGACAATGATATAAGCATTAATCAAACGAAAACAAGGATACATATTAAAGACTTTAAATTTATCCAAATATTATCAATCACTTAATAAACTCATCATCTAATATTATTAATATTATAACAATATTTTAATCACTTCTTAAACTTATAAACAATTTATTTCAATTGTTTACACTTTACCAAATAATGCATTTAATCATTCAAAATGCCATACTCATAAAATTTCATCACGAATGATCAAATCCTCATCAAAATCAGATGTACCTATATATAGGATTCCCAAGCCATAAAATCCTATTTTCCAATTTCACATTTTCACATAACATATTTAACTCATATGTTTGTAATTAAACCATTTTCATGAAAAATTACCAAATCAACTTATTATTTTTCTATCCTTTGTCCAAATATATATACATATATTTCATACACAACAAGTATTTTTTATAATTTTTCAACTCCTTAAGTATTTTTCAAAAATCAATTTCTAATTAATTCCTTAAGAAATTAGCTACCTCAAGTTTAACTCCAGAAATTCCCAAATCTTGGCAGGATCTTACACATGTTAACGTGAGCTTCCAGTTTTAAATTTCATGGTCATCAGAGTTATAGAACTCTGGTTATAGCATTTTTCGTCGAAAAAACCTAAATATTGAAATAGTCATAACTTGCTCATTTTAAGTCGGAATGAGCTCATTTTTGGACAGGAGGTACTTTATACCATATATTTCTATGTCCCAAAAGGCCAGAATTTTTCTCATAAATTAAGTGGCCGAAAATGCCCTTTTAAATTTCTGGACAGTAGATTTTTGGTACTTTGCAGTTTTTGACTCCTTTGCTAAAATCAGTCCATACGAAAATCTACAACACCTTTTCCAGTCATTCCACTTGGATAAGTTAGAAAACTCATAGATCTAACTCTAGAACTTGACCACACTCAAAAATTCAAAATATAATAGGAGATATGGTCAATTGAATTTCATGTTCTATTTTCACCAAAATCTGATTTTCAACCCTTTGTGATTTCTAAGAAACTTTCATGTTTTCAAATAATAACCAACATAACTCATCATAACACTTACTAATACTACATATACCCATGATTTTCATCAGTCCAATTCTTTTATTATGACTTTCATCATAATCCACGTAAACAGATCATTTTCACAATTTAATAAGGAATGAATACAAAGGATCATTCACCATGCATGTGGTAATCCACATAAACAAAGTTATTCCAATGTAATAATAAAGAATGGAATAATCAAGAATTCACCATGGATGCAATAGATCGCATGCATGACGAAGTTATTCCCAATGTAATAATAAATATTGAATCAGTCATGCGTGAACGCATATTGCATAAGATATTCCGGCGTAATAATAAATAATGGAACTGTGTCACAGAACGTATGCGCACAGACAAGATATTCTCGATGTAATAATAAAGAATGGAATAATAAAAGAATTTCACCATGTATGCGGTTGCAGATGACAAAGTTATTCCAACATAATAATAAAGAATGGAATAATGTAAGAATTTCACCAAGTATAGGGTAGTCTGCATATACAAAGTTATTCCAATGTAATAAGTAAAGAATGGAATAACAGAAGTTCTCTTCATGAAGACGAAAGAAATAATATCCCTTACGAGTACACAACAAATTTTATCCCTTACCTTATAAAGAAGAGTACTCCGCCTGGGTAGAATGGGATATACTTGAAGAAAACTTGCACTACGCCAAAAGCTTTCTTAAACTCTAAAGAAATACGCCAAGATTATAGAAGGAGAATTCTCGAACTTCCGTGTGATTTCAATTCTAACTAAGCATCCTAGTTATAGGAAAATAGAAAGGATACTATGCAATAAAATATAATATATATATATATATATATTATTTTATTTAAATCTAATAAAACAATTAACTTTATAAAAGTATTCTATTTTATATAAAAAGATTTTACTATGCAAACACTATGCAGTACTATGCAAACACTATGCATAATAAAATATATTATATTCTAATTATTGCCTAATAAAACAAATAACTTTATAAAAGTATTCTGCTTTTATATAAAAAGATTTTACTATACAAAATACTATGCAGCATTTATGCAAACAATATGCATAATAAAATATAATATATTTTAATTATTGTCTAATAAAACAAATAACTTTATAAAAGTATTCTGCTTTTATATAAAAAGCTTTTCTATTTTATTACATTAATAATACTAATAAAACAAAATTTATATATATATATAATATATATATATATAAACTTCCGTGACTTCATAAAAAAGACATCTCAATATATTTAACAACATTTATCATCATTATTATAATTCACAATATTAATCGACCAGGTCGTTCCCAGGAAAGATGGGGCTTTTCAATAAGGATTTCTCCCTATTGACGCGCAATTAGGTGACCAAACCTCTCCTCGCGTAACTTCTAGACATCGTTAATATTACAAATAATAATATTAATAACTTTGTTATCTCAATTATTGATTTAATAATATATAAAATATCGACAATAATCAATCAAATAACGTGAGATACTATGCAACAATTACATCGTAGCAATAATTGAACAAAACCGAGTGACTTCTCACGTAAGCATCAATAATCAATACCGCAGTGCTACTACGCAACCACGCCAGACATCGTTTTTTTACACACCGGGTGTTTCAACAGCTTAATGGTAAAACTTTCGCCGTTATTTTTATAAAAATATTTTCGCTGCTTTTCTCAATCCGACAATAATTTCATTAGGGGTCCACTAATGATTTGCCGTCGCATTTAATATTCTCTCGTTAAAATGAATATTCCCCATCAATCGAATATTATATAACAACTTGCATACTTTTCAAAATTTATAAATATTACCCACAACTATAACATTATCTCAAATCGACACCATAATTTTGAAAAAATATTTCGAGAAATTTAAATCTTTATTCATAAAATTTGGGGTCTCACAACAAATACTTTATAAAAATTCCCTCAATATTTTTAACAACATATATCATCATTATTATAATTCGCAATATTTAACAACCAAATCGCTCCTGTGAAAGAGGGATTTTCAATAAGGATTTCTCCCTATCATGCCGCAATTAGGTGACCAAACCTCTCCTCGATGTAACTTCTAGACATCGTTAATATTACAAATAATAATATTAATAACTTTGGCATCTTAATTATTAATTTAATAATATATAAAATATCGACAATAATTGAATCAAATAACGTGAGATACTATGCAATAATTACTGTAGCAATAATTGAACAAAACTGAGTGACTTCTCACGTAAGCATCAATAATCAATACTGTGTGCTACTATGTAACCACACGTATTGCTGTACTTTTAACACCGGGTGTTTCAACAGTTAACGGTAAAACTTCCGTTGTTATTTTCATAAAAATATTTTTGTCATTTTTTTAATCCGACAATAATTCCGTTGTGGGGTCTACCAAAAATTATGTCGTCGTACGAATATTCCCTGTTAAAATGAATATTCCTCGATCAATCGAATATAATACAACAACTTGCATACTTTGTAAAATTTATAAATACTACCCATAACTATAACATTATCTCAAATCCACACCATAATACTCAAAAAAAATATTTCAAGAAAATTAAATTTTTATTCGTAAAATTTGGGGTTTTACAGGTGACCTCAACTGGCCCCGTAAAGAATATTATGACTAAGATAATATAGAATAAATTATCGTTAGCCTTCAACAGTGTTAAACTGATAGAATACAATAGACAACAAGTTTAACTGCAGCGGAACAAATAATCCATTAGAAGTGTCAAGTAGAGCATGATATCTACTATCTTCTATGATTTAAAAGTTCATCATCAATATTTTATTGCTGTAACACAACTCAATAAATAATCTACATCATCGAATTATCCATGCACTATGGGCCAAAGATATTCGTTAGTATCACATCCATGAATTATCCATGCACTACGGGCCAAAGATATTCATTAGTATCACCAGTGGTCATGATCATGCCAACAACTGTCCATCAATGTACTACGGGTCAATGAGGACTTTTACCATATTATTTGTAACATTGTAGGTCATGATTATACCAATACATAATTCCTTATCATAATCATAACAATCAACAGTCCATCTATGCATTACGGGCCAAAGATGACTTTCATCACAATATGAGGATGATGAAAATGATATAAGCATCAATCAAACGAAATCAAGGATAAATATTAAAGATTTTTAATTTATCCAGAGTTTAAAAATATTCAAATTGTCAACATGATAACTACTTTGGGGAGTAAAATTCAAGAATAATATTCATGTATCAAAAATATTTTGGACAGAAAAAAAATTAATTTTTGTCGTGAATAGTACCCCGGGTGAATAGTATTTCGGCATGAAAAGATCAAAATTTAACAAGAATGTTCAGAAAAATATTCTTGTGAAAAGATATTAGATGAAGCGCAAATTTCAAGGATATTCTACTAATTTCAAGGAGTATAGAAATAATACTTATCAAAATGAGTGTATAATTAGGAAAACGAAATGAAATAATATTACTTACACACTACAGAGTATGGAAGAAAATATTATTTCATACGAATATTGAACAAAAAATAATATCCCTTACGACTGTTGAACGAAAAATAATATTTCTTATGAATATTTAACAAAGATAATATTCTTTACGAATATTGAATGAAAATAATATTTCTTACGAATATTGAACGAAAATAAAATTCCTTACAAATACGAAAAATAATATCGTAAACGAATATGAAATAAATAATACCCTTTACCTTAGTAGGAGAGTAATTTCGATTGATATAACGGAGATATTCTTGAAGAAAACTTGTATTATTTTCTACACTCAAAACTTCCTTAACTTAAAAAAAATACGCTCAATATTATAGAAGAAGAATTCTCTGATTCTGGTGTGATTTTCATTTATAAACTAAACATCCTATTTATAGGAGAATGACAAGATACTATTTAGAAAAATAATCACGGACGCACAGTAAAAAAAATATTCGGACACAATTCATCACCATATATTTGAGACAACCAATAAGAGAGTGCCCTCCTGATGAGGTAGTTGGAGCTTGAGAGATATGGACCAATGAGAGAGCGCCCTTATTAACAAGTTAGTGAACAGTACTAAAAGTTTGGTCAATTATAATATAACCAGCCAATCAAAGGATTACCTTCTTTAAAGGTAATTGGGGCTATGGAAGGATTAAAAAAACTAAATGAGCAAATACCAATTTAAAAGGACAATTGAACAAACATCTTCCACTTATTTATACTATTCTTATCTTTAATCAATACAATCTTATTTATCATTAATATTATAACTCATAATATTAACAACCAGATCATTCCCAAAAAATAGGGGGCTTTCCGATAAGGACTTCTCCTTATTGGCGCACAATTAGATGATTAAACTCATTTTCTCGACAGAACTTTTTAGACATTGCTAATAATGCAAATAATAATATGAATAACTTTGTCGTCTTAATTATTAATTTAATAATATAAAATATTATGTAGATGATATTGTGACAATAATTGAATCAATAATATGAAATACTATGCATTAATTACTGTGACAATAATTGAGTATAACTGAGTGACTTCTCACGTAAGCATCAATAATCAAAGATACTTTACAATACCGTGTGCCACTATGAAACTACACGTATTACTGTACTTTTACCACCCGGTATTTTTACAGTTAACGGTAAAACTTTCGCCGTTATTTTATATAAAAGTTATTTCGCCGTTTTCTAACTCCGACAAGAATTCCGCTAGGGGTCCACTTAATGATCAGGTCGTCGTATGAATATTCCTGATAAAACGAATATTCCCCGACCAAATTTATATTTTATGATAACTTGCATACTTTACAAAATTTATAAATATTGCTCACAACTATAATATTATATCAAATCCACACCTTATTGTTTAAAAATAATATTTAATGAAAATTAATCTTTATTCATAAAAGTTGGGGTCTTACATTATTAATATGTTATTTTCTGTCGTTTTCGACATTCAACAGATATGTCGTTATGGGGCCCAACAATGATTGATTGCTTCGGCGCTGTCATACTTTAACTAATATTCCCACATAGAACGAATATTTTCTGACATACTTTTTATCTTATAATTTGCACATATCATTTTATCAATTTAACAATTTACTATTTAGAATAGGAATTATAAGAAAATTAAATTTTATTTATTAAAAGTCGTGGTCTTACATTCGATATTTTAATTTTTATAATCAGATAATCAACCTTTTAAACTTTTTTATTTGCGTTCAGTTGGACATGTCATGTCATAATTGATGATGTGGCAGCTGACTAGACCAATTAATGTCTATGTGTAATTAAAAAAAAATCAAATACTTATGCATAATTAAAAATGACATTTAAGAAAATCATATTTATTAAACATCAAAATGAAAAAATTCATGAAAATTATGATGTTTTTACTCTTTGTTGTTTGTCAAAGAAGTATATTTAAAATAACTTTTTTAATTACAGATAAGTACTAATCAACTTAGTCAGTGGTTCACAACATCAATTTATGATGTGACATGTCTAATTAAACATTAGCGGAAAAAATAAATTTTAATCACCTAATTACAAAAATTAAAAGTGTAAGACCCCAACTTTTATGAATAAAGATGAATTTTTCTATAAATATCACTTTTGAATATTAAAGTGTGAATTTGTTATAATGTTATAGTTATGGGTAATATTTATAAATTTTGCAAAGTAAGCAAGTTGTTATATAATATTCGATTGATCGGGGAATATTCTTTTTGTCGGGGAATATTCGTACGACGACATAATCATTGGTGGATCCCACAATGTAATTATCATTTGGCTTTAGTTAAAAATGACAAAATTATCTTTTATAAAAATAACGACGAAAGTTTTACCGTTAACTGTTGAAATACCCGATAATAAAAGTACAAAGAATACGCTGTGGTCGCATAAGTAGCACACCAGACAATTATTGATGCTTACGTAAGAAGTCACCAGCTTTTGTTCAATTATTGCTACAAGAATTGCTGCGATAAGATCTCACGTTATTTGATTCAATTATTATCGATATTTTATATATTATTAAATCAATAATTGAGACGATACAATTATTCATATTATTATTTTCAATATTGACAATGTCTGTAAAGTTCTCGTCGGTAGAGAGATTTGGTCACCTAATCATACCTCTAATAGGGAGAAATCCTTATTGGAAAGCCCCTTCTTTCCTGAAAATGATCTGATTTTTAAATATTGTGAGTTATAATATTAATGATGAATAATTGTTGATAAATAAAATGATTTGTGGTAATATTTATTCAATCTTTGATATAAATAAGAAGTCTATTATGAGACATTTGTGGTAAGTTTGGTTTATTCTATAGGGGCCCATATGTCATCATCTAAGAGTCACTTTCGCCAATAGTAATTGCTTTTACCAGACATCAAACCACTTGCCGTTTCATATTACAGGCATCGAACCACTTGTCGTTTCATATTACAGGCGTCGAACCAATTGTCGTTTCACATTACAGGCGTCGAATCACTTGTTGTTTCACATTACAGGCGTCAAACCACTTTTTTTTTTACATCACCAGTCGTCAAGCCACTTACCTTTTCACATTGCAAGAGCTAAGCTAGAAATCTTCTATAAATAGAAACCTATTTCTTCATTATTTTTTACCAATTCATTCAAGCTATAGAGAGAGAAAGTATAGAGAGAAAGAAGAGTATTCTCACATTACACTATCATAAAGATCCAATCTCCTACTAAGTTAAGGGGTATTATTTCTTTCAGATTCATGAAGAGAGTTATTTCTTTCAATACTGTAGTAAGGTTGTTATTCCATTCTTTATCATTCTCATTGGAATAACCTCGTCTTCACGCGACCATCGCATGCACGGTGAAATCTCGTTGTTATTTCATTCTTTATTATTCGTGGGAATAACTCGCTCACGCGACTACCGCATGCCCGTGAATAACCCTTCAGATTCGTTTGGTATTAAATTATGAAAATGATCTCGCTTCACGCGACTACCGCATTTACGCTTGAAAATCCATTTACGCTTTAAATTATATTGTTCATTTCGTATTCTAACTCTAAACTTACTACGGTAAGTATTGCTTTATAATTCTGAAATGATCAAAAATTCTTTGATATTCAGACTTCATCCAAAGATCTTTTCATGGAAATATTATTCTAAGCGCTCTTGATAAGTTTTAACCTTTTCATACTCTGAGGTATTATTCACGACAAAAATTAATTTCTTTTATGTCCAAATCATTTTGATACGATATTATTCTTGAATTTTACTCCACAAAACAAAGATCACGTCGATAGCTTTGACTTTATCAATTCTTATATCATTGTCATCATCCTCATGTTTATATGGTTATGAAAGTCATCTTTACCCCGTAAATGCATAGATGGACCGCTGATTGGTATGGTTATGATCGTAAATCATTCTATAATCATCACGACCAGAATGTTACAAATGATGTGGTAAAAGTCCCCATCACCAGTGAATAGTGCATTGATGGACGAATTGTTGAGATGAATACGACCAATCAGATAATAATGAATATCCTCGGCCGTAGAAAGCATGGATAATTCAAATGATGCGGATTATTTATTAAAGTTCGAGTCTCAAATGATAAAATTGATGATAAACCTTTTAAATCATAGAAGATAGTAGATATCACGCCTACTGACTCTTCTAAATGGATCGCTTGTTCCGCTACGCTTAAACTTAATGTTTATTATATTTTATCGCTTAACATCATTGAAGGCTAACGATAATTTATTCTCGCATTATCTTAGTCATAATATTTCACGAAATTAGTTGAGCTCACCCTTTGATTCATTGTTTTCTTCTGCGAAATGAGAATATAAATTTGAGACTAGTCGAGAACCCGGAGTGATTCGGTCCGTATGTTTGCATTTGTAGTCCTCACTATTCTGAAATAGTGTGATAATAAATGATTGAAAACTTATTTTGAGTTTGAATATCAGATAAAGATAATATTTGTATTAAAACTCACAACTCACGCCAGATATTTAAGTTTGTATTTGTATTTTGTACTACGATTTATGATTTCGAATGGGTGATGATACCTATTTTAGGGCGTCACAAAAAAAGAAGATCAATGAAATGATAAAAAAATTAATAATTGAATAGCAATTTATATTTAAGCCTTATTTGTTATTAACCATTTAAATATATAAATAAATAATCATAATAATGTGATCGTTTTCATAAAAGATATTCATCGTAAAATATCAATAACAATTCTTACATAAATTCAAATTTCATCTATAGATTAGTTTCCAATATCTGGTCAATTTTTGGACAGTAAAACTAGTGATGGCTAACTTTGTGTAAATCTATGGATCTGATTTAACTATTTGATTGGTCAAATGAATTGTAATTGTAATATATCATATACGCTAACTAGACTGTATAAATCCAAAACATTGTATTTTGGCTGGTGTTATATATGTAGAGTGTTTAATCATGTCTACAGACTACAAATCTGTCTAAACAAATTATGCACTTAAATATTTTCATCCTCCTGAAATCAAAATTTTATTTGCTTTATTAATCCAGTCAAAAAACAAGGCAGAATCATGACAAGATAGCCAGATAATTTATATTTGTTAGGTATGAAAAATTATCCATAGTATGAATTTGCTGTGGAGGAAAATTGCGCAAATAACATCTCCACCGTACATTACATAAATTAAAGGAAGATATTTAAAATGCAATTACGTCATCTGCTAGTTCAACTAATGGACACAAAGAAAAAACTTTTCGCACAGAATTGCCCCCGTATATCATCTACGCCTGCTAGTATGATTCCCTAAACCAGACCCTCCCTGCTGCAATTTCGTCCTCTGTCAAACCCTCATGCTGCGATTTCGTCCTCTGTCAAATCCTCATGCTGCGATTTCGAGCGAATCCTGTGTGATTCCTCTGTGCGATTTCGATCGATTCCTCTGAGCCCTTGGTCAAAACTTGCTGCGATTTCAATTAGGGTTTCACAATTAGTGAAATCGTCCTCCTCTCTCCTTTTTTGAGCGATTCATTTCTCTTTTTCGAGCGATTCCTCTGTCAAATCGTCAAAACCCGAAGTGCGATTAAGACCCGCAATTGTGTTTACTTTTAGCTCTTTTCCGAGTTTCGGTTGAGACCCATTTTGGGAAGGTACGATTTTGGGAATTGCTGCAATAGCGGGAGTAGAAGTAGGTGAGGTTGCATTAGGCATAGTTGACATGGTTGAAGGAATTGGACAGAGAATTTTCAGGGGATTACTGCTTCCGAAACTTGAAGGCAATGATCCATTAATAAGATTAGAAGATAGATCTAGAACTTGAATTGAATCAAGCCCACTGGGGGCAATTTTGTCCGAAAAGTTAGTTGACCTAGCACATGTTATGGATCATTTCCCTATATATATATATATATATATATATATATATATATATATAGTCCGGATCTTAAACTCACTCTATATCTAACATACTTTCGCTTCACCTCCTCCTTAAAGAATCTTAACGATGATTTATCTTATTCGTCACGTTAAAAGTTTCAAGACGACGGTTGCATATATATATAAATGATTTTAATCTAATCGCCTCCCTATTCATTACTAAAAGGGAAGAGAAAGATGTTAGATAAATTCATGAACTTAAAATCCTGACTGTATATATATATATATATATATATATATATATATATATATATATATATATTCCAAATGTTTGATATATATATTCCAAATGTTTGGTCTACATGACCAAGCAGAATCATCAAACTTAGCATCGTGGACTTAAATACCAAGAGAATGGTAATTTTCAGATACCTATAATTATCAACATATCAAATAATGACAAGTCAACCGAGCACCAACAACCTAGCAATAGGCAACACACTACTCCCTCGGTTCCTATATAACTGACGCTTTAGAGAAAAAAATTGATTCTTAAATAATTGACGTTTTCATATTTTTAGGAGGTTTTTTCTCTTATTTTCCTAGATTACCCCTAAAACATCTCATCTTTTCAAGTGCAAGATTCTTAAATAATTGACGTTTCCATATTTTTAGGAGGTTTTTTCTCTTGTTTTCCTAGATTACCCCTAAAACATTTCATCTTTTCAAGTGCAAGACTCCTATTTAATTTCAACCTTTT